>JAJTUP010000045.1:0-529536 GCA_021399435.1 Diaporthe sp. PMI_573
TCGATAACGATACCAGATGGCTGTCCCAGCTCTACATGATCCGCCGCGCGATCAAACTCCGTCCTTACCTTGATGTGATGATTCTTGAACACAAACAAGCTTGGGAGTAGGACAATAGGTCGAAAAAGACGGGCCTGATGAGGAGGTCGGCTGTTCAACCGCGAATTTGCCTATCCGAAAACCAGCTTTCAGACAAGGACTGGGACGTCCTCGAACACCTCGCCACGATTCTTGGATTCTACGAGGTCACCGTCAAAACCCTTGAGGGAGACGGTATTCAACGCAAACGGAAGAGAGGGTGGGTCGGCTCGTACGGAAATATCTGGGATGTCATCCAAGGCTTCGAATTCCTAATGGCAAAACTGGAGGAGTACAAGGCAGTCGCGGCGGATTATCCTGATCCCGAACACTTCAGGATCAATATCAACCTAGGGTGGCAGAAGCTCAACAAATACTACACAATTCTCGACGAGACACCAATATATTACGTGGCGTTGGCTCTCCACCCTGCGTATCGATGGGGTTGGTTCGAAGAACACTGGGGAAAACATCCGAATTGGATCGCAACTGCGAAAGAGATGGTTCAGGAGGTATGGGAGACCGAATATCGCAACCTCGAGGTGGTATTGAGCCCAGGAAATGAGCCCGTTGCTAAACGGCGAAGGAAGTACCAAAATGCCTCCGAGGAATACTGCGAACAGTCACGATACGAGCCATCAAGCCGGTTATCGACGCCTACGACTACGCCAGCGAGGATGAGGTCTTCTGCGACTCCTGAGTCCCTGAGGGACGAGTACGAGGCGTGGCAACAAAGCTGGGTTCCAACAGACACCCATATTCGAGACCCCAGCGCATATTGGCAGGATAACCGAGCTCAATATCCCCGCCTCTCTCGAATGGCTCTTGATTTCCTCACGATCCAGCCGATGTCAGCCGAGTGCGAGAGGCTCTTTTCTGCCGCAGGTCGATTGGTGACTCCCCTGCGCAGCCGCCTCGAAGTCGATATAATCGGGATGTGTCTAGTGCTGCGTTCGTGGCTACAAGCCAAGATAATCGACGACCTGGATCCTCTGTTCGTTCCCACGCAAATCGAGGTCGAGAGCAGCGCCAGAAGCGAGGCGGGCGCAAGAGAGTCAATGGCGTCATTTCTCGGCCGAGCGGGAGAGCTGGCAGAAGAGGAGAATGGGTGGGAATAACTGGTGGAGCATGTCGTGAATATCTCGTCAATTAGGCCAACTGTGACAGGACAAGAGCACGAACGAGGTCGAGTGTGACTTGGGTAAAATGATTGTTTACGAGTAAAGAAAGAGACGCTTAAGGAAAACTCCGACTTAAGCTATTTACACAATATTCATAAAGTGAGACTATTCATAAAGTATGAAAGTCACATGATCGTTCCCTCACACCAACTCAAGGTCAATCCATTCAACGAAAGCGTTCAGTTGATCAACTCAACGAGAGGTCGGCGATTACTAAGCCAATTCACTCAATATAGGTCGTCCGTTGAGTTGGTTGAGTTGTTTGGGTCTCTGACGAAGACTGGTCGTTTTTGAACTTGAATGTACTGTTTTGGCAACTTCTTAGTAGGTGGCCCTATCTGCGGGACATGTCCGTGGGTGAAGGCAATGACGTTAGCAGCGCAGATCGTGTTACTATTGGTGCAAATGGGCGGTACTTATCAACTGTAGATGCCTATGAGCACCGAGGTCCGCTGTTGAGGGACTTTTCGCTTTACGAGTATGCTATGGCTGTGAAGGTTGTCAAGCTGAGGTCGCGACAGATTCCGAGGGGGGACAGGCAGATCCCATTTGAGACTGATGATAAGGTAGTCAGGACCTTTGTACAAGAGCTGCGATCAGAGCATTCCTTGTCCACTGTGTCTCTAGCAGGGGTTGCTGGCCCAAATGGCCTCGTACCAATTTCGTTGGTATTTGGAACGTACCCTCGGATCAACAAAGATTCACCACCATCACCTAGAGATCACCCTTCGTGCGGAAGCAGTCCAAAAGGCAATGAAGATGCTACGACAAATTCGTGCTGAAGTTGAGACCAACATGAAGAAGTTAACAGGATCCCTACATCTGTCGGAACAGCCGGTACGTTCCGTACGCGAAGGGTTGAGCAAAGAAGAAGGCCTAGAATTCTGCGCTACCTTCCTCCAAGGAAGAGGGGGAAAAAGCCCCACACATACACCGAGGAATATCTTGGCCCCGAACACCATACTCAAATTCATCCCTCATGTGCGTGGTATGGAGAATACCGAGGAGTAGCGCTACACGCGTTGGATGAAGGGGCTTGAGGCCATGGATTGCAAAGCTGGTTGAGTTGACGACACTGGGGCTGGCCAAGCTGTCCCTGCAGTTGGTGTTCGATCTCTAGCTTCCCACGGTTCGTATGTGCAAGGGTTGTGGAATACAGGCAGAGTGAATAGGTATACGCAGCGGTCATGCGGCGAAATAGTGGCCAGAGATAGATACAACTGAACTTAATCCTCCTTCCTCTTTCACTCGGGGATATCTGAGCCTTTTTACAGATAGCAGCGTGTGCGCTGCGCGTTAGTATTGAAGGCGCAACGCATCCCTTTCGAGGGCGATCCATTCGTGATTATTCCTTGTCATCATTCCAGAGCCCTTGTGATAAGAGGGATGGGTTTCCTAATTGGTTAATGCATCGAAAAATGGCTTCCCTGCCTTTTTATACTTTTTGAGAGGTGCATGAATGCGAATGGGACTTTCGGGTGGAGAACCCAGCTCCTTGGCGGGCTTGGGATTTGTTTCATACATTTTTGAATAAAGACAAAGTGGATTCGGCTATATCTGAATGGCAATATGTCGCTTCCATCTACACAGCCTACAGATATAAAAGTCTACTCAAGGTAGTGCTCATAACAGTCTCTTAGAGAAACAAAATAAGGACAATAAGTCATCCTTATCTAAACTTCATCTGGGTCCCTATCATCCTCGTTAAGCCGAGGACCGAGCTGCCATCGATCTCGAACTGATGCAGAACAATGAAACCAGATGGAATTCGACGTTTCTGATGATCCAGCGTGCCATTCGCAAACGAGAGCAGATTGACCATTTCATCACATATCTCGACACGAAGGCAGCAGAGCCCCGACAACGGGTGCCTTTCCAAGATCATCTTTCACCGCAGGACTGGCTTCTCTTGGTGGAGATACAGAGTCTACTAAAACCACTCTACGAGATCACCATGAGGTGCCAGGGTTGGGCCAAAGAAGGCCGTTACGGCGCCTTGTGGGAAGTGATGGTCGGAATGGAATATTTGCTCAACTTCTTCGAGGAGCAAAAACTGATATTCTCGCCCCCAGATGATACTGCTGATGAGCTACGGCTTGCCAGAGCCTCGGCAACCACGAGTACAGCTTTCCAGTTCATATTCGCTCGTCTCATCCCTATTTTGCTAATAGTTTCTCAGGATGTAGTACTCCACGAGTTGACCAGGGTCGCGGACGCGAGAAACACTTGCCAGAGCACACTCGAGACGAATATACTGGTGCATTCTTGCAAACTGAGAATCTTGATGATGACCACCGACGATGCATACAAATCTCTATCAATAACTGTTGGTCAAAGCTTGATGAGTATTACAGTCTACTTGGCCAATCGCCACTTTACCCGGCTGCCGTTATTCTTCACCCGCGCTGGAACGTGTCTTGGCTTGAGGCGAACTGGACTAGCCACGAGCAATTAGTGTGGCTACGGGACGCTAAGAACAGTGTCCGGGAATTCTTTGAACAACAGTATCCACGTAAGGAGCAGTCCGAGACAGCGAGAGCCGTGATAGGAACAGCGATGCGGCAAGACGAGCCCAGTCAATTCGACCAGTGGATGCAGAGCTACGATCGGTACATGATGGAGGAAGAAGATGAGCTTGGAGTTTATATGAGGCAAGGGCCAGTCCGGCGAGAGAACTTGAACCCCATTCTATGGTGGAAGGATCACCAAGAAGAATATCCACGTCTGAGCAAGTTTGCCCTCGACATCCTGGCAATTCCTGCTATGTCTGTCGATCCTGAGCGGACGTTTAGTGTCACAAAGTTGACAGTAAGCTCGCAAAGGCACAGCTTAAGCCCCGAGATAATAGAGGAAATACAGTGCCTACGGAATTGGCTAGGCCATCAAGCGATCACTGTGGGCGAGGTCGTCAGCTTTGGTGGGGACCTGATAGGTTGGGATGGAGGAGAGGCGTGAGGGTACCAATAACTTCATCCTGGCCTCAGGTCAGCGCTTTCAATTCAAGAATATCAATTCAAATCAAGTTAAGTAAGTTCACGGACGATTTTATTTCAAGTAATCAAGTTACACCCCCGAACTTGACTTACTTGAATTGAAGTCAGCGCTGGACAAATCAGGCAAAGGGAATCAAAGAATTGAGGGCATGATCACCAAAGCCAGAGACACGAGAAGCCAGGGCCGGACAGTAAGAATTCTGTTTCCATGGCACGGTGAGGCGTACCCAGTAAGGTCCCTACCGGGGGGGGGGGTTTCCTGACATCACAGTAATATATTAAATACAAGCTTTCAGAATGCTAGTAGTACCTCCGTTTTCTTGTGGCCCGTTTACCGGTCATTCAGCCTATCTCGCCCGTTTTACTACCGTCAAGCCTTTCCTGGGTCAGCTTCCTCCTAGCATTGTAAAATGCAGTTTAATTTTTTTACTCTCAACAAAAAATTGCGCCGCGACATGACGCTTGTGCAAGCACCGAGATCCCGGCAGAACACACGCAAGTCGGCCCGTGATGGGAATCACAGAACAACCGCAGCGGCTGTTTGACTTTCCACAGTAGACAGGTTAAGATACGCCACAGCCCCGACTTTGCCCCCGGCCCGGCCCCAATGACCCATTCCTATCAATCCTCTAGTGCGATGAGACACACCCCGTTCGCCAACGTGGGCAATATTCCATTCCGCAACCTTGTTCCGTATCCTAATATTGGTAGTAGGATGCCACAAAGGTTCACGGGATGTGTATCCGGATCCCCCATAGTCAAAATGCTCAGTCACACACGGAGGCAAGAAACGCAGATGGCGAAGCGGCTGCAACGATCGGCACACAACTTCGGCGCATCCTTTCACTTACCGATTTTGGGTGATGTTAGTATTTAATAAGCAGTTGAAAACTTCAGAAAAGCCTGCGTTGTGGCGCTTCAGACCGGATTCAAATTTTAATTAGTTCGAGACGGACATACAGTATCACAGCCTTTTCAGGAGATTAAATGTCCAATATCCTTCATGTCAATCTCCAGTTCCGCCGCACTTCATGAGGATGAGGATGACCCCTCGAGTAGTAGCCAGATCAACTTCATCGATGAACCACTTCATGGCAACCTTTAAACCCAAAATTTATTTAGTTTGACCTGCATTCCTGCCAGCAAATGAGATATCACGTGATCCAACACTTCTGAGGCGGCGAATCGATTCATGTCCGGCTCTGTGGCGCTCCCAGCCAATGTATCCACCAGGCCTGAGAGGTCCACAGCGAGATGGTGTGAACACGGCCCAGTACACAGTTGACACAGTCTGGTGGTAAGAAAGAATTCTGTCGTAAAAATATGAGGGGTGTATATCGGTGGCTGGGATGCGGGGCACATGAAACGCGGTGAGCGGGATTTAGCTCGGCGGCGCCCGAGGTGAAATACGCGCCGAGAAACAGCCGCCCGGCGGCTCCCGGGCCGTCGACCAGGAGTCAGTGCGCCAATCTGGCATGTGCAGCTGTGGAGGACCTTGTGCACGTCGAGTTGAGACTTCGTCCCTCACATCAGACATGCCTCGCCTAAACAACCGGGATCGCAGCGTGTACGCAGAACCGTCCAGGTCCGAAAAAATCACAGTCTATCGCGACGCGGATTGCAGAGCTATCTTCTCCGACTACAACAACGCACAACTGCGCCAGCGAAAGCCTATCGCATCCCTTGTTCACCGTCGCAACCTCTGGGTGCCTGGTTTCTCAACCGATCGACTGA
This sequence comes from Diaporthe sp. PMI_573, assembly GCA_021399435.1. Taxonomy (NCBI): domain Eukaryota; kingdom Fungi; phylum Ascomycota; class Sordariomycetes; order Diaporthales; family Diaporthaceae; genus Diaporthe; species Diaporthe sp. PMI_573. The sequence continues at coordinate 5,987 of JAJTUP010000045.1, forward strand.
TCACCGTCCTACGATCCTTACAGAAGGACAACATATTTGACTCTTCCTACTCCGCCCAGCGTGCCTTCCCAGAACTCTTTCAGCTCCGGAAGCCCGACTGCCCAATCCCCGTGTCGACTCCTCTCCCTACTCCTATTCAAGTGGAATCAAACATGGTGACCTCCGGCCAGCCACAAGAAGACCTCTACAGGTCCCTTGAGACGTAAGGTTCACTCCCGTAACGCAACCCTGATGTACTAATACTTTACCAGCCTTTACTCTACCGAGATATACTCAGATCTCACTATTTCGTCTACAGCTAAGGAGTATCGCGTGCATCGTGCTATCGTCTGTCCCCGCTCCGCCTTCTTGGCAGCCGCATGCCGGCACTCTTTCAAGGTATTCCTCTCGATCCATTTACTTGAAGCTATTGGGCTGACGCAAACTACCTCAAAGGAAGCTTGCGATGGCGTAATTTCCCTTCCCGACGATGAACCTTCTGTCGTCGACATCATGATTCAATACTTCTACCGCCTTGATTATCGACATCCTATTGATATCGACCGTCTCCCTCAGTTGTCTGAGGACCAAGCTTCCAAATGCCTTCATTCACCTCCGACCGAGTCTCAGGATAACGATATAAGATCCTCTGATCTTCTCCTCCATGCTAAGGTCTACGCACTTGCTGAGAAATACGCAGTTAACGGTCTCAAGGGCCTCGCTTTAGCCAAATTCAAGACTCTGGCAAGTCTATGCTGGGCCACCAGTGACTTTCTTGATGCAGTCAGCGAGACTTACAATTCTACCATCGACACCGATAGAGGCTTAAGGGACGTTGTCCTGGAAGTCATATCCGCACACCATGAACTGCTGGGCCGTGACGAAACAAAGAAGCTGCTCCAAAGAGAACGCTTGCTTGCTTACGATCTGATTATGCATTATCACCAGAACGGTCAGCTCCGATGATCAACTACATCAATCACTTCCGACCATTACCCATCACCGTGAAAAAAAAAAAACGAGTAGGGCCTGGTAACAGCCTACGATATTATTCAGCCTAGGCGATATGGTAAGGAGGGGAGAAAACGGATGACAAAGGACGGGACGCAATCTGGGCGATCGGATCAGTTGGTTGCAAGTTGATTATCAGAATAAAAACGTAGGGAAAGAATGCGGGTTCTGCATGGTGAGCTTGAGTGACGTGTGTAAAGACAGACTCTGAAATCGAGTTGTGAAGCAACGAATCACGAACATAAATGCCACACAGCTATTTCTTAGGGCAGTGGCTCCTGTGAATTCGGGCCGTTTCGCCCTCCGAGCCGCGCGAGCCGGAAACCTGTGAAGCTGAAGTGCTGCGATGGTAAGTACGAGCTATTGTTCAGGTTCATCGGCAACGGTTACCTGAGGCTGAAAATCCCGCGCAAAATGGTATTTATGAGGTCGGACAGTTGCAAGCCTCCAGCTCCCCCGTCCTCTGCTCCGGAGGGTTCCGAGTGTTTTGGCATCTGGCGCGACCAAAGAAAGAGCAGGCGGAACGACAGGAGAGCGTGGCAAACATACGCCGTTCGGCGTTCCCTGGCGAAACTTTTTTTTTTCTTAAAAAAAAACAATCATCCATGGGAGCTTACAATCTGCAATGATAGCTTCTCGGCCTGGTTCCACGACCCATCAGCGGAATCTATATTGTCCCAAACCATATTCATAGGAGCTAGTATATCAAGGGTGTACCCGCGAAAATGAAAGTGACACTCCATAGAGAAGTAGGAATCTTCTTTCAGGGTCGAATGAGAACTCAACCTCAGTCTGAAAGTAACTCTCCATTTATATACTCGTCCAGCAGTGCCTGGATGAATGTGCTGCCCTGCACTTTCAATTTGACACAAGACCTGGCCCAACAGTATGCCCACAAGTGGACCATCATATGGATACTAAAGAGGGCGATTATATGCGTATTTGGTCTTGGCAGCGTGCATGGTAAATCTTATTTGCCAGGGCGCTCTAAATTTGGATGTTGAGCGTTACCGAACTTAGTTCCAGGACCGAGGGGCCTAGAAATGGCCATGTAAAGGCCTGCAAACTGCATGTGCCGCAGCATAAACAAAGGCATGATGAACGCCCTGAGGCGACAATTCATGTGGGCAGCCGCGTCCTGATGCTTTCGATTTCGTAGCCATCCTTGTGAACCGAAATAAAGCCTGCGCCTGAGGCGATTCAGCAGCCTGGAACAGGATCAGGTTGGAAATGAGTTGTATAGGACCGTGTTTTGGTCTTTACTATGGATTTGACCTGGCCCAACCCTTCCTCCCTTAATACGTGCTCAATGAGTAGTCGTCCAAGGCTAGGATCTCTGGAAACGTAAGGTCGGTCACCGTCAAGACTAAAAAGCCACTGGAAGTTTTAGAATTGGTGGAACTTTTCCACTAAAATTGAACACAACGAAGGTCGAGTCATTGAGCGCTTCGTCCAAAACCTCCTGGAAACCAGCCTTAATTATTGCCCTCATGCCCCTCCAGTAACTTTCTGCAAAAGCTTTTCAGTAGACGAGATTAAAGATGTCGACAGATACCCATTTTCATCCGGCTCTCGGTATGACTCCTCCCCAGCACACGACACAACTGACTGACGTTCACCTAGTTTCACGTAAGCTTCCTCTACGTATGCTCGCTTATTTTTCGGTCTCGACAACTCAGCGGGCTCCTGCCAATCGCTATCTTCTTCTCGGCCTGGATGACAGTTGGCGTCCTAACACGGTTTCCCGTGGTAAAGCCACTCGTAGCGGATGTGACCCAATACCCACTGTCGAACCTGGCTGGTCTATCCGTGCTTTTTTGGCTGGCATATATCTACACATACCTGTCTGTTGGTCTGTCAGAGTTTTCCGGGATAACGCTTTGGGCGGCGGCTATCCTGGCTCTGTTCGCGCTGCGGGTCCTCATTATAGCGAGTTCCGCTTTTAAAGGCAGGAACTAATGGAGGGGCACGCGGACACAACAGCCGCGGCCCCCAGGAATGGGTACCTGAAGCTTTGAAGTCGAACTTCAAGCATACCTGATTTCTCTGCAGGTTGGGTTCAGATAGGGAATAGCAAATCCATACTCTGCGAAGTCTGAAGTCTGGGCCGTCGAGATGCTTGATCAGGTGAGGGAGCCCGGACTGGGTCATCTCGGTGAGGTTGAATTCCCCATTTTCCGGAACAAAGCCGTGGCCATTTCGGCCCCATCCCTCGTGTTGAGCGCTTGCCCTATTGTTACTTGCGGGTCCGGGATCATCTGATTGCTTCTGCCAGCTCTCATATAGAGGAACCCATTTTTCAGGTGAGGTCGCTTGTCGAGTTATGCTAAAGCCGCCATCACCAGATACGACGCGTGGCATGCTTCTCTGGGCTCTTGTGGGATCTGGTCGGACTTCTGGGTCTTTCTTGCGTAGCTTCTGGTTTTTGCCTGTCGGAAATTATTACTATCCACTCTATCGATTTGGCACCCATGAAAAAGCACTTACGGTATACGCGTGATGCGATGCGATTTGTCGCCGCCGACGCTCAGTCGGATCCGACATGCCAGTCCAATCGTCTTCAGGCCGCGCGAAGCTATTGGAGGTGCTTTTCAGTTCACGAAATTGTACGGCTTAGCCGTGGTATTGCGTGTTGTTAAATGACATTTTCAAGAAGATGAGGACGATACTATAATGAGAGATCAGTATCAGGGTTTAGAATAGGGAAACCTTTCTATCCAGCGAGGGTATATAGATATCGGGTCTGATAACGCGCTTAACTCTTTTTCGTGGTCCAGCTGTGTGTCCCAGAGGTGGGAGGGCTGCGGGCATTGAAGGTTAAGGAGATGGGGAATGTGCATCAAACTACTCCGAGCCAAGGACGAATTCTCTATTGTGGAGGGAAGGTGGGAAAGGCGTTCGTAATATACAGCAAGTTTGGTCTGGGTAGTTCTCTGCCTAGCCCAAGGGTCGTTCTGCAGGCACTGGCTTTGACCCTCGGTTCCCCCGTTTGCTGTTGGCCGCACCAACCGCGAGCACCGCCCCTCTCCACCTCAGCCGACCCAGCGTCAGTGCCGCGAGGTGACACAGCTTTGTCGCCCCTCCTTGGGCGCACCTGTTGCCGCCTCACGGAATGTTGGGTGGCAAATTTGTTGCCCCTACGGCCCTTCGAGTGATGATTTGGCGCAGACTCAAGACCCATTCTGGGTGGGGAGTCTGCATCAAGCTGCGGCGGCGGCGGCGGCGGCGGTGTAGTATGCTGGTGAGTCCCTTAAAGTATTGTAATATTTATCAAGCTTCTTCCAGCCAAGGTTGATATTAACACTGAATTGCTCCGGCTCAGGATGCCTCTCAATATGCGATTTTGCATCCTCGAGCCTCCCAAGTAGGAATTCGAACGCCTCCAGCACACCAATCATAGAGCCAAACGTTTCTCTAACTCCAGACGATCGGTATCGCGACAACGAGCGTGTCTTCCCCGTGCTTTTCTTCGATGACAAGCCCGGCGAGCCCGGCAACTTCACATTTCCACCGCCCGAGAAGGCGTTCACGTTCTCAAAGCAGGCCCTTAAGGCCCTGCCTGCTGAGTTGGTCGCCGCGGCGGACCTGAGACTTCCCCATGTTGATGTTGGCCAACCAGTTGCCGGCGGCGAGACAGCAGCAAGGTTCAGAGAGAGGGTTCAAGCTTTGAGAGAGGCTCAGGATGAGAAGAAGTCGACAGCGGCTACGAATTCAAAGAGTAACCTTTCTTCTCCCGTAGCGGGTGTCCCGGCTGCCAGAGAGAACGTCGCGGCCTCTGCACACAGCGTCAGGACAGGTACCAAGCGCACAAGGAGCTCTCCAGTATCTCCTGAGAATCCGTCATCTAAGAGGCTGCGGGTTGTCGCGGATGAAAGTTGGTGGTTCAAGAGATGTTATGATCAGGCTATGGCGACTTGGCAAATGTGGCGGAACGGGATATAAAGATCATTTGTCAGCCTGACCTTTTCGGCATCGTTGATTAGGTCACTTTTTTTCTCATACTACGGCAGAAGTTCCGGAAACTCGGCTGTAGCCTGCCTGATCCTCTCTGAGAGATTGGGTTGTTCTACGAATAACCACACTATATCATGACATCGTATTTTCGATAACACATCTCCGGCGTGGAAAAACGATACAATAGGATAGTGGACTTCGATCCTCTGCTCGACTAGCTCTAAACGGGCTGCACGTTTTGTTCCCCGCATATTGTATTTCCTTTAGGACTGGGTCATAATCATGTTTTTGTAGGAGGACAAAAATACTGCTAGTATCCGGCCTCCTTGTTCTCGCAACCATATTAGGAGAGCCTCTTTTTCCTCTAGATTTCGTTTTTTAGATCTGGTGCATGGAACCTGGAGCATGGAACCAAGAACGCCTGTACCTTCCCGGGTGTTCCTCTAGCTTGCCGAGCCCCTGGCTTATGATTCCAGCTGTTTCAGTATTGTCTAGGATCCGCAATGGATATGGACTATGAGCCTTTGTTGAACGGGTTCTGTTGCAGCCACCCGGTTGACGTGACCACGCGTCAGGCACTTGCGCGCTAATGGATATGCTGTTACCCTAGTCCCACTACCTAGAAGTAGGCTCGTGTGTTGTCTCTGGAATTGTCTTTACCTCATCGTCTAATAGCATGAGACATGTTCCTGTACAAGTATAATCATCCATCATCTGGCCCGCACATGGTCCTTCCGGCTAGACCCCGGAATCTCCATCCGGCCACATACCATGCCGCCTGACCGAATGTCTCCGTCTCGTCGTCTACTCCGCGAAGGACACGCTTTCGTATTGTTCGATTGCTAGAAGCAAGCTAGCGGATTATCTACACCATGGTTGTCTCCGACTCGTCGTCTGCTCCGCGAGGGTTATGCTCATGTCCCAGTGACACCATCCGGGCACTGGCTCGCGGGTCATGTCTCCGTCTCGTCGTCTGCTCCGCGGAGGACATGCTCTCCCGGTTGGACCACCTAGAGAAAAGAAAGGAACTGGAAACAAGACGATCCAAGCAGGAAACGCACTGGGAGCCTTCGCGCACCCAAAGAAGGGGCGCTCAGAGCGTCCAGAGAGGTTTCTTTATCCGCATTTGTAAGCTAGGATCGTGACAATTGTCATCACAGCGCCCCGAACCACGCCGTTGGACTACATCGCCGAGGTTCGTTGCCAGGGAACTCTCGCGGCAGGCACATCAAGCGACGATCTTTCCCCTTCTGTCAGCCAATCCACTTCTGGCAACCGGCCCGGCAGAGCATCGACCAGGCCCTGCGGGCAGGGGCATAAGGGACTGCATAGTCAGCCCATGCGGGGAATTGGAGGAAGCAATTTCGGCCAATCAGAGGCTCTGAAATGGGAAGTTCTGGCTTGAATTAAAAGTGTCGCCCCTGCGCGCCTATAAAGGGGGCATAAAGATTGATATTCAGAACTTATATCCTTTGTTTCTCAGCCAATAAGGGTTCGGATAAGAGGTGAATATAACCATTAAAACCGCAAGAATTCAGGCTATTTTTCGGTACTGTTCTCATAGCCCAAGGAAAATATTTTATTTTTTTTAGTGCAAATTCCTAGTTCCGGAGTTTTGGAGTTTTCGAAGAATTACGGGACCTTGAACCATTCTAAAGAATGGCATAGTATCCTTGTTGGATTGGAGTAACTCTTCCACCTTATACTCCTGGCTCATAGACGGCGACATGCTACCCGGAAGATGATGTCCTAGTTGCGGCATACAACATGAAGGAGTACTTGAGACAGTGTTCAGCTTCCGTCACCACCTCGCAGCAGAGTCACTTTGAGTCTGTGAAAGCGAACGCAGCCTTGACTTGCACTGCAGCGAGCATGGTTGAGGACTTCCGTGTAGGTGCCACACGCAAATATGTCTAGTACGTCAACTTCTAACTTCAGAATAGCAGGAAAAGTTTGGGATTATTCTTTCTCACCCATCAAGTATCGAGGAGCGGAGAAATTCGGATAACTCCACTGAGGACAAACTTACTGCAATTTCAAAGATTCTTGATTTCGACGAGTCGTTGGAAGAAGCAGCGAAGTTTGTCAACGAGGCCTCATGCGAGGTCAAGCACTACCTGAACATCGTGAAGGTACGCCGTCCCCATCTTATCGTCTTTTCGAAATTCTGCTAATCAAAAATATCAGAACGATGTCTATCATCTGGGAGGGCCGAAGGATGACGGCAAGATGGAATGAGGTGGATTGTGTCAGGCTCTCGTCTTTAAGCAGCAAGACAAGAAACAGATAGCTACTCAAATACACACCAGCTTCGTATCTTGGCAGTAACAACCGGAATATGTAGGGTACCTATGCTAAAGAACGTAATGACAAGCTAGGTTGGTTACGCACCCCAAAAGTTGTTCACGCAGGCTGTTGGACCCGCGACTAACAACTCAAATAAACAAGACTCCGGAACGTCTAACCAAGCCTTGGTGGCACGAGGCCAAAAACTATTTACCGCGCGAGCTATAGGAGACACATTGAAACAATTAACCCTTGTGATTAGCGGTCCGTGGCGGACCGCCAACTCGCCGACCTAAATTCAAGAAAAACTAAGGAAGGACGCACGTCACCAGTAGCACGACTCACCAACCACAAATTCAACGCCGCGTACCAGCACGCCTCTTTCCAGCAGCCTTTTCAGACACGCCTTCTTTGCCAGCCCTATTTCTCTTCCTACCACGCATCTTAGGTTCCTCGTCTGAGTGTTCTGCTTCATCCGGACCAGCAACCCCATCCACACCACCTGATCGCCCCTGCTCCATATCTGTTGTATTTCCCGGCTGAGATGACGGCGGCGCATCGTAGAATTGATCCGGTGAACCCTTCTGACCGGAGTGATCATCTGCGATACTTGACTGCAGTGCAGCGTCAGGATCAACAGCGTCGCCAGATGCCGGGTCCCGAACCCCATCGCCCGCTGCTTGGCCTCTGGATGATGTGGCCGCACCAACCTCAAGCAGGGCATCCATCCGAGCCTTCTGCAGTTTCTGTGCACTGGAACCAAACTTCCTACCCGAGCCGCTCCTAGCTGCCGACGGCGACAAGCTATCAGATGGAGATCCAGCCTCAGCGTTTCCAGAGATACCAACATCTAAATTCTTAACCTCTTTCTTGGGTGTTGTCCTCGCCTTTAAACCAGCGAACTGACTGCTGACAGTCCCAGACCCGGCGCCCCCTTCGTAAATATTAAATAATTGTTCGGGTACAATGACCGGAATATACACACCCAATGGTACATCACGGAGGAGTGATGTCTTCAGGAGACCAATCATCTTCCCAACAAAGTGGAACGTGCGGCCTTCCACTTGAAAATGGCCACCGTTACTAATTGTCCTCGACCACCGCGTCTCGCGCAAGAACTTAGCCACTCGAGGCCAGTAAAGAAGGACATGGAACGGATAATCGCCACTTGGTGGTATTTTCCACATGTAGCCCTGCACCTCCTTCATGTTGAAACGAGTGGTCATCCTTAAGAAACCCATAGTGTCTTTCCTCTCCGTGTAATCCAACCATCGCGGTAACTCGGGCTCATCTTTCCATCGGTACTTATTGGGATCACAGACGCCAAAACCATAGACGGTAACAGGAGCGGTAGGAAATTCGACACTCTTGTCGAAAGTATTGCCAGCCCTAGAGTCAACATGTCAGTGAACGACCTGTGCATAGAAGACAAGGCGAGATAACAAACATTTGAATACCCTTGTCCACAGGGAAGAAGAATTGTGCGACTGCGGTGGACCAACGCATCTGTCCTGCAGAAATGCGGAAGGAGTCGTCCGAAACCCGGCGCTTCCAGACAACCCAGTTCGGGTGGAAACAATCTTCAAAAATCCACGTATAGGGCCATGTCGACTCGTCGGTAGCATCGGGGGCAAACGCCGGGGCTATCACGTCAATGTCCCAGCTCGATCCATTGTTGAGCAGAATATCACGCTCTTCACCGGGTGGGTTGTGAGGTCTCAGTGGGAACGGCAACCGGAAAAGGGTCCTCTGAGAAAACAGCGACTTATCCGGTTTATTCGGCTCATAGGTACTGTCGACACGACCAACACGTGTCGGCAGAACCACGCGAAGGCCGTAGTTCTTCTTGCCACCGACTTCAATCTTATCTGAAGACGATAACACAGGAATACCGGAAACGACACGTTCTTTGACACGGATCGTACCTTCCTTGTCAGTATAGCCAGTGTTATCATCTCCCTCGGCCTCCGCAGCAGCCCACGGATCCTCATAAACAAACGTGCCAGTGCTGACGATGGAAGTAGCATCGTCATTGTCGTCAAAGAGATTATGGTCAGAGGTGGCAGACATGATAGAAAGCAGCGCAAGAGAGCTCTGCGATTTGAAATGCTTGAATAGACGTGCGTGGTGACGAAGACAATCTCCAATTTCAGCAACAAAGATGGTAGAACTTGGGATTATATGTAAACGTCACCTCTGCAGCAAGGATGGAATTCTCCACCCCAGTGTCTGGCTAGAAGCAGTCATGATTTTAAATCCCGAGCACCCCCCTCTTTCCAGAAAGGGGTTTGTGCGCTGTGCCGCGGAGACATGATCATACCGATCTTCTCATTTGACGGGGTTTCTTGCAAACACACGGACAAACCATGACAGTTGCATCGTGTGCTGTGCCGCAGCAACCACATGACACCACTCCGGCCTCGCGACGAAACAAGATCCGAACCAATAGCACTCACATAAACCATGACAAGTCCAACCCCATAAGAACGTCGAACCCAATAAACCCTGGCATAAATCATGCGTCCTGCTCTGTGCAGCGGCGCCTGCAATTAAAACACAACTCAGGCCAACGTCTGGAACTTTAAGAATTCCCTCTGGGAATCAGACCAATTAATCATAATATCTATCCACGGCAGTAGAAATCAGGTTTGGGGTGAGCTCGGTAATAGGTGAAAGAGCTCCAAGACTAAGCTCTGGGAATAAGTAGATTGCTCTGTCCGTCCCTAGATAGAACTGAACGTAGAGACATAATATGTTAGCATACTGACGATCAAAGAGTCTTCCAACTAATATCCTGTAGACCGGTTCCACGTCATCTCAGTAACAATGGGATCAGATCCGGATTCAGACTTTGATCCCTCCAGACATGAGACCCGTGGGCGCCCCCGCGGCTCCAGAAATAAACCACGGCGGCATGCGGACGAGACAATCCCTGGGCCCGAGTCTCTTGAACGCAGGACGAGAGGTCGGCCACGCGGGTCCAAAAACAAGCGACAACGAGATATACACGACACTGGGCCGCCAATGCGTATACCACCGTCAAGGAGACCAGATGCAACAGACGCGGAACGGCTCAACGTTGTTGAGACATTAAGACGGACGATGTCGACCAATTTCGTGCAGAAGCAAATGGACTCTACCAATTTCGGGTGCTTTTCCCCAGTCCCAAGAGATGTACAAATCGAAGCGACAACACGTTGCTACGACGCCAACAGAGAGATTATCACAGAATACGGGCAGGCGGATATAATACATACCTACTGCTACTGGTGCCAACTGATGTGCCGTAAAAGAGAGTTCTACGACAGGCCTTGGGGGTGGAAAGCCTACTACGAAAACCTCAACCAACACAGCCAGCAACAGATACAGGTTCTCGTAGACTGCGATCAGTGCTTCCCGACAGAATCCCAGACAGACGGCTCCTCTCTATCCGTCCCCACCTGTAGAACCTGCCATGCCGCGATGTCTTCCGGAAAGAACAGACAACCAGGAGACGCAAGACTCGCGAGATGCGCAGGCTTCTTTCAGCCGCACCTCCGATGCATGCATAAATATCCTCAGGAACTACGCGATTTAACACCGATCGAAGAGAGGGCTATTAGTGTCAACACGCCGTTTGGATACATAACAAAATTACGCATGGATTTAAAGTGGGTTGGTACTAAATACAGGAAGCACGTAAGAGGGCATATATGTGTTTTCCCGAACAACACGCACGACTTGACCACTACCGTGTTGCCTCGTACTCTTCAGTCCACACTCGAGAACTTCCTCATCACCTGGAGCGGCAAAGATGAACCAACAGACAAGGATCTAAACACCTACGCGACGGTCCGACCACCGGTAATAGAACGGGCCCTGCTCTGGCTGAAAGCAAACAACCCCATCTACCTCGATGTGACCATTGACACGGAAAGACTCTCCAGATGGACGCCAACACGCGTCATATCTGCAATTCGAGCCTGCACACGTCACGAGGAGCCCACGGTAGATGAGAGGATCAACACTGCTCACTACACAACGGCCGCAGACCGCGGCGGAATGAACGACACTACAGACATTATGCCACAAGATTTGGGGATAGGGACGACTGGAGCAGCGGAAAGCTTTGACGGCACAGACCCGTCAAGCGCGAGGGCAGGCACAGCGCCTGACGAGGATGAGACAATCTATGAGCGTGATTCTTCTGGGGTCTTCGACACGGATGGCTCACTAAGAAGTACGGATGTGGATCAGCTTCAATTCGCAGTACACGCCTTAGGGACTGCTATCGAAGGTTCGGAGACGACCAACAATCAGACATCACAGAATGTTGGTACGACAAACCGTACTCGCACAAGAGTAGAACTTAGAACCACCCATACATCAACGCCATATATACACGTCCGCCACGGTAATGAATTTGCAGACATGAACGACCTTCAATTCTGGCCGAAGACATTCCCAACCCTATTCCCCTACGGGGTGGGCGGGGCAAGAATCACGAAATTGCCTGAAAGTAAGACCCGAGACGACGAGAATTCCGCTGAAGATTCATACTCCCAGCACGGCTTCAGCCTACGCTACTGGACAAGACTCTGTTTGCTCCGGCACGGCAGCCGGTTCTCTCGCCACCCAGTATTTCCCTTTCTCGTCTTCAACATACTCGTCAAATCGAACAACCGACGAGTAAGCATGCAACAAATGAGCAAGTCCTCATTTCAACACTTCAAGAACCTGTGGCAGATCCTCACACCTGAAAGACTACAGAACGCAGCTAAAGAGATGGAGCACACCTACAAAACTCAAGACGAGGACATCCAGGAACTCATGCGGCGACTATCCTCATTTGGTTACTCGTTCCCTCTGTCCCCGGAAGCGCGACTGCAGATGCGGCAGAAAATACAAAGCTCGGTCATACACTTTGGACTTCCCGTCCTATGGTTCACGATCAATCCGAACGACCTTACAAGCCCGATTAAAAAGTGGTTGAGTATTAGTCAAACTGCCCTTCCGGAGGAGTTGAGCGACCTATCACAAAGGCTGGAAGACCACTTCCACAGGTTAAGGTCCAGCACCGAGGACCCCGTCAGCTCGGTACGTTTCTTTCACGAGGAACTGGAGGTGTTCTTTTCCCAGTTGGTCCAAGTCGGCCGAGACTCGTGCCTAGGTAAGGTAAGTCACTATATAGGCTCGGTGGAAACAAACAAGAGAGGTATGCTGCACCTGCATGGCATGATCTGGTTGAACGGAAACCTGCAGGTTCCACAAATAGCCAAATTGTTCTTCGGAGAACAAACTGATCCAGTGACCGAGGAAACCAAAGACGCCTTGAAGCGAAGTCTTGAGACGTGGGCTGATAGTATATTCTGTCAGACACTGGACGAAGAAGACGCGATACAGATGGCGATAGAAAAGGATGACGTGTATACCCCTCTAGAGGAACTAACGAGTGAGGATCCAGATGTCGCATGGAGTGGGCTTGTAAGAGATTCCAACCGCGTTGCACATAATTCACAACTACATCGTCACACAGAGACTTGTTATAAGTACAAGACAAAGCACTGCCGCTTCGGTGCTCCGTGGGCTGAAGTCGACCACACCAACATCGCGGATGACTGCATCCTTCGGCTCAAACGCAACCACGACCGTATCGTTACATATAACAGAGCCATCGCTTCAGCATTCCGACACAACCACGAGATAGCCTACATGTATACCAAGGCGAGGAGCCTCGCGTCAATGTACTACATGACCAACTATGCTACCAAGTTCGACCTACCAATGTGGAAACGAGTCTCCTACGCCGCACAAATACGGCAGCTTCAAATTGCCGAGCACGAACAAAGGGACCAAGATACAGCCCAAGATGATGAAGGATTCTCCGAAAGAGCAAGGCAGTTCCTTATGCGTATAGCAAACCGCATGAGCACAGAGCAAGAACTATCATCTCCCGAGGTGGTATCTTACCTGCTCGGATTCGAGACGTTCAAGTCACCAATTCCAAGTACAAGACAGTCCTGGCCAAAGATTTCGATGCGACAATTGTATTTCTCCGTTGTGAAAAACTGGGAACATGCCCGTGGTATCGTCTTGACGCACACTCCGTCCCTGAACTTAGATGAGGGTATTGCAATCACACAGGGAGGGATTCAAATAAACCACCTACTTGCATACCCACACCGCGGACCGGTCTATCAATCTTTATGTCTATACGACTATATGGCGTTAGTTTCGCTTCGGCGCCTAAGGCACAACACGCCCTTATCATCACCAAACTTTGTTCCATTGTCAAGTAGCACTGAACTATCTACCGAATGGATACAGGAGACACGAACTACCAGCAGGGCTATCCCGAACTTGACTGGATCTATCGAAACCCATTTTGAAGGTGACGATACACCTCTCCCGGCCTGTGCGGCAATCCAACACCTTGGCCTCTTCATCCCCTGGGATGAGTTCCAAAACAGTAATGAAGACGATCTCAACAAAATTTGGTCAACGCGTAAGGAAACTCTGGATGAGAGGATTCTTTTTCACGTCGAGAACTGTAACCTGCTTCGACGATCCGCCGAGGATGGACGAGTAGATGCAGCAGCGTGGGCTGACAAATGTGCCACTGCCGAGCGCGTTGCAAACAATGCCGAGGATTCAGACAACGAAGACGGAGAGGGAGAGACATCAGCTTCAGAAACTGAACAACTAGCAGTGTTGCGAGACATACTGCACACTGAAACCCATGCTGGACAGGGTCTTAATTCCCTTCACACCTTGTACTACCAACTCAGCGACATTGTGAACGGCGACGAGCAAAATCTGAGATGGGAGACCAACGCCGATCCCTCAAACTGCAAAGTGACATCGACAGAAGTAAATGGTCTTTTGAAAACTCAATTTATTGCCAACCACAACAAACTCGAATCCCGCTTCGGCAAAGGAAGTGCAGACATAGAGATGGAGCTAGACGGAATCCCAAATCCCGACATGGTTTATAATGTGACAGGTACAACCTAAACAGAAAGGTCGATTCAACGAAGGCCATCTAACAATGAGTAGGGAATTCTACCCGAAAGACACAACCATCGATGCGGGTTCGACACTTGGAACAGATCTCATGGACCTCTGCCGCGGAACAGCTTACCGCCTCTGAACACCTTAACCACAGACAATCGTTGGTACTACAGGGAGTTGCACGGCACCTACAGACAATAGACCAGCACAACAGACAGTCCAACGAAAGTAACCAACTTCTCCTACATGTTGGCGGGAGTGGAGGTGTTGGTAAAAGCTGGCTTGTCCAGGCTATTGACAAATTGTTCATGATGATGGACGACCACCATTCGCTCTGCATAACTGCTAGTACGGGCTCTGCAGCAGCAAACATCAACGGAAGGACCATCCACTCAGCCGTGGGTTTCAGCCGCAAAAAGAAATGTTCCACGGACGTAGAGAACCTTCTCCAAAGAAGGTGGAAGGGGACCAAAATGCTAGTTCTTGATGAACTAAGCATGGTTTCCGGCCAGTTATTCTATAACATCAGCCAAAGGTTGAATCATCTCAGAGGTCACCACGAGGCTGAAGATGTATACTTCGGACGTGTCCCGGTGGTTATGGTCCTGGGCGATTTTGCGCAATTCCCACCCGTAAGCGCAACTTCCGTGATCTTTCCTGCTAAAACAAGTGCCCCGAAAACCTCTTCCCGGGTTGGAGATGACGACGAGACGATCAGCACGGAACCCCAGAATATCACAGCAGCAATGGCGCAGCTAGCAGGATACAAACTATTCGAGAAGTTCACGCATGTGGTCATACTCAACGAACAAATGAGAGCCACAGACCCAGAACTTCGAGAAATGTTACAGCAACTGCGGGATGGAAATCCTAGCGAGGAGTACCTACACAGACTGAACAACAAGGTTGTCGGTTTAGAAACACCAATTGACTGGGAGGAGGTGCGAGCAATCACCCCAACCAACGCGACAAGGTGGCGCCTGAACATGGACGCAGTCATCGGGTTTGCCAGGGCTCGAGGGCAAGTTGTTCGGATATTCATATCAGATCACACCTGGACCGACCCAAACCCGATGCAAAAGCCGGCAACAATAGCCTTTGGTGATAATAGCTGGACGAATGTCCCTGGAATCTTTTTCTATACAGACAACATGCCAGTCCTGACCAACAAAAACCAATACCCCGGGCTGAAGCTTATGAACGGGACAGAATTCACAGCCAGAGGTGTCATTCCCGGAGACCGCCGCAAAACGGGGCTTCGTCTAACAGACGACACAATCATCCACTTCGGATGCCCAGAAGGTATCCTGCTCGAGCCTCACGAAGCGGAAAACATCGACATTGCAGGACTACCGAAGGGTCGAATACTGCTGGCTCCGGACAAGATCACACTCGAGCCATCAAGAAACCGCTTCAAATTCGTAACCGGAAAATGTGACCGGCGTGGCCTCCCCTGCACACCAGCATTCGCCTTGACCGACTATAAGGCACAAGGGCGAACCTTTCGGGAAATCATTGTCGACCTGACGTCACGTAGAGGTGCCGGCGGGAGAATCGATCCTGTCAGTGCATACGTCTCCTTGTCAAGGTGCAAGACGCTTGCTGGTATCCAACTCCTCAGCTCGGTGACATCAGAAAATTGGAGTACAGTTGGTATGCCTCAGAAGTTGCGGAAAGTGCTAGATAAGTTGGAAGGGTTGTCACGTTTGACATTGAACAGATGGCCTTAAGAGAGAGGATGTTCGAACCAACAACCTTCTTAAGTCCAACGTGAAACCTCGCACCTACACAAGCTAGACAACCGCTCTCATCCGTGCGCACCCAGACCACAGATCTAAATAGCGGTCCGCAACGGACCGCTCCTTGACCAACTGCCCAAAACCAGTAGCTCCGGAATGTTGCGTGGAAGTCTCAGACGAGGACATCGCCTCCTAAAACATACACCTAGAACTCCAGCTATATAATGCAAACCCAACGGTTTGGATAGCAATAATAGACCAACATCTAATAATCCTTAAAACATATAACCGGACGTAAAACCACTGACAACTCCTGAGAAAGAAATACAAACATATCTGTTCGGATTCTTACGACGAGGCCCGAGTACCATTAACAGCTACAGATAAGTGCGGGGCTGCTACATCATCGAACCACTCAAACCATTTTTGCAAGCCATCTAAACCCAGTGCAAGATGGTGCAAAGCGTCATAGGGGTTCGGCATAGACAGCTCTTGTCTGACCTCTGCCCGCTCTCTATCCTGGCCACGTTGCGCATTTCTTGTCAACTCGTCTAATTTTAACAGATATTAGTATTAGTAACAAGACATAGTAAGAATAGTCAGCTGATACATACGCAATTCGCATCCACGAGCTTTACCGTTATAATAACAATTTGCACAGGCTCCACGTGTTGCTGCCCGCACAATAGGCACGGAACTAACAACACAGAGTATCCATAGACCCTTCCGATTTCTGCATCGCCCGCAGACCTCTCTTGACTCCTCACCAGAAATCTGTATTAAACAAGCGGCGAGATTTTGAATCCTGCTGAAAAATAACCGCGCCGTCGACGCAGGATTGACGCAGGGGAAACGCCGCGCAGGTAACGGTAATAACGCATCGATGATCTTGGTATCTGGGAAATGTTCGACATCAGGGTATATCTCTCGGGCGTAATCACCTGTGGCTGAGAAACGTCAGTTACGATAGCGAAATGACAGAACCACGAATGTTATCATACACTGGCCATCCGGGCCCGACTCTGTGACACTGGATGTAGACATTAGGATAACATGAAGTCGTATGATGTTTTGGAGAAAAAATAGAGTTCGAAGGTCTAGCCACGACGAATCCCAACCCCGTTGATGAAACTCCCGAGGCAGCGGCTTACATAACGAGCGAGCCGAAGTAACGCTATGATGCCCGCGAACAGTACCTAACCAATAGAAAGCACACATACACAAAAAACTGAGTTGCAAACAAAACACCGATCCCGCTATGGGAAAAACAGGGACAAAACAAACAATAATCAGAAATTCATTCCCGAATCCTGACCGCTATGAGGGTCGGCAAGATTAGAGACCATGCTCATTAAATAGAGCAAAAATCAGCCATCATTTTGGTGGGCGCTGCGTGACTGGGCACAGATTTTATTTTTTTTGGTAGGAAGACTGGTATATATATTGGAGTTTTCGAACCAGTACGGGACCAATAACCATTCTAAAAGAATGGCATAGAAAAACATCCCGGGTATGTCTGTCCAGCTGTTATCTCCATAGGATATGGTCGCCGCCTTTTGTGACTGGTTTGTGCCGGCCCAGATATGATCTGAAATGAAGATTCGGACTGGTTGGTTTCGGGCTCTGGCAAATCCAATGACCGCATCCATGTTCAGTCGCCATCTTGTGCTGTTGGTCGGTGTGATTGCTCGAAACTCCTCCCAATTGATCTGTCCTTCTGTAGTGATGACATTGTCGTTCAGCTTGCGCTGATATCTCTCGGTAGGGTTACCATCGCGTAGTTCTTGCAGCATTTCGCGTAGGTCTGGATCCGTGGCTCTCATTTGTTCGTTTAGTATGACCACATCTTTGAATTCGTCGAACAGTTGAAAGCCCGCTAGCTGTTCTGCTGCGGCCGTGATGTTTCGAGGTGTAACGTCTATTGGCTCGTGGTCATTCTCCATGACAAAGGAAGTTGCCGCTGTTCTCCTCTTAGCTGGAAATATTACGGACGTGGCGCTGACAGGTGGGAACTGCGCAAAGTCGCCTAGCACTACCACAACAGGCGTACGTCCAAAGTATGCATCTTCGGTGTCGTGATAGCCCCTTAGGTGATTCAACCTCTTGCTGATCTTGCTGAATAGCTGCCCGGATATCATGCTGATCTCGTCGAGTACCAGCATCTTAGTCTCCTTCCATTTGTTCATCAGCAGTTTCTCAAGCTTTGGTGAGCAATATCCTTTCATGTTGAGACCAATGGCCGAATGAATTGTTCTCCCGTTGATGTTGGCGGCTGCGGAGCCGGTGCTAGCTGTTATGCAGAGGGACCGGTGGTCATCCATCACCTGAAATAATGTTTCGATTGCTTGGATGAGCCAGCTCTTGCCGACGCCGCCACTGCCACCAACATATAGAAGAAATTGGTTCTTTTCTCTCTCTTGTGTATTTTGACTTTCCATTGCCTGTAGGTGGTGCGCAATTTTCGTCATCACCAGTGTTTGTCGGTTGTTGAGGTTTCGAGCAGTGCTGATCTCGCTGGCAGCGGCAGTCCATGACACCCTGTTTGAATATCGGACCTGCATAGAAGGTTGGGTTTGGCGGCTCAAGTATCCTATGTCATTGTCACTAGTGGTCAGTTGAGGGATGTCTCGACCTGTGACTTACCTGCTGCATGGTATCGAGCATCTGGGTTTGGGATTCCATCTAACTGCATTTCTAGGTCCGCACTTCCAGTCCCGAATCGAGATTCAAGTATATTGTGGTTTGCAACGTGTTGACTTTTCAATAAACCACTTGTGTCGGTCCATGTTAGGCTGCAGTTTGACGGATCGGCGTTGGTCTCCCATCTGTGCTGCTGATCATCTGTGGATAGCATCTCGCTAAGTTCCTCATGCAAGGCTTGGAGGAAGTTGAGCCCTGCTTCATTCTTAGTTTCCGTGCGTAAGATGTTGTGCAAGATGTCCAGTTGTTCAGCCTCCGAGGCAGGTATCCCTTCTACTTCATCCTCGTCGTCGGAACGGTGGTAGTCGTCTGCAACGTGGTCCGCTTGTGCACACTTGTCTGCCCATGCCTCTGCGTCAACCCGTGCATCCTCAGCCGATCGCCTAATCAGGGCACAGTTCTCAACGTGAAAGAGAAGTCTGTCCTCCAGGTTTTCCTTTTGGACCGACCACACCTCATTGATGTCGTCAGCGCTGTCGTCTCGAAACTTTTGCCAGGGTATAAAAAGACCAAGATGCTGGATTTCGGCCTGAGCGGGGAAGTCTGTATCCTCGCTTTTGAATCGGGTGTCGATGTATCCTGATAAGCATGGAATAGCTTGGCGAGCTGTTTGCGTCTCTTGTACCCATTGTGAGGATAGGCCACTCCCTGTGGGAAACGGTACTAGGCCTGCCGATGAGAACTGTGTGTTGTTTGTAACTCGCTTGAATGAAACTAATGTCATATAGTCATATAGACACAGTGTCTGGTAGACTGGACCTCGATGTGGGTAGGCAAGCAGGTGGTTGAGTTTGACACCACTCTGCGTTATGGTAACATCCTCATCCAACTTCAGAAGGGGGTTCTGCCTCAATGCTATTCCACGAGCATGTGGCCAATGCTTGAGAACTGTGGTATACAAGCCTTGCATAGAAACAGTTGGCCAGGAGGAGTTGGTCGTCGGCATTGGTGTTATAAACGAGTCGAACCCGAGCAAGTATGAAGCAACCTCCACTGATGACAGTTCTTGTTCTGTATTTATGCGGTTGGCTGTACGCATGAGGAATTGTCTTGATCTATCAGCATATCCATCATCAGCTCGTGTTGTATCATTGCCTCTTTGCTCTTGCTCAGTCTGTTGAAGTTGTCGGACTTGCGCAGCGTAAGCAAGACGCTTCCACATTGGTAGGTCAAACTTGGTGGAGTAGTTGGTCATGTAATACATTGACGAGATGCTTCTTGCTTTGGTGTACATAAAAGATATGTCGTGGTTGAGCCGGAATGCTGAGGCCAATGCTCTATTGTACGTAACAACACGGTCGTGATTTCGTTCGAGCCTGAGTATGCAATCGTCCCCAATGTTGGTCTTGTCCTCTTTGGTCCAAGGAGCGCCGAAGCGGCAGTGGGTTGCCTTATACTTATAACAGGTTGCTGTGTGACGATGGAGTTGTGAAGTATATGCGATGCGGTTAGAATCTCTGACGAGTCCTTCCCACGCCGTATTATGGTCAGTACTTGTTAGGTCCTCTAGAGGAGTATGGACATCCGGCTTTTCTATCACAGCCCGTACCGCTTCCTCCTCGTCCAAGACCTGACAGAATACAGTGTCAGCCCAACGCTCAATCTGTCGTTTAAGGGCCTCCCTCAAGTTTACGGTCTCCGGGTCGGACTGCTCCTGGGCGAACGTTTCGGATATTTGTGGAAGCTGTAGATTCCCATTCAACCAGATCATGCCGTGGAGGTGAAGCATGCCGCGTTCGTTGGTCTCGACTGCACCAACGTAGTGGCTTACCTTACCTAGGCTCGAGAGTTTGCCGACTTGGATAAAGTGCTGGAAAAAAACGCTGATTTCTTGATGAAAGAAGAGGGCTGCGCTGACGGGATCCTCAATGCTGAATCTTATCCTCCTATAATTGTCTTCAAGGTTTTGAAACAAGTCTCTGATATTCTCTGGCAAGGCAGACTGGCATATACTCAGCCACTTCTTTATGGGACTGGTAAGGTCATTCGGATTGATTGTGAACCAAAGGACCGGGAGGCCGAAATGTATGATAGAGCTCTGGATCTTCTTCCGCATTTGTAGTCGCGCCTCCGCAGACAGGGGAAATGAGTATCCGAATGATGATAACTGCTTCATGAGCTCCTGGACATCCACATCCCTTGTCTGCTTAGTGCTCTCCATCTCTTGAGCCGCGTTCTTCAGTCGTTCTGGTGTGAGGGACTGCCACCGACTTTTGAAGTGGCGAATTGAGGCTTTGGACATTTTTTGCATGCTCACTCGTCGATTGTTTGATTTGACAAGTGTGTTGAAGATGAGGAACTGAAAGACGGGATGACGAGAGAAACGGCCACCATGGCGAAGTAGACAGATTTTCGCCCAGTACCGTAGTCTAAACCCGTCTTTGAGATGACGATCATCTTTAGCATTATCTTCATCTCGAGTTCTTAACTCGGGTAACTTTCTAATCCTTGCCCCGCCAACACCATATGGGAAAAGAGTTGGGAATGTCTTGGGCCAGAATTGGACGTCGTTGGTATCTGCAAATTCATTTCCGCGGCGGACGTGTATGTATGGAGTTGCTGTCTGAGTAGCTCTGAGCTGTACTCTTGCGTGAGGCAAATCGCTAGTTGCATCATCTTCAGTTTGTTGGCTGTTGGTTGATGCTGAACTCCTGACTGCCGCACCCAGGGCATTTGCTGCAAATTGAAGCTGGTCTATATCGGTGCTTCTGAGGGAGCCCTCAGTATCGAATATTCCAGAGGAGTCACGTTCGTAGGTTGTATCCCTTTCATCGACTGGTATGCTAGTTGTTGCGTTGGATGAGTCTGAGTGCCTTTGAGTCTCTGCGTCTCCTGCGATTCCTATCCCCAGATCTTCTGGCATAACGTCTCCAGTCTCAGTTGTAGCGCCACGGTCCTCAGCCGTTGTGTAGTGAGCAGTGTTCATCTCCTCGTCCACAGTAGGCTCTGCGTGATGTGCGCAGGCGCGAATTGCAGCTGTAACTCGTGTCTGTGTCCATCTGGAAAGCTCTTCGGTATCGATGACAATATTGCTATATACAGGGTTGTTTGCTTTAAGCCAGAACAGTGCTTTCTTGATTGCCAGCGGTCGGATTGTCGCATACATACTGAGGTCCTTGTCTGACGGTTCTTGTTTGCCACTCCAGGTAACGAGAAAATTTTCAAGGGTAGATTGCAAAGTGCGTGGTAGTACGTTGGTTGTCAAATCATCAATGTTACCAGGAAAGACACAGATATGACCCTTGATATGTTTCCTGTAATTTGTACCAACCCACTGTAGATCCATACGTAGCTTTGTTATGAAACCGAATGGTGTGTTAATACTGATGGCCCTCTCTTCAAGTGGTGTCAGGTCCATCAGCTCCTGGGGGTATCGGTGCATGCAGCGGAGATGTGGCTGCAGGAAGGATGCAAGTCTCGCAAGCTTTGCATGTCGTTGCTCATTCATTTGTCGAAAACTCATTGCTGTATGGCACGTCTTGCACGTTGGAACGGATGGTAACAGGCCATTCCCAAGGTGTTCAGTTCTGAAGCACTGATTACACTCTATGAGAACCTGTATCTGATCTTGGGCCTCCTGCGTGAGATTCTCGTAGTATTTGTTCCACGGCCACGGGTTCTCAGACAACTCTTCCTTACGGCACATCACTTGACACCAGTAACAATACGTCTGCACCGTATCTGCCAGATCTAGTCCTCTGATGATTTCGGTGTTCTTCTCGTAGCAAATTTTCGCTGTTTCTACTTGTGTTGCTCTTGAGATCGGGGAGAAGCAACCAAAATTCGCGGAGTCCAGCTGCTTCTCCGCAAAGCGGGTGTGTAAGGACTGGCTGACTGTTCGGAAGAGGTCTGATCTCTCGGTATCTGTCGCATCCGGTTTGCTTGGTGGTCGGGCACGTGGAGGGGGAGCAGTATCATGTAACTTTCTCTTTCGTTTGTTCTTCGAACCACGCGGACGGCCCAGGGGCTGATGTTCAGAGGGATTATAATCTGAATCAGAATTCGGTGCCATGATCACTAGAAAATTCAAGGTCGATGTTGTGTGCACTTTCAAGTTTGATTGCGGTCTTCTGGCTTCGAAGATTTGTTTATCTCCTCGTCCCATTGTGTTCGGCTATGTGTCCCGCTCAGCATAGTTCCGCAGTATTTCCAATCGGCCTTCTACGACTCTCTATATCCGCGGGTTACCATTCTCGGCATCAGTTTTCTATTGCCGAGATAACTGCTAGGTCTGCGGCTGTCTGCCGTGTATGTTTGATGCGTAATGCATTCATTATTTGAGCTTAATAATAACGTAGTTTACCACCCAGCCGGTCATATCACCCAGCCGGTCAGTTTTTTTACATACAAAAAACGTCCGTGCCAACCCTACCAACTTCTTCAAACTAGGCCTAATTTGGATGCAAATTTCAGTATCGATTAGGATTTATATAATAAAGTTACATTTTAAATATTAAAGTTCTAACTTTTAAATATAATTAGTTATATTGGAAAAACTAAAAAAGACCTCTGTAATTTAGTTTTTCCGATATAACTAATTATATTTAAAAGTTAGAACTTTAATATTTAAAATGTAACTTTATTATATAAATCCTAATCGATACTGAAATTTGCATCCAAATTAGGCCTAGTTTGAAGAAGTTGGTAGGGTTGGCACGGACGTTTTTTGTATGTAAAAAAACTGACCGGCTGGGTGATATGACCGGCTGGGTGGTAAACCACGTTATACAAGATTCCAAACTATGTTATTGGACTGTTCGTTATGTGTTCCTATTTCGTCGCCGGTGCACGGAACACGAAACATCCTTTGCAAGAGCATGTATTAAGAACCCTCGCATTGGCTTAGTACCGGTATCGCCTAATGGCCTTAGGATCATAGTTAGGCAGTTGTGGGCGTCCTTGCAGATAGGGCCCACCGTCATTTGTTGTTGATTCGAAGGACACTAGAGGAAGCATGATGTCGGGGGAATCTGAGACGATGCAACACTGATCAGCTCTCTAAGTTTTGATTCCATTATGGTGCTTGCCAGATGCATGCATTTCTGAGTTAACGTTTTGGTGTAGATACGTGTGATAAGCCAGTAGTGCATTCGCTTGTGTGGTGCACTCGCTTGTGGATTACATTAGTTGGCCTGGCTATCTATAAATATGCAGCTCTGTCATTCGCACCGAATCATACCCAGCGCCCCTTGTTCTCTTCAATCCACGCCTTGAAATCCTGTATTTCTGGGTTGGCGTTGCGGCAGGCCTCCACATCGCCCCCGTAGCCTTCCTCCTCGAACCACTTGAACAAATCTCCGACAGTGCCTTTCAACACAAACTTGACCGCACTGGCCACAGGACAAGCGGCCAAGGGCATCGGCTTTCCCGTCGCCTCCTTGAAGATGGCATCAGCCTCGGGCTGCGTCAACTCATCGCCAGCCAGTGACAATGCTACATTCCGGTACTGGTCGATATGGATGATGCTCTGGGCGGCGAACCAGCCGATATCCTTGGTCGAAATAAATTGCAGCTTCTTGTTACCGAGCTGCTCCCACATGCGGCCGAATCCCTTCCCGTGAATGTCCGCCGATAGGTTCTCGAAGAAAGTGACAGGCCTCAAGATGGTGTAAGACAGGTTTTGGGGACTTTTGGCAGCCCGAAGTTCCAGGTGTTTCTCGATCTCATATTTTGCAATGAGATTCTTGACGTTGGTCCGATTTTTGGGGGATTCCTGGGGGCCTCCACGATCTGCGGACGAGTAGACGAAGTGCTGAGCCCCGTTGAGGACGGCGGCATCCACGACTGCCTTGCCCTGCTGCTCCTCCGCCTCGGTATTGGTTTGCACGCTAAAAACAGCCCAGACTGGTCCTGCCTGGCGGAATATATCCTCTGGGTTCGACATCTCCCCCTGTATTACAGTTACATTGGGAAGAGCGGCGAGCCTTTGCGCCCTTGAGCTAGCGGCATCGCGCGTGACTGCAGCGATGGCGAAGGAGCTAGCTTCGGGCGAGGCAAGGATGCTATCAATTACTGCACCGCCTTGCTTGCCAGTTGCGCCGAGCACCAGGATAGTCTTGCGTGAGGTTGACATGGTGAGAGTTGTACGGAGAGTAAAATGTGCCACGAAAAGATGGGTGCTGGTAAGTATGCTTGTATGAACTTGGTTGACTTGAAGCTAGCTGTATTTCTTGGCGATGAAGTAAAAATGTCTGCGAGGAAGACTTCATCTATCCATGTATTTATGAACCTGCCTCAATTCTAGGTTGGTTGATGGAAGCTCCCGGTCTGGTCAAGAAGTAGACGGCCGTTTAGACCCCCCGATGCAGGGTTCGTCATCGATCAAACAGTATAGCCTGTTTGATTTCTGTTTGATCGATGGCAAGTCTGTTTGATCGTTGTTTGATCGATGGAGAGAGTGTTTGATCGACGAACGCATCGAACAGAGGCCCCCTGTCGTTAATCCCCTTTAGCACGTATCAACAAGTCGATACTCTAGGGGGTTTACAATATTTCCAATCTCGTCGGAGGCGGCTTCAGCATAGTCGTCTTCTTTATCCTTGTCTTGTCAATACGACTTCGACTGCCGATGACCATGGTGTCGTCCTTCCTAATGCCGATTCCGACATGGAAACCGCAGAGATGTCGCCTCAACCACCGTCTTCAATAGTGCCACCGTCGACCTCGTCATCTGCACCGGCACTAACTCCCGAACAGCCAGACTACAGCCTGTGGACAGCCGAGAAGTATGCTCGTTGGCCAGGACTAGTAGAGTTCCATGATACCCTCGCCGAAAGAAGTCAATGGTGGCGGTTTGGCTACAGGATGAAGGATGAACGAAGCCCCAAGAAGATATACTGGATTTGTTACCGCTGCTTCAAGCGCAACAGGCCCGCGACGAACCAATACACATACAACGCCTCGACCTGGAACGCTGTCGAAAAACACATGCGAAAAGCACACGGCATACTACGGCCAAACGCAACAGCTCCCCATCATTCTCGAAATCTTACCGAAATGATTGCAATCGATGCCCAACCCCCAGACCAAATATCCACCATGTCGAACGGACGCCAAAGTCTACAGCAGTCTCTGGAAGACACCAAAGCAGATTATCGCAGGCTGGGAACCAGCGGACTGCGAGTCTCAGTCCCGATACTTGGTGCTATGAGCATCGGTGATCAGCGATCAATGCCGTGGACTATCAATGAGGATGATGTACGTCTGTCTGCAACTGCTCATATCCAGGCCTGCTAAAATTGACCTAACTAGGCTCTGCCTTTGCTCAAAGCCGCATATGACAAGGGCCTGAATACTTGGGACACTGCAAACGTTTACAGCAATGGATCATCTGAATCCATCATTGGGAAAGCCTTGCAGAAGTACCAGATTCCTCGCGAGAAGGTCGTCATTCTCACCAAATGCTTCTGGGGCGTAAGCGAGTCTCTCGGTATCTCAATCCCTTGATCCATTCGGTGTGCCCACTAAGCTAACGAACAGCGCAGACGAGCTACATTGGCTGAACAGGGAGCCTTTTGAGAAATTGAAAGACTACCAGAACCAGTATGGGTTATCGCGTGCGGCTATTCTCAACCAGGTTGAGGCGTCCTTGAAAAGGCTCAACACGTCTTACATTGATCTGTTGCAAATTCATCGCTTCGACTCTACCACACCGATAGAGGAGACCATGAAAACCCTCCACGATCTCGTGCAATCCGGCAAGGTTCGCTACATTGGCGCCAGCAGCATGTACGCAACCCAATTTGCCCGCATGCAATTTGTGGCTGAGCGGAATGGCTGGACCAAATTCGTCAGCATGCAGAATCAGCACAACCTGCTTTATCGAGAGGAGGAGCGTGAGATGATCCGCTTCTGTGACGAGACTGGAGTGGGTGTGATTCCCTGGGCTCCCCTTTCGAGGGGCAATTTGGCAAGGCCAGTCGCAAACAAGGGCGAGACGTTAAGGAGCAAGCTTGAAGACGAATCTTTGACTGAGGAGGACATCGCGATTATTGGGCGTGTGGAGGATCTTGCCAACAAGCGAGGATGGTCTATGGCGCAAGTCGCTCTTACGTGGTCGCTGAGCCGCGTTGCCAGCCCCATCATTGGCTTCAGCAAGATTGAGAGGATCAACGAAGCATTGGACGTTCGTGGAAAAGAGCTGAGCAAGGACGAGATTACGTACCTCGAGGAACTGTACAAGCCGAAGACTTACTTGGCTCAGGAGACTCTGTAGGGTAGATCAGGTAGATTTTCACGAAAAGTTCTATTGAGCTCCAAAACCTCAACCTCCATGTGGTCCGAGATCATCGTCTACAAATCTCAGACAACAAGGATTGCGGAGCCGTCTCACTAATCCTGGCGGGTTCGTGGATGGTGCTTGTCGGAGCGAGGTAATCGCTTCCTATCGTGGAGAAAGCCGAATTATCCGCCTAACCCACAAAACCAGTCATGGTCACTTCAGGTCGATCTGGGAATCGAGTACCCGTGGGCTCCGGCTTCTACTCACCCACTGCTGGCGCTGTGGGTGCCAAAACCCCGCCACGGCCGAAACGTCCTCCATTCAGCCAACCCGAATCAGATAGATGGCGATCGTGGTCACTGTATCGGACGCTAATGCAAGCTGTCAGATTATCACCCTTTTAGGTATATGGGACGTGTAATTATGGTCCAATTGATGGGGTGGTCACTGTGTGTGTTGTCTTGATGTCTTGTCTGGGTTCTCTAGCGCGACCCCTCCCGTTGGATGGATGGATGGATGGATTTTATTTCGCCCGGGGGGACACACCCCAGAGGGCCATGAGACTGTATGATGTTAGTAGGATTCAATCTGAATAGTTAGTGTGCCTGAGGCTTCTGGTCCATGTCAAGCCTCCCCGTTGCAATGGCAAATTTGATCGTCGCCCGTACTGCCCGCATGTCTGGTGTCCATTTGTCACCGTCAGACGCCGCCTTTCCCCCCAGAAAGTATGATAGGTTTCCCATCTTTGCCTGTGAGCATCGCAACATGCCTTCCCGTTGCGCGGTCCATTTTGCACAGCGGAATAGGAAGTGTTCCACTGTCTCTGATGCTAGCCCGCATTCGCAAGTGTCCGATTCCACCGTTCCTATCTTGCATAGAAAGCTGTTAAGTCTCACCATTCCGGTGCGGAGCTGTGATAGTACGTCTGCTTCCTTCCTCTTCAGCGGGTCATATAGAGTACGGGTATGCTTGCCTGGCAGTGCCGTATCTATCTGCTTCGAGCATTTCCCGACTCTTTCTGGTAGTGTTCTTGTTTGCCGCTGCTTGGTTATCGCTAGTCTTATCCTTGTGGATCTTGCTAGATGTGGTGGCACATCTGGTCTGCATTCTCCTTCTGTGGCCTTCCGCGCTGCTGCTTTGGCTTTTGGTCCCAGCGCAAAATCCTCTTCTCCTGCTGGAACCCACAACATCCGGAGAGAGTGGCCCTCGTCTTCGAGACGCTTCATATGGTCGTATATTTGCCGTATGATCCGTTGGCCGGATTGTTGTCGTGGCCGCCGTATGGCTTCTAGTGCGGAGCGGCTGCTCGTCATGACAGTCACATCCCGCCAGCAGAGTCCAGACGGCATACATCTCAATACCATCTCTATAGCTCCCAACTCGGCGATGTATAGGTTCAGCTCCTCCGTCAAGCCGAGAGTGATGGAGTAGCTGGCCACTACCTCGTCATCTTTGTTGATCGCCGTATCTCGTACGACACCTCCCATGCCTACCATGCCCCTTCTCTGCGAGGAGCAGGTGGCAATAACTATGCCATTCACCCTCTTTGCTTCTTCCACCGCTCTCTCCCGGTCAGGGTCGCACGACACCGGGATACGGTTCCTCCATGGCGGTAACGCGTACTCCCGAATGATCTCCATTCGTTCAGTGGCTGTTTCCCCTTGTACTTGAGCAATCCTCTGCATCGGCGATACGAATCGGCGACACACTTTCACTTTCAGTGTCGCCAACAGGTGTGTCCTGGGAAGGGTCCGGAGGTTGATCCAAAACCTTGTTGCCACTTGCGCATGCCGTTCTTACACCGGTTGGATGCTAGCTTCGGCCTCTGCCACCGCCGTTGCGACAGTCCGGAAAGCCCCCGTGATCGCCTATGCTCCGACCATCTGTGCCTTGTCCAGCCAAGCAGCTTCTCTAATGCCACATGAGTGCGCCCACACGCTGGACGCATAGTCCATGGTGGGAGCTACTGTTGCTACGAACAGTTGTCTCGCAATCCGCGGTGACAGCATCTTCAGTCGTCTCAGACACATAGCAGCCGAGAGCCCCTTTGCGGCGGCTCTAGCTATGTGTTCCTTGTACCGCAGTTTCGCGTCCATGACCACTCCCAGGATCTTGGCGCTCGCCTTGGGCTTGACTACTTTTCCTTTGATCATGAACGCTTTGTCGCTGGTACGCGCGGCGTTTCGCGTGAAATGCACGATGGTCGTCTTGTCTCCGTTGAACGTCGCACCGCTCCGTCTTTCCCAGCCCAGTGCTTCGTCTATAATTGATTGGATGCCGGCTCGATTCTCCTCCGCTGTTGGTCCCACCACCCAGGTTGAGTAGTCGTCCACGAATGCCATCGAACCACCTCTTGCGTTGATTCTTCTCTGCACCAAATCTGCATTGAAGAACAGGAACAACACCGGCGACAGTGGTGATCCTTGCGGGAGACCTGCCTGTGGCAACTCCCGTAGCTGTGACTTGTACCCATTTACCACCACGGTGGCCATGCGTCCAGAGCAGAAGGCGTCAATCCATCTCACCAGTCCACCAGGTATGCCTCTCGCCTTCAGCCTCTCCAGTAGTCGTTCTTTGAACACTCCGTTGTAAGCACCCTTGACGTCGAAACTGATCAGACTGAGCACCCTGCCGGCCCTCCATGCCTTGTAGATCTGCTCCTGCAGCAGTATCAGTGCTTGTTCGGCTGACCTTCGCTTCCTTGCCCCGAAGTGGTTTGCAGGCAGCAGTCCATAGCTTTCCACTACATAGGATACCCGCTCTGCAACGGCTGCCTCGAGTATCTTGCCCAGTGTTGACAGCAGGGATATCGGTCTCCATGCCTTGGCCACTGTGTAGTCTCCCTTGTCTGCTTTCTTTAGCGGGATGATCTTCGCACTCCTCCACTGGTGGGGTACCACACCGTCCCTGAGGGAAGTGTCGAAAAGGTGCAAGACACGGTATCTAACCACTGGCCAAAGCTGTTTCCACACCATTGCTGGCAGACCATCCTCTCCAGGTGCTTTCCAAGGTTTCGCTGCTAGCACTTTTTCTTCAACTTCCTCCATGGTGAGGTCTGGCATGTGCACTTCCGTCCGTTGCGGTCGCTCGCCTTCATCGTCAATCTTAGCCGGCAACGGGGGGAAGAACGTGCTGAGCAGCTCCTCTGCCTGCTCCACCGTATCTTCCGTGGTGGAACCGTCTTCCCTCTTCAAAGGGGGCACCCTGTCGTCCATAACACCTGTTTCTGGTTTTAAGTACTTGGCCGCCTTCCATATGTTGACATCTTCTGCCAGGAAGTCGTCCCAGTGCAGTTTTTTCTGTTTCCGGATGGCATCATGGTACTCCTTGGATGCTTCCTTGGCCCGTCTTTCCAGGTCGGGCCTCACTTGGCCTGCTCGCCGCTGTGCCCTGGCCTGATTTCGCCAGAATGTGTACACCCGCCGAAGTCCTGTCAAATCCTTCGTCCACCAGCGCTTCGCGTACGGTACTGGTTGTGCTCGGGGTGTCAGATCGTGGATCGCCTCGAGGACGACCCTCATTAACTGGTCTGTCTGCTCCTGCACACCGACAGTCCAGGGGAGCTCTCGGAGATTTTTCTTCACCCTGGTTCTGATTGTTGTCCATGGTGCGTTCTTGAACGACAGTCTTTCCGTGACAATCCGATCAGGCATCGCGAGATCGAACGTCGTTTGGATCGCCCGGTGGTCCGATCCGTGTTCTGTCGGGTGTATGGAGCACGTCACCATTTCGTCTGCCAGTTTTGCCGTCGCCAGCATCAGGTCGATTGTGCTTTCCTTGTCGGGGCCTTGCCATGTCTTTGTGCCTCTCGGGAGGAGGCTGCATAGGCCGTGCTCGTTCATGACGTCGATAATCGGTTCGGCCTCGCCTTGCCTTGCCAAGGCCACGTCGTCTCCTCCCCATAGCCGGTCGTGCTGATTAAAATCTCCGGCCAGAATGACGTCCACCGCCATCCCTGACCTGCTCCTGAGGTCGAGGATCACCTGGTGCAGGGTATGGCATGTATTTTGAAGAGCCTGGGGCTTGCGTCCCGGCACATACACTGACACAACCAACATTATTCGGTCCGGAAGTCGTATGGCTGCTGCTGTCAAGTCCGAGGACTGTATTGGTACTTGGTCGGCCCCCAAGTCCCTATTCACCCACAACATGCTCCGGATCGGCCATCTGCCATCTCTCCAAATCGTAGGGACCATTTTAATCCATCTGGGATGCCCCATAGGGACTGTTAATAGTTTGCCGTCACTTTTCCATGCCTGTGGTTCTTGGACTGCCACAACTGCAAAATCCTGGAGTCGCGTATCGTTCATTAGGCTCTCGTGTACCGTGTCCTGTTTTCTGACATTCAGTTGGATGACCTGGAATATTCTACTCATGCCGAGTAGGGTAGAGTTTCGGGCAGCTGCGACTGAACGACTCGTGCGGTCCACCACAGGGTACGCACTTGGGTACCTGCGTCTGGCACTCACTATGATGGTGGTCTTCGGCAGCGCACCTCGCACATACCCGATTCTTGCTGCACGAGAAAGCCTTGTGGCCGAGCTCCTGGCAGTTGTAGCATTGTATCGGTCCGGCTCTCCGCTCGAACACGCTAGTGTACGCCGATTCACCCGCTGCAAGGAAGTAGCGTTCTTGTAGGAGTCTCCTGGCATCGCTGTTCTTGGTGAGGTATACCACCATGGATCCATATGCTTTCGCGTTGTCCTTTCGACTCAACCAGGCCATCTTGGCAATTTGAACTTCATTCTCTTGGCCCAAAGCGTCCATCGCTCCAGGAAGGACCTTGCCTTCCTGGTCGAGAACGGCAGCACGGTTGATATTGTCAACTTTGACTGGGTACAGTTGGTCTCGGAGCACTCTTGCACCTGGAGCCTTCTTGGCCTCGATGATCGCCTTGATCCTCTTCAGTTCTTCCTCGTTCCTACCAATCACCCTCAGGCGGTTGGTATTCCGTCCATCTTTGGTGACTGCAACACATCGCCAACTCGGCTGGTCGCTGGACATTCGCATTTCCTGTTCAACGGTTTTGCGAATCATTGCCGGTGTAGCGTCTCCAATGTGATCCTCGGGCACCCTGGATGTGTCCACTGTGCAGAACACCGGCTTTGGAGTCGCCGATCGGGCCGTAGATGGAGATTGGATGGGAGTACTAACGGGTGTCATTCTGGCCGCGTCTGCATATGTCCGGCCCGGCGATCGTGGTGCCTGAGCCTTACTCAGTGTATCCAGCTGTAGTCGGGTCTGCTCCAGCTTGTCGCAAACCTGGGTAAGCTGCTGTCGGACTTGCGATAACTCTTGTGCCATCTGGGCCGTAGTCGTAGTAACTTCCTCAGCCATGCGGTCCCTAAGCTTAGCAAACTCGAGCTGAAATTCCGCCTTCATCGATTCCATTCTCTTATTGAAATCTTGTTCCAGGAGTCGTTTTAGGCTCTGGGCAACCTCGCTCATGCTACCAGCTGCCTTAGGCGCGGCCCGTTTCTCAGCTCGGGTATGACTCGGAGTTCCCTCACTGCTCTCCTCTTCCTGCCATTCCATAGCACCTTTTTGCTGCTTGGATTCCAACGCCCTCGTCGTTCTGGTCCTTTTACGCAGGGGACGATGACATCCCCCGCCCGGAACATCCTGTTCGCCTTCCATGACGACAATGACGTCTGATGCGGGGTTCGCAACACCAGACATCCACCAGTGGCCAGAATCTCCGCCAAGCGGCCACGGGTGGGGTCCCACCAAGGAACCAAGGACAAGACATCATCACAATACACCCAGTTACCACCCCATCAATTGGACCATAATTACACGTCCCATATACCTAAAAGGGTGATAATCTGACAATTAAGAGTCTCACTGCCTCAAGCCGATTCAAATATGACTGACTACGTCAATACGAGGACCCTTAATGCATTCCTAGCGAAACCAGAAGATTGGAACGACTGGAACCACGAGTTCAAACTCCAGGCCAAAACGCATGGACTCCAATCCCACATCAAAGAAAAGACTTCCCTCATCCCCCGTCCAAAACTACCAGACATTCGTCGAAAGAGATACACGAAGAAACCGCATATGCAGCGAAATGCAAGATCGCAAACCATACACGACGAGGAGGAAGATGAGGATATTATTCAAGAAAGAGGAAACGGCGAATGGACGATGACCGACCTTACGGACAACGGAGTTAAGGCATTCAACCTAGACCTTACTTGGTATAAACAACTTGAAACCGCCTATAAGGAAGAAAACCAGGCCGTTGAAAAACTTACCAAATGGGTACTCCAAACGGTTTCCCCAGCATACAAATCCACATGTTGCGGGGAGGACGACCTACTATGGCAATGGCACCAGAATCTGGAAAACAGATGTGCCTTGACCAAGACGGATGAGAAGACAGAAGTCTTAGCATCTTATAAACAAGCCATCAAACCACCCCGAAATATCCGGGAAGCTTCAGCATGGGTTAATCGGTGGGAAGATGTCATGGCGAGAGGACTCAAACAGGGCCTCTCAACTACCCAAGACCCAGTTGTCTGGGTACCAGATCTGCTTCAAGCAATCGGAGGAATCCTCCCGGTCTGGACAACCATGTTCCGGCAAACAAGACGTCAAGCGATAGCCGATGGGAGCCTCAAGTTTCGCGAAGTAGGGAACGACCTCCGTCAAGAAATCGCAGCACTGGGTGTACAGAAGACTGTACGAGCCACAAAAGGTGCTTTTGCGACGACGTACGATGGTGTAAAAGACCATGGCAGCGAAAAAGGGGACGCCCACGCTGCAGAGGATCAAATACCACTCCGAAGAGGTGCGACTGGTTCACGTAGAGGCACAGGCGAAAAAAGGAATCTACAGCCCGTGGAAGATCCAGCTCAAGGATGTCCTGCCTGCAGAATGCCCCACGCCCTCGCGAAATGCTTTTACGTCTTTCCGGACCAAGCTTTTGAAGGCTTCAAGCCTAGAAGCTACTTGAAAAAGAGAGCTGAAGAAGCACTTGAAAATGATGCTGACCTCCAAGCACAGGTCCGAGCCCTCAAGGGTCCGAGATCGAAATCCAAGTCCAAAACCCCTCGTCCGACGAAAGAAGAAGCCGTCGAGGAAGTCGATGATTGACTCCCGGGGTACTGTGTTGCCAGTATAGAAGCTAGGGGAGCTTTTGCCATAAACGCAGAAGAATACCCTCTTCGACACTCGGTGATACTTGACCCAGCGAGTACGATCTCGATCACGAACAACAACGAGCGTCTGTTCAACACGAGACCAGCCACACACGATGACTACCTGTGGGCCGGAGACAGACAGCTGCCAGTACTCGCATACGGCACAATGCCGGTCCGCACTGGACCGACCGTCCTACACCTCGAAAACGTTGCCCTCTGCCCACGACTCCTGACAACACTCGTCTCTCTGAGGCAACTTCGAAGGAAGGGTATCTTTTGGGACAACGAACACGATCCAACAACTTTGAAACGACGTGACAGGTCAACTCTGTGCAAACTCAGGGACATCCACGGCCAATACGTCATCGACTACCAACCACACGAAGTGCAAAGCGCCTTCAGCACATGGAGGAAGAAACACACTACCTACACCAAAAGGAGACCACTCACAGGCGAAGCCATCCTCTGGCACGGCCGCCTTGGTCACCCAGGTCCGAGCGCGCTTGAGCACCTAGTTGCCTCATCTCAGGGGGTGCGCATTCGGGGACCAACAACAGTCGAGTGTGAAGCCTGTGCCTTAGCCAAGATCACGAGGCAAATCCGTCGAGCACCGAGGGAGATCCTCGAACGAGAAGGCGAAAGAATAGCACTTGACTTTCACGACTATGAACCGGGGATCAACAACTATACGTCGCAACTATTGCTCACCTGCAGAGCATCAGGACTCATCTGGGATTACTACCTCGAAAGTCGTGATAGCGAAACCCTCCTCACGGTTATGAAATCATTCCTGGGGATGATGAAGACGCAATACAACACCAAGGTCAAGATCATCGAATGTGACGGAGAACTGTTCAGCCGCAGACGAGCCGTCAGAGAATTTCTCGAGTCAAAACATATCAAGATCGAGCCCTCAGCACCCAACACACAAGCACAAAACGGAGGAGCCGAGCGCTCAGGGGGTGTGATCAAGGAGAAGATGCGTGCAATGCGAACAAGCTCAAAACTCCCACACTCTCTTTGGCCCGAAATTGGACGAACAACCGTCTATCTCAACAACCGAACACCAAATTACGGACTGGACTGGAAGACACCCTACTACCAATTTCACTCAGCGATTGCCAAACGCTTGGGTATCCCACGACCAGATCCAAGACCAGATCAAACTCATCTTCGCGTATTTGGCTGCAAGGCCTACGCGATGACATCCGACGCACAGCTCAAGAAAAGAAGACGTCAACGTCTCGAGCCACGTGCATGGATTGGTTACCTTGTTGGATACCGATCATCGAACATCTACCGGATATGGATTCCCTCTACCGGAAAGATTGTCAATACAAGAGACGTGATCTTTAATGAGCACGAAGTGTTTGATGGGAATTGGGAAGGCTTCAAAGATGAGCTTCTCACCACAGACATCAACCGTCTCGCGGAGTGGACAAGAAAATACGCCCTCCCAGACAATGACACAATATCGGAACCGGAAGGAGAAGATCTGATTGAAGAAAGCTCCCCGGCAGAAGATTCCGAACACGACCGCGAATTTGAGGGACTTGATGCCGATGGCGTCCAGGAGGCAGACGTAGAGACTGCAGAGGATGATCGCTCCGAGGCGGACCGAGAAAACGGCCCCTACACAGAAGCCAAATTCACCCTGCTACCTACTCCTCCTCGATCGCCGCCATCAGCCCTGCTCGCACACACAATTCAAACCCAGTCTGACGAAGAAATGCCGTCTACTGAAGAAAATCAAAAGACAAGCCCGTGGCAGTCTGACACCTTAGTCCAGTCCTCATCTAGAAACGCAGAAGCAGTCAAGGCGCTGATCGTCCTGGGTGCTGAGAAATGCTGCTGTTGACTTTCTGCGGCATGGGGCTGAGGTGTGGACGTAGACGGATGCTTAGTCGCCATCGCTGATGTATACGTAGAAGTGGTAAACGCAGTGTGGGGATCATTTACTGGTTGATTGCAAGTTGTTGATTCTAGGTCTCCCCAGATACCCGCTGGCTCTGACAACTCAGAGCCAACGGCAACAACATTATCATTAGAACAACCTATCCGGCCAAGATGTCCACATCAGCTACGACCTGAGACCAAGAAAAGTCATTTTGCATCAAGCATACCACGGTGGGGCTGTAGAAGGGCGTTGGCAGTCATTACACTCTCAGACAGCTGGTCAATGGATAAGATTTGGGGTCCAGGCGTAGTCGCCATAGTTAGCTGGGGCGAGTGGACAAGATACTGGGAATGTTGAAAATAGAGCATTGGGCAAAAAGGTGCAAGATGAATTTATAGGGTTTTATATGATCATAGTAGATGGCGGGGTAATCTTAGTCAGAATCCGGGACTCGAGCTTTGGGTAATTATGTGAGCTGTCAACCTGCTCATGCA
Organism: Diaporthe sp. PMI_573; assembly: GCA_021399435.1. Taxonomy (NCBI): domain Eukaryota; kingdom Fungi; phylum Ascomycota; class Sordariomycetes; order Diaporthales; family Diaporthaceae; genus Diaporthe; species Diaporthe sp. PMI_573. The sequence goes on from JAJTUP010000045.1 coordinate 42,403, forward strand.
GTGAACAAAAGCGATGCAGCAGCTGAACGATCCCCCAGTTGCATCATTGCCATATCCACCAGAGAAACGAGAATTTATGTCTAATTAGTTATCTATTATGACAATATTATCCTAAGTTTCCTTGTTACCCCTGTTGCCCTAGTTGTTATGGGCGTTATCATTGGTGTTGCTAACGATGTTACTAGCTGTTAGATGGTAGCTGGTTAACGGTTCTCTGTGCCTCTGTTTGCTACTTTTTTACAATACAAGAAAAAAGACATTTAACTAACTAAGATATATTTTTGATGCCAAATCGATTGGTTCTAACGAGAATCTAAGTGATTTGATTAAGTGTTGGTAGTGAGCGATTAAATCAACGTTGGTGGTCATCGGGACATTCGTAGCCTCCCCGTGCGCACGCTTAATCTTCGGTGAACCAAAGTGGGCCTCAGCGAGCTCTCTGTCTTCTGGTGGTAGCTGCATGAGACCGGTAGATTTCCTCCTTACGTACCTCTTGATTCGTTCGACACCTAGGCCATTGGTAGTATCCATACGATCGGAATGAGGTAGAGGATTCAAGTTCTGGGCGCAAAGTTGCTGGTTCACTTGTCGGAAGCTCTCCTGCTGTGCACGCAGCGACGCATCGCGGACTTGTGCCTGTGTCCCGATCAGACTTGTAAATATTGATACCTGATACTGATACAAAGTTGATACTTTGATACTGATACTGATATATATCATATCAGTATCAGTATCAAAATAAGCTGGTATCAACTGATACTAGGTTGATACTCTTCCCTAAGATCCTAGCTCTCATTGGCTGAGAGGAGGTTGTACAGAATGGAGATGGTGTAACCACTCTCTCGAGAACATGAAAACTCTGCCAGGACTGAGGCCAACCCACGGACGGCAGGTGTAAGGCGAGTGCCGTCGTTATCGATTTCGGGCTTTCACGGAACGTGAAAACTCAAGTCGATGACTTCGGAGGCGGATCACCCTGGTACTTGGCGCCCGAGTGGCTGTTGCACGGAAGACGGGGCCCACCTGCGGATGTCTTCTCCTTGGGTGTCGTGATGCTCTACCTGCTACGTTGTATCACACTTCCGGATAAGGGACGTGGCTGGAACGTGAATGCAATTCAGCAGCACGCACCTGGGGCCACAACCTCTATGATCGCTTGGTTGGCTCGTGCTAGACGCCGGCGTGAGGAGCTTCACGGTGCCGGAGCGAGCAGCACGGAAACTAAGCTGCGGTCCCTTGTGAGACAAATGTTGCTTGACGAGGACACCCGGATCAGTGTTTGCAACCTTGCGAATCAGACTGCTCAATGGGCGTCCTAGTTTTGTAGCTGCAGTGGTTCCTTTTGGTATAGCATTCAACTCTGCCGGGCATGTTATATTCTATTGTACTTTTATTCGCATTGTATTTAATTATACTCTGCCCTGAGCGTGCTAGCCTGCTCCATTGTGAGCGGGATATGAGCCCATCCCTAGAATAATGTTGGTCAGCTACATATGATCCCAAAGAATATACTTACTCATTTATATCTTGCCGCTCTGTAGGAGAATAGCAAAGACACGCTTAAAACGTTATGTAAGACTCATTGAGAAATCGATTAAAGCATTTCCAAGGAATAGGTCCAATTTATTCCTTCCAGAAGCGATACGTACCTACAAAGTGCGCAACTACGCCGCAGAGGCTCATCCCACTAGTTGACGTCCATAAGTCGCAGCTTAGGTGGACCGCACTCCTACATTCCTTCAACTCAACCTTCAAACTCTCCCTGCGTGTTTCAAATGCAGCCATTATCCAACTGCTCAGCGTCGTCGCGGACGTAGGGAGAAGCCGCTCTAACTCAGGCCTCCCATACGAGAGTAAGTCACACGTATGTCCGGCAGTTGCGCTTCGAAAGCTCACGTCGTGAGCAACAACCCAGTCCAGATATACTGCTGCCTGTAGCCTTCCCCAGTAATAGGAGTCCGTAGTGGACCAAAGCTATTAGCCTTCTTACTTCGATCCCATGGGTTGGAAACCCGGATATGCTGAGGAACTTCGCCGTCCTCAGAAATGCCGTGTTTGTGCTTTAAATGGTAGGCGATCGCACTATTTCCGTTGTATTTAAATATTGTAGAACAGTCGCTGCCAGTCTCATGGCATCTCCGACAAAGCCAGTACTGCTCATTTTCTGACTCGATATTGGCACCGTGGTCCCAAATCCAGGACTTCTTTGTCTTGCCGGTTGTACGCTTGTGCTTCATATAGTAGTGCGCATCGCTTAGACGTTTGTTGTTGTACTGGAGAGCACCCCAGCGAATCGGGAAGGCACCATCGGCAAGAGGTCTCGGAGCTCGGACAGATGAAGGAGATGACAAGGGCCCAGTTGAAGGCGTGGTCGATTTCTTGGCAGAGGACTCGATTGATGGTTGGATTGAGAGCTCCGTAAATTGGTCTGCTGAACGCGACGATGACGGCGTGGAGGAGAAGGACGGGGCCGACATGGTGGTGTGTACTGCCGGAAATTTTCCGTTGCGCGTACGTGTAGGGAGCGTTGCTATATGCAAAAAGAGATGCTGAGTCTAGATGGGAGGGCAAGTTGAAGTTCGAACGGAGGCCGCCAAAACTCTCGCTAAGACGCGTTACGCGTCGCGCGTCTGGCACGTCGAACGGAATGGCTCGGGACGGCCAGGTCGGGACAATCAAATGACAGGGATTAATGCGCTAAGCAAGGGGTTGAGAGACGCGTCTCTGGGCTAGGATCTGAATAGGAAAAACTCGGTCTTTACATCGAGTTGAGATCCACTAATAGGTATCTGGGACGGTTTTAGAAAACCCCCCTCTAAATCCAACCGTTAACTAGTTAACTGACAAGCTTATAACGTCCCTAACGGTTGAAATGAGGAACTTATAACGTCCCTAACGGTTGGTATTACGTAAGCCGTTAACTGGTCCGTTATCCAAATGGTTAACTGACTATTGGACACACTGTTGCCTTGTTTTAACCTTCTGGGCGAGATCCTTCCACTGGGGCTTCTGAAGCTCTTGCCGGCATATCTTCAGGTCATCCTTCCGTGCCGAGTGACCTTTGATATAGGGCTTTCCAGTAAGGGCGATATGTACCACGTCACATCTCTCTGGTGGGTAAAAATGCTCTCGCCCACAGGGACAGCTTCCGCCACCCCCAGCTGTGGCAAAGCCGGCCCGGGATCTCGACGTGCCGCTGGCGGCGACGGCGAGGTTCTGATTCTGCACGGTTCTGAGGAAGAGATTCCCTATTTTCTCAACCGTGAGGATATCTTTCCCTTCTCCTTCTTGTATCCACAATGAGGATTCCATCTGTTCAACCCATGGGGCTTGGATAATCCTCGCTGCCTTAAGGAAGTCGTAGACAGCGAGGTTCCCCTGAACAGGGATCCAGCTAGGATCTGACAGCAGCAATTGAAAACTGATTTTTTATATTTTTAAGGATTTCTAAAAATATAAGTTGAAATCCTAGATTTTCGATCTAGAAACCAATATTCTGGTTTCAATACGCCATGTTGTAAGACTTAGTAACTTATTCTTACTTTATGCTATAATGTAGAGTAAATATAAATATAGGTCGGTGCTACTACCCTAAGAGTAGAGAATCAAATGTATATCCTCTTCTTGCGCCAAACACTTATAAATACTCATATCTCAATATAAATGCCAGAACAATCCACAAATTTATATCGGCTATATCCTATCTTCAAACATCGTGTAAAACATTTCCTAATTATTTTACTTATCTGAAGTAACATGAATCCCTTTGACAATAATAACCAGCTTGGAATAAAGCTCTTTAGAAGGGGGCGATACGAAGAAGCAGAGCAAGTTTTCCATGAGATCCTCACACTCCTAGATCCCAAAGAACATGACAGACTCTCGATTGAGAACAATGTTGGCTCGATTTACCATAAGAAGAAGGAGTACGCTAAGGCAAAAGACTTACTCCATTCTACATTGCAGAAGATGCAGCGGCAAGATCATCCTCACACGTTAATCTGTAAAAGCAATCTAGCGTGGACCTGGGCAATGCTTGGCGACCTGGATAAGGCCCAAAAATTGTTCCTGGAGGTCTTAATATCTCTCATAAAAACACATAGTCCTAAAGACCCTCTCATACTGAAAACGCAAGACATCCTTGCCTATCTATCCAAAACACAAGGAGGGATATCTCAAGAACATCCATGCTCAACTTGGAGGGCTCCCTTCGATAGTTGTTTCGGTGTTGTAAGTCAGGTCTTTTTAAACATGCCGGCGTATCTGACAAATTCACACTTCTACAGCTTATAACGACGCCTATATCTTCTTTCGACCCGGAAGATGGGACTCATACTGTGCCTGTTGAACTCAAGATACTCGGCGACATGTTTATGCTTCGAACTCAGACTTCCCATGGATACGCTGGCGTCTTAACTCACTCGAAACTCGTCACCGCACTGACACGATATTCGTTCAGAGTTGACGCCAAACTTATTATCTTGGAAGCTGACAACGTTGAGCGAACAAAATCCAGAACAAACAAGGCTGAAAAATCAGAGAAAGAATACAGCCTTCGCATTGCCATACACGGACTTCTCAAGGACAGAAAAGTGATCGGTGACGCGTTTTCAAAGGATGAATTATTTCTTCAGCACCCATTTGAAAGTGAGGTCTTAGCCGGTTCCGTGTATGATAACCCCCATTACCTGCTTCGGCCTGGAGCATCAATACCGAAGCCTTTGTGTGACGAGGTCATCAAGCAAATATGAATCTTTCGTTAATCTTAGAATCAAATATTGCTGGCGCCTAGGGGTGCAGGTTCTTCCACGAAACTCACATCCCTTCGTCATCTACCCCTGTCTACCTATTTGAAGCTTATAGATGCTGAGTATCAAGTACCCAAAGACGGTATACCTCTAAGCCAACTCGCCCACAGGAATAGTAGACTTGTTTGGAAATATACGACTAAGATCTCACCATTTACGTGTCCCTCGTAACAAGTAATAATGAGGAGGGCGAGAATAGGGAAGGGAAAGACGTGATTTGGATCTTAGGAAGAAGTGAATGGGCCAGATGGAAGGGCGGGTCTTCTGAAATAGCGATTGAAGAAATTTGGGTTTCATCTGGCACATTCGTTTCACAATTCATAAATAAGATGTCTTCGTGGGGGAGGGTGAGTTTGCGTATTATTTAATTAGATTACTGTTAATAAAAGATTCTGTTTTGCTAATTGAAAGATTATGTATAGATATACAAAAAATGACCGGATCTAGCTTTAACACTGTTATAGTGCCCTACAGACAACAGCGGTTTCCCAGTTGGATATCGGTATAATGATTAGATGAGGGTTACGGATGGGTGGGAGAAACCGGCAGGCGCCTCCACCTTGGTTCCAGATAAGGCCTGGGCGCTACACTATGGCTACCCGGAGCCAGCCAGCGTCCGCCCACCCAGCATTTCACTTTCCGCCCACCCAGTCTAGTTATTTAAAGCTAAAGATAGTGGGTCTGAAGGGCGAATTTTCCGGCCTCGCCATTCTTGCACCAGAGCCAACCCACGCGTGCCCGCGGGTGAGACAATGTCGGAGGGACTGTGAGGAGGGCTGACAGAAGCCCACTCAAATTCAATACAAAGTTGTCCAGACCACTCACACACTGTCCCAATTCGCCTCAGGCACCCTACTGCGACCCCGCCACATGAAACCTATTGCTGAAGGCACTATCCTTCAGAAATATGATTAATGATCTCGGGTATAACGAAGTAGGCCTTTATATCTTGCACGTATAAATGCCAATACGCTTGGCACATGTCCGGGCATCGAAGGGCAATCACAGGACGTTAGTATGCAGCCGAGGGCGGCGAGGGCGCCAAAGAAACGCAGGACGAGATCGTCGCCGTGATGCCCGGCTTTGTTGACTTATTTCGTCCCATTAAATCACATTTCGAGGCGCATCAAGACGACGCCGTAGTAGAGACCTGGAACGAGGATTACGCATTTAGACTGCATTTCAACGAAGTGGACGCCAGTGGGGCTTGCAGACAAGTCGGAATCGTCCTGCGGCCCGTGATGAACTGGATATCCCTCACTATCCCTCTCACGGCGGACAGATCAGGATCTGGGTATCTAAGAAGATGAGGGTTGACATCTCGTCGAACTTGCGTTTTCCAGACGTCCGCTGGCCAGTTCCCTCTGCTTGGCGCCCAGTATTTTCTTCCAGGTCTTCGAGTTTGGAATCACAAGTCTTTCCGTACTCTTCCAAGCTAGCTCTGTACTCCTCTTCCTCCTATTGCATTGCAGTTTTATATCTTTCTGCTTACTTCTTCAACTTCGTCTCGTATATTTCTCCCTGCTCTTTCAGGCTCCGGGAGAAAGGTTCCTCGAGCTTGCCAAGCTGCTCCGCGAGAATCCTGCTGTGGTAGAAATAAACCATTTGCCATTACTTCCTTCCTGCTAATCATATAAAGCTCATGGTGACAATATACGCCCCGAGATCGGCTCTGATCCGCTCTCCACAATGTCGGCCCCAGCATAAACCAATAAGATTCCACCGAAATATGAAGGATTTCTCGTTATGGGGTAGGAGGAGATTCAGCGCACAAAGTTTCAAGGTTGAGAACTATGCAGGAGAAAAGGGAAGGCAAGGTAGATGAATTGGCAGGTTTCGAAAGTTGAATTTCGAATGGAAAAGCCGTTGAGTTTCATTAAATCAAGAATCGCATAGGAACGATGGAGGGGAACTTTTTGGGAGTCGAAAATATAAAACACGCATTGCATTCAAATGAGCAGGTAAAATGAAATGAGTGAAGTGAAAATGTTTGGGAGGGGCCACGTTCATATCATATCCTCCACCAGGTCGAAAGCTGGCAAGGTTGAGAACAACATCAATCGTGAGGGATTTTTCTTGCTGGAATGTCGATGTACCAGTTTCGTTGTCGAGCTTTGGTTTGTTCAGTATATTCAGTATGTTGAGCTCGAGTTAGAGGTTGGGGTGCTGTATCGTTTGGTTCATCAATATTAAGGGACTCATGGTCTGAGGATTCACCGTCGAAGAGTTGAAGGTTTTGGGGCTTGGTGTCGTTGTCCGTTTGATATAATTGAGGTTGGTCAGACAGGAAATCATGTTGAGGTACCGAAAAAGGGTCTTGTTGCAAATTGTTATGGTCAGAATGTAGTGCAGGGCGGTTGAGTTTTTGTCGAAGGGATTCATCAGTTTGAAGTTCTTGGTCATCCTCCCATGGCATTGGTACAGCCGGCACCCACATGTTCAGCTCATCATGCTTGACAAAAAGCTTGAGATTTCTTGCTGCAAATGTCCCTCGCAGTATTGCTCCATCAGAGGTTCGCAGACGGTATGCATTGTTTTTCAATGCCTGTTCAACCACAAAAGGACCTCTCCATCGGTAAGCCATTTTGGCTTTGGTTGAGTGGTCCATTCTTCTGACATGGTCGTAGACAAGGACTGTGTCTCCCGGTTTGAGGTGTTGATTTCGTCGGTACGAAGCATCTTTTTGTCCTTGAGCTTGTTGTTGTCTGAACAGCCTGACTGATTGAATGGCTTTGTCGACGTCCGTCGCCTTGTTGGCAATCATGTCAAACCTGAATTGCAAGGCTTGTTCCGGAGTGTGATTTGGGTCCCATGCCAGGATTCGCCATGTTGGGATCTCGGTTTCGATTGTAATTATCGGTTCCCATCCATAGATGAGATAAAAGGGTGTGCAGCCATGGGAACGTCGAACCGAGGTTCTATCGGCAAAGATAACCACCTTAAGGTACCTGACCCAGTCATAGCCTTGGTCTGAGAGTTTGGCGAGAGATCGAGCAATGCTGTAATGGCCGCCTTCCACAAGTCCTTGAGCTCTTGGATTGTACGGAGATACCTGAACAAGCAGAACACCAGTCGATTTGACAAAAGCAGCAAAGTCTGACTTGTTTTCAGGTCCATTGTCTGTGGACACCTTGAGAGGGCATCCATACTGAAGGAGAATTTCTTCAACAAAGAATTTCTTCAGAGCCTTAGCGGTCGCATTCCGTAAGGGCCTAGCGATAACATATCCTGTCAGATCACATCGGGCCTCCACCAGGTAATTATAACCACGGCATGGTTGCATGTGTTGAACGTCGATGCGAACAGTATGAAACGGTAAGCCAGGAGTCGTTGGGGTAATGCCTTGACTGTATGTCTTCGGATCGTACTGAGCACATAGAAGACACCCTGAGATGGCCTTTTTGACGTCGCGGTACAGGCCTTTCCAGTAATACAAGCCCCGGATTCTGGCTATTGTGGAGTCACGCCCCTTGTGACCAAAGTTGGCATGACATTTTCGGATCACCCGGCGCCGCAGCTGAGGGTCGTCGACAACTCGTCGTCTGGGCAGTCGTCCTTCCTCTCGTCTCCATAGAAGTCCTCCGAGAACCTGGTACTTGAGAGCTTCTGCTTTGAATCGCACCGCCCAGCTTGGGCTGAGATGGTGTGGGACAATTCCATGGAGGAGGAAATTCGCATATTGATTTGAAGTTGTTGTCCATTCAAACCGGTCGTCCAGGAGTGGTTTTCCAATCTGTTCAGCGTCCAAAGAATTGATCTGGGCATCACACCAGTCATCTAGATCTCCATCTGGGTCAATATTTGGTTGGGTTGAATTTGGTGGCCGAGAAAGAGCGTCTGCCACAGGATTCTTGGTTCCGGGGATATGGCGTATTTTGAAGTCGAAAAGTTTGATCACCGTTATCCAACGAGTGATCAGTGCGCCTGGAACATCTGACATTCCTCCATTGATCTGGTCCACCAATACTCTTGCATCTGTTTCCAAAACAAATCGGCACCCAAAAGACAATTTCTCATCCTCCGCACAGCACAAAGAACACCTCGACATTCTCTCTTCGTCGCGTCATACCTTGATTCCGCGGCTGTCCAGACGCCGCTCTCAAATCTCGCTGGTTTCCTGTGGCCGAGAACATCCTGCATGAGGGTAGCGCCCCATCCAATAAGGCTTGCATCTACCATCAAAACAATCTCTCCCGCTGACACGCTTAGAACGTAATAGTGAGAAGGCGTAGAAGACCGACGAAAGTATTGATTGAACCCATCGCTATGATCCTCAGGTTGAGGGGCAATGTGACAGATAGCGACGACGTGATTGTATGGCGAACCCATAGTGTTTTTTAATTTAGGCACATGGGGCGGCATGATTAGTCATGAGAAGGTACGCGGCATCCAATTGAGGGTACGCGAATATATCTGGATTCAGACCCTCGGATGGTTCCATGAGGCTTTTCTCTGCTTCCTCAACCCTGCCAGATTCTTGCTGGATGCAGGACAAGCAGTACCACGCCAATCGCATAGCCATTTGTCCCTTCGTAGAAATCGACTCCTTGCAGGTTAAGGCTCGGAACTACGTCTCCGCCGTGTTGAAGTTATCGCACAGGCCTGGGTCGAGGAAAAGGTCCCGGTTTAGCTCTAGCTATCATTCGCAAACGACGGGCTGTTCTGCGAGTGGGCATACGTCGTCGATCTTGACGCAGAGGTGCTGGAAGTCTTTGGCGGTTTTACACCGCCTTTTGCAATTCTGTTTCTGCGGGTCCGCCCTCCTCAACACCGTACGACAGCGGTGACTCATAAATGTTGTAACTCTGCTCTGTGTTATAGCTTGACTCAGACGGTAAGGGAAGGTAGGAAGATTGTAGCCGGAACCCTTTTTCGAGCAGATGGAGTATGATACAAGCATGTCTCGTAGGATCAAGACCAACATAACCATGAGACCTAGGCAAAGAGGGCTGGTTGAGTTCGAAAGACACCTTCGCGAGGGATATTGTGGGCGTGCAGTTGGGATTACCCTCCAAATATTGGTTGGGGTACTGTCACTGAGATTAGCCCAGATGCTGGCGATGCCATGGTTATCGGAAAATGCTATAAGTGGAGGGTTTTGAAGCGATGTCAGTGTGACGCGGATGCCAGCTACTGGAAACCCCTCGCTATCAAGAACTCGGCAGAGTATGGAGGCCATGGTGTATAGTCTTGTGAGTTAGGTTCTCCAGAAGAATTTAAAAAGTAAGGACAACTAGGATGTTTCGGTCTTGGATAACAATGTTTTCAAAGTGACTAGCAACAGAATTATAAACGATGAGTCGAATAAGATGGCTTTATAGTTGAATGCTATCTTTGGAAACGGGATTTTGACTGACTAACACTTTGTCTCACTTTTGAACCCAAACTTTCAAAGTATAAATCGGCTGTTGTGCATAGACCATAAGTACTTCCTGTGACTGGCCAGGAATCAATGTAAAATGACGGCGCAAGTGGTACATACTGTACAGTAGTAGTGCAGATACCACGTATTCATAACGGAAAGTACTTTGTCTTTTTCAATCAACTGTCCGGCTGGGTGTCCAACTACGTTATAGAGAAGGAGATCATTTTCTTTTACGTCTATGCGCAACTCGGACCAAAAATAAAAGCACAAGTGCTGAGCACATTGAATATAGCCTATATCACTGGTACCTACGATCACCAACAACTATTAGACCATTTAAAAAGCTTGCGGGCGGGGCTGGAAAAAAGCCAGGAACCATCCAACCGTAGCTTTGAACTGGAGATGGGTGCAAACGAGTCATTTGTGGATTACTTTACCAAAGTCCAGAAGTTGCTTTCCCAGGGCGAGGCAGCAAACTGGGATGATCAAGAAAAGATGAAGTAAGCGCAATTGGGCAGCTGCTCAAGGTTCAGCTCGAACCCCCCAAGACATACTCGGGAATGGTGAGCGCCTGCGTTTGGCTGGATTCAATGTCTCGGGATGCGATTGGCAAATTGGGCAGGTCAGAGGATATAAGTGAAGGGATACTGTCGGAAGATGAAGATGACCAGGGGGCGAAGCGATTCTCGTTGTATCTTTACTGATTTCTAACATAATACCGTACTTGCTGACTATTGACACTGTTAATCGAAAGTCTGGCCTACTTTCTCTGCTGAATATGGTTCTTGTATCGCTCGGAGGTAGACGCAACCTCATCACAGAGTACTTGGAATTGCCTGTATCGATAAACAATATGATCCACCGCTGGACTGGGTGCATCGCAACAGGACACGCAATAGTCCATATGATTTCCCTCCTCCGAGACGGAGTGGGACAGGGGTCGCCTCAGAAATCGATTTCTGGTTATATTGCAAGTTACTCAATCGATCAGACAACGCATGGGTGCTAAATTTATGCCAATAGTCAACCGGTTGCTTGTCACTGATGGTGATCACCACTATCCCGTTCCTCCGTATTCCCTCGATACCAGGTGGGCCAAAAGTTCATGTCTTGCTTGCCGTAGCATGCCTTTGTGGTTTGCTATGGCATGTGGTAATCCCAGATGTGCGAACGTATTCGAGTGGTACTGCCATTGTCGCCGCCTGTATTTGGTTTGTATCGTTTATTCACAAAGTAATTGCAGTACTCTTTACCACTAGCAGCATTATACAGCCAAAGTCAGATAACAGCCAGGTAACTCGACTTATGGTTGATCCGGACCGGCCACTTCATATCATGCCGGGAGATTACTTTATTATTTTCTTACCGGGAACCTTCCTTCGCTATAATCTCCGCAGAAGCTATCCCGCCATCGCGGTACCGAAGTTGAACAACCTAAAGGAAGATGAGAAACCGGAGGAAGATGAGAAACCGGAGGAAGATGAGAAACCGGAGGAAGATGAGAAACCGGAGGAAGATGAGAAACCGGATAAGCTTATGCTCTTTGTAGCTCAAGATTATACCCAAGACTTTCCAGTCAAGGTCTACGACCGAATACTGCTCCGTGGCCCATACACACAGGATCTCGATCTCCAGCGGCACGAGACGGTAGTTCTGATTGCTAGAGGACTCGGTATTGTTGATTTGTTGCCACTAGCTCTTACCCTCGCAGAACGCAGAGTCCATGATATGAGGGCCAAAGGTTCAAAGGTTTCAATCAAAGAAACTGAAGGTTCTGGTCTATTCAGAGACCTGACGCGCAAGGTTGCTCTTTTTTGGTGGGTAACCCAAAGTGAGCCAGAGGATTGGATTATTGACCAGCTGAAGAGACTGAGATCTTTGGATTCGAACAACGTAGGCACTGCTACCCGCCAAAACTATCGTTGACGGTTGACTATACGTAGAATTCATTAAATGTTGATGGCTGACTATACGTAGAATTTATTAAATGTTCATGCTATCTTTCCAATGTCAATAAATGGTCCTGAAGATTTGTTTGAACCTGGGGATCAGTATTGAAAGTGGCAAAATAGCATGCCAGATACAGGCGGAAATTATAAATCAATCAAAGGCTGGGCCCAAATCCACACCCTCTCCCCAGGCCAAAGTATCAGTTGGTATGTCAACAAAGCCGTTTCCTCTCTTGTGGTAAGCAAATTCAATTCTAACACAACAAAAGTCTCTGGCGATAAATCATTTTTACGCGCGATGCGGCGGCTAGCGACCGACCTGATGGGGAAGGACCGCATAATCCGTTTTAAGATTCCGCAAATGCGGTTGGTGGAAATAGATGGAAGCACTGAATTTGAGAAGAACCAGAACCAAAGCAAGGATCTAGAGAATGGGATAGGTAGCACGCAATCCTTGCAGTGGAGGAAGGAGTTCTCGCCATGTTTGAGAAACGTGTTTTTGTACGATATCGCGCTGCTTACTTCGTGAAGATATTTGGGCAGATGAAAGATGGACGTTGAAAGTATTTTTCTAATTAGTAATTGGCAGCGGCAATGACTTGCATTTACCTTGACGAGAAGGAAGGAGAGAAGAAGGATAAGATACGCACACAATACGAATCATCCCTGCTTCTAGCGGTACTTGACGGTTCAGCATCGTGTATTTTACATGACCTCTATTTAAGCGACGAAACATACCTAACATGAAACTTTCTATGACCACAGAAAAAAAAAGAAATCATCTCTGTTCACAGCCTTGATGCTTTCTACATAGTGTAGAAATACTCACTAGCAATGGTGTTCCTGTTTTACACTGCTTCTACGGCACTAAAGTCCAGCATTCAACGGTGCGATGGTCGGGGTCAACCCCTACAGAATTCTAGCTTTGATGATCATTGAGCTTATGGTATTGGAGGACCTAGCTGCCGAGGCTGGCTTCTGCTTTGTCAGCAGCCAGATCGTGGACTGCCACGCCCGAGATTTTAGTGATCTGCAGAGCTGTCCCCCTCAACACCTGCGGGAGGTATCCATTGTAACCCTCGCTACCCGCATTGGACGGCATGATCTCAGCTTCGATGTCATCGCAGAGCAACAAGCAACGCAGCGCGGCCGTGTTGAAACAGGCAAGCAGCGAGCAGGAGGGCTCAGACGAGTGATGTTTCGCGGCTGTAAATCGTTTTATGTAAAAGGAATTAAGACCGTGTTTCGAAGTACGAGAAGAAAAAGGTGTAACTCAGTAAAGATACCTTACTGTATGTATAGACCGCATCAGAAAAGTTCTCGAGTAAGGAAACTGCGAAGAAGTGGGCTACCGTTTTACAAACGGGCGAGACGAAGAGCAATGGGGGCGAATTGTCACGGCAGAGGGCATAATAGGCTGGGCCCTGGTCCAAGATTAGATGTAACGCCTTCATACTGTACAGTACAACCCGATCAAAGTTTGTGTTTTCGTTTGGTTAGTGCGATCAGTCCCACGGCGTACTTCTGCTATGTTTCATGCATCATATTTGGACGTTGTATTTCTGTCCAAATGGAGGAGAATTGCTATTGACTTGATATGATATATTTACACAAGTTTCAGTTTTCTATGTTAGCAAAGAAAAATACATACAGTACACACACACACACACACACACAATTTATTCCGCCCGGCGGGCTTAACCCGAAAGGGCAACTATTAACAATTTGACCATACATTTCCCAAGATATGCCTTGATCTCCTTAAAGCCCATGCAAAGTCCATTCTAGCTTATTTGCCTTCTTCTGCCATTTCTCTTCGGGTTCTCGTGGGTTAGTAGGATTAGTAGTAGGCTGGCTTGGAGGCGATTCTCCAAGTGTTCAACGTCCTATCCTCGGCGGCTGAAGCGGTGCCTGCTGTCCGTGGCACGAGGTGATGGGTGTGGGTTCGGTGGCGGAGAGTGGTGGGTGATCGGTTAAGTGTTTTAGTTGCCCGACGGTTGGTTTGCGTCAAGTCGGCCCGTGGCTATTGCGAATCGTATCGTTGCCCGAACGGCCTCTAAGTTTGGAGACCAGTCTTTGTTATCTGATGCTGATTTTCCTCCTAGATAGAAAGAAATGTTGCTTCTGTGAGTGTTTGTACACCGGAGCATCTCCATCCGGTACGCCGTCCATTTTCTACATCGGAAGAGGAGGTGTTTTACTGTCTCTGCTGCTTGTCCACATGCGCACTGCTCTGACGGGGCTACCCCGATTCGGTGGAGGTAAGCGTTGAGTCTTGCCATGCCTTTTCTGAGTTGAGCAAGCACAGTGGCTTCCTTCCATGTTAGACGGTCATAGAGTTGCGTTGTGTGTTTGCCTGGCAATGCTGTGTCGACTCTCTTAGAGTGATTTCCAACCTTTTCTGGAAGGTGCTTGCTGGCGCCTGTCTTGGAACGAGCCACGTTGAGAGTAGTCGACCGCATCCTGGGCAGGGTAGGCCGAAATGAGTGTCCGCTTGTTGTGATTGTAAAAATTAAAATCCTAGCTTATTTGGGACTAGGCGTGGCTGTGCATACAGTATGCAATCCTGCTCCGCACGCGCGCATAAAAGTACTACCTGCAGTTACTTTCGTACTAGAATAAAAATTCCCAAGGGTTATGGTCTGACAGACTCGTTCCTTTGCCGATAGGGTCGATGAATTAAAATGCCCAAGTTGGCGTAAGTGCTTCTGGAACGCCGTTCTAGACGACCCTTATTTACAGCCAAGGTGAACAATATCGCACCGTCCTGGAGCCTTTCTGCAGCAGCGACCTGGTGAAAAGATTTGTGGCACACCTTGATTCAGATCCTAAAATTCATAAAGCACTTGATTTCGGATGAGGACTTAGCAAGTCGGGAGACCGTCAGAAAATATAAGAGATGGAGATCGTCGAAGATACTAGTGAAGTAATTTGGAACAAATCGCGATCGATCTCATATAACAACTGCGAAGAAAATGTTTACCACAATGCTTAAAGCAAATATCATTCCGAATTGGGACTTTACAAACTTCCCTGCGTAAAGTAATATAACCCTAACAATCAACTCCAAACTCCTCTTTAGGTGTAAAACAAGGTGGAGGGGGCAAAGAAAACATCCTTATATGCATGTATACATACATGGTGTGATTACGCCTAGCCTCCTCTAAACCTCCTGTTGAACGCTTCCATCGCCACACCAATTATTTGATAAAGGACTGCCCTTTCGCTGCGGTCTTCAACCGCTATCAATGGTCCGTTCTCAGCTCCTCTCATGACCACCCTGATACCATTGGGCTCGCTTACAATTAATCTAATGATGGTGAGCGGCACGTCCCACTCGGTTGTGAGTTGCCGCGATCGGATCAGCAAGATCCGTGCATTAGTCACCATCACCATCTTGTCTTCAATTGGCAGTTCGATATGACCGATGTACTGTTCATCAAAGTATTTGCCGCCATCCACTTGCTTGAACCAATACTGGCCCCACATCCTGCGTTGTTGAAAAGAAGGGTTGAACTTGGTGAGAAAGCGGACCAAGTCTAACTCGTTAATCACAGAATCACTTTCTCCAAGCACGCATTTCCTGAGAGCCTGGTTGTTAATAAGGATGCAGTGGTCGACCAGGTCTGTGATACTGTCCTCAGGAACGCCGGCTTCGCTAAACTCAGTTCTCAGCGCGGCAAGGCATGATTTGATATGGTGCACTTTCGCTGCCTCTTGGTCGAGATCAGTGTCATTGACAATGCTGTTGACGGATATATCGGACTTCGATCTGACGATAAGGAAAGGCTGCATAATGCGAATGCAGTTTTTAACGATTTCGATATCGAGCTGTTACCGCACAGGATATATAAGAAACGGTCTCAGAATAATTATATCCCAACCGGCCATAAACTCACCTGACTCAACCTGTCTGAGTGAACTACTAGGAGTAGATCGAATAGAAACAGTTTCTGGTTCCTGTAGTAGTTGTCTGCCGGCGTACGTCGGGTACCACCTCCAGGTATATCGTGAAGATTGACTGATGAGATGCTTTGATGGGCAGGGTATGTTGCTCTACTCGTCGTGGTCTCCGTGGTTCCAGTGCACGCCGCTCCCTCTTGGCCGTTCCGGATGCCGCGGAGAGCGTTAGCAATCGATGACTTTCCACTTCCGGTTTGGCCGCATATGGCGATATGGATTCGTCCTTTCTCCAAGTTCTCTTTTTGACGCTCGTCATTGATAATCTTTGGGTCCGGGCGTTCGGGTGCAAATCCACTGGATCCAAAGGCCCACGTGTAAATCGAGGCAGCATTAATCACACCGATGGCCACCATGCTTCCCACGCAAGAGACAGCAGCCCCACTTATTAATATAGGGACTCCCATAATTGTGCGTGGAATTATGTCCACAGACTGGAAATTGTCTATTAGGTTGTGGCCAAAGTTGCTGATAGCCCTGCCTGGCCGGCCTGTGATCTCCCGGACCTTTTTCGAAAACAAGTAAGAGGACATTCTTCGGTATTAAAGCTGTGCAGCGAAGTATCGATGTAGGTTTAAGAAGAGTAATTCCCATTCGGACTCTTTGGGTGAGGTGCAGTTTTGTGCCTTATTTCTGCAATGCGAGGACCGACACCTAAAGTCAAGCGAATAGATCTGTTTTAAGTGGTACTGCAGAGCCAATCCCGTTAGTTAGGATCATGCTTGAGGGCGTTTTCGGCTATGGGAGTCTTGAAATCTAAGTACCTCATGGGTGACCACACGTCTCGCTGTTGGTTTGGGGGGAGTTTGCTGGGTTTGCTTACTGGGAGCGGGGGTCGTGGATTAATCGAAGATATTACGTAGACGCGTGGTGAGCGGGGTAAGTGGGATGATTGATTTGAAAAGTCACATGACTTGGGGGTTTAAGCCTATCAATATCTAGCCTAGATACTGCTTAATAAATAGCCTACCCTCGTCGGCCCACATTCCGGCCGGCTCCATTCCGGCCGCCTTCACCACCCACTATGCCACTATTCCCAACTTCAATTACCCGAAGAGCCTGAACTTCTGAACCGGAACCATTTCTTCATCCCAAAACTCCTCAGCTGCAGTCTTCGCCAGCTCCAAGTTTGTTTGTAAAAAGAAGAATGAGCACTAACCGCATACACCACATATGGCTTATACAGTGTGTTTACTGTAAGCTGGATGTAGCTTAACCACAATTAGACCAATAGGCAGTGCAGGAACAAACATCCGCTTTCAGGTACCCTAGCACTCCCCACTTCTACCGTTCCTTAGAGTTCTCCTTTCCTTCATACTTCCCACTCACACAGCCAAGTATACGGCCGTGCAAAACTCTTTAATGGCACCCCATCTACCAAAGTTTAAACACAAGAAGATCCTTGCTTTGCTTCTTTATAAAAGATCGACCCGGAAAATAGCTAGTAAAGTCAAGTGTAATAAACATACAGTTCGACGATCCAAGCTAATGTCCGTCGATTTAGGACCACACAGACACCACCGAATAGAATCAGTCGGCCATCAAGTATCACACCGTTCATGCTCAATGCGCTATGCCATAAGCTAACGGACGAACCATGGCTGTACCGGGATAAGATAGTCTCTTTCCTCCGGGATAAATATAAAGTTAAGATGTCAACCAATAGCATTACTCGGGCCATACAGTCTAGGAGATAGTCGAAAAAGGTAACTGTCAGATGTGACGGGTAGCCAAGAGGTATGTGCCTGAGGCATCAATATGTCCGTCATGACAAAACCAGCCCCCCAACGGGAGGGGTCGCACTAGAGAACCTAGACAAGACATCATCACAATACACACAGTGACCACCCCATCAATTGGACCATAATTACACGTCCCATATACCTAAAAGGGTGATAATCTGACAGTAACACATCGCGTTGCCAGGCAGAGGACCTCGGTCCTGTAGCATCTATATCATTACAAGCTATTAAGATATAGATCATATCATTTGATCTTCATTAACGAGTCTAGATGCGACCCCTTAACAGCATAACGGCGGACCGGATAGGTTCCTATAGATATTACACCTGTCCATATTGCCGATTTCAAACATAAGGTTAGGCACCAGTTTATCTCAGTATATACTCAAGATGGGGTCATGTTGTCGCGCGTCTTTACAGGCTCAACTAATCATAACGTGGTTGGACACCCAGCCGCGCAGGACACCTACCCGCGCACTTTTGCTAACTCTACCAACTTTAGCCAACCCCAGCACCCACCCAGGGCAAAAGGGTCAATTGAATTTGGTACCAATTGGTGCCATCTGCTCTTAATTCCTTATTTTCAACTGATTTGGTCAATTTAGAGTTGTGGTGTGGCTGCAGTGCCAGTCTAAAGATTTAAAGTTTTGGTGGGCAGGTTTGTTTTTGGTGCAGATCGCGTCCCCATTTTTCGCGTCAGTCTCGCATCACTCTACCTACTTAAATATTTAACACGCTAGAAATCAATATCCACAATGCCAATCTACTCAAAAGAAGAGAAAGTCCAACTAGCACTTCAGGCAATTGAGAATTCCAAAAAAAATCAAAAGAAACCCTTAAGTAGACGTCAGGCTGCTCGGATCTTTCATATCCCTGAATCTACCCTACGTGACAGGATGAACAACCGACCGCGTCGCGAAGAATCACGCGTCCACGACCATAAACTGGACCCAATCGAAGAGCAAACTCTTGTTCGATATATCATTGAGCAAGATGCACGAGGATTTCCAATGCGGCTTTCTGGTGTGGAAGAAATGGCCAACCTCCTGTTAGCATCACGAGATGGCAAGCCTGTTGGTACCAAATGGGCTCGACGCTTCGTGGATGCACAACCAAGCTTGAAAACGAGGTTTAATCGGCCTTATGACTACCAGAGGGCCCTCTGCGAAGATCCAGAGGTTATCGGCAACTGGTTTCGGCTGCTCCGCAACATGATGGCCAAGTATGGGATCACAGACGACGACCTATACAACTTTGACGAAACTGGCTTTATGATGGGTGTGATAACCGCATCAATGGTTGTTACACGTTCTGATCGACATGGAAAGGCTAAATCTATACAGCCTGGAAACCGGGAATGGGCAACAGTTATTGAATGCATCAATGCGAAGGGCTGGTGTATCCCGCCGTTTGTTATTGTGCAAGGCGCCTACCACCTTGCCAACTGGACAACAGAGTCAGGCTTCCCACCAAGCTGGATAATCAAGCCTACTCCAAATGGGTGGACAGATAACGAGACTGGCCTTGACTGGATTCGGCACTTCGACAAGCATACGAAGCAACGGGCAAAGGGTGTGTACCGGATGCTTATCCTTGATGGCCATGAGAGCCATGTATCAGCGGAGTTTGAGCAGTACTGCAACGAGCACAACATTATCCCTATCAGCATGCCACCACATTCCTCTCATCTACTCCAGCCACTAGATGTTGGATTATTCTCGCCATTAAAGCGTGCATATGGTGATGAGATCAACCTCTTCATCCGGGCCTCTATCAACCACATCACCAAGTCTGAGTTCTTCGTTGCGTTCAAGGCAGCCCACGACAAGATCTTTACGAAAGAAAATATAAAGTCTGGGTTTAGAGGAGCTGGAATCTCTCCTTGGGACCCAGATTCTGTCATTTTAAAGCTGGATATCTCCCTACAAACTCCGTTGCAATCCCTTCCTGTATCCCCTTCCAAGTGGGAATCACAAACACCCTCCAATGCCCAACAAACCGTCCAGCAATCCAGTTTTATTAAAGGCAGGATCTCGGACCATCAAGGCAGCTCCCCTACACCAATTCTTGAGGCTGTTGATCAGCTGTCAAAGGGTTCACAAACAATGGCGCATAAAATTACGATTTTGGAGGATCGGGTCCGCACACTTGAGAATGCCAATCTAGCACTCGCCAAACGCCGGAGGGCTAAGAGAACCCGAGTGCAGCTTGGAGGGGCACTTAGCATTGAGGATTCCCAGGCAATAATTGAAGAGAAACAAAAGGGGAAGCGGCCAGCTGGTGAAATGGCTGGTAGTGCTGAGGAGGCGGCCCGTGGCGGACCGAGTAAACGACGATGTGGCAACTGCGGTGAGACTGGGCATTATGCAAAAACTTGTGGGAAAGATGTAGAAGGGTCTAGTCAGTTAGATTCTGAGTGTATAATAGTACATTCTTAAGCGGTCCGCGGCGGACCGCCCAGATAGTCGACCTGGCTGGTGTAGATTGAGGTTGATCCTGTATGTCTGAAATGCTCCATTTTGGTGGGGAAGCTGATTTCCCCACCAAAAGTCAGTCACTTCAGACTGGCACTGCAGTTACGCCAACACCTTTAAATTGACCAAATCAATTGAAAATAAGGAATTAAGAGCAGATGGCACCAATTGGTACCAAATTCAATTGACCCTTTTGCCCTGGGTGGGTGCTGGGGTTGGCTAAAATTGGTAGAGTTAGCAAAAGTGCGCGGGTAGGTGTCCTGCGCGGCTGGGTGTCCAACCACGTTACTAGATTTAAGGATTTTATCAAGCAGCTACTTCGGCATTGTGGGAAGTTTCCGCAACTAAAGTCGGTCTTAGTGATAGATAATGCAAGCTTTCACAGGAAATGGAAAATAAGGGAGATATGTTCTACAGCAGGCGCGCAACTTGTCTTTCTTCCGCCGTACTCACCAGACCTCAACCCAATAGAGGAGCATTTCGGCGAACTCAAGGAATTTATGCGGAAAGAGTGGCACGCCCGTGACCACACCGGGGTACCATTTGGCCGCTTCCTTAAATGGTGTATAGGTTAAGTGGGGGAGAAACGTGAGAATGCGGAGGGCCATTTCTATCATTCTGGGATCACGATAGAATATCCGGATAAAGACAGATTGCTATTAAAGGTGTTGCTGCCCAGAGTCAACCATTTCCTGTCTGTCGCATATCCAATACTTGCTGCCTGCTCCGCTAGAGAGTCTGGTTGGCCCAGATGGACTTGAGCTCATACGTCTGACCTGAGCCTCAGGCGCAATGACGGAGATTGCAATGGCTGGCGATGCGAATGACAAGAGCTAGATATATTAAATATCTACTCTTCCAATATCTCTTTACACTTATCCACCATGCCAACCCACTAGTGCGCAATCCCACATAGAATCTTGTTTGCGACAAAGAACTTCGTCTCTTCTTCCTGTAACTTAAACAGTCGATTCAAAGAAAGGCACGCTTGAAATATAAGGTCGGCGATTGCGTGGAACCCCGTCTTCCACTTTGGGTCATCAACCTAACTACAGTGCCAATCACGATAATGTTCTATGGCTTTGTCTCGGTGCCCAGCAATTTTCAGCTTCTTGGGGGGAGGCACACCTTTGGTGCCAGGCATGACATTGGTAATGTGGATCTAGGGGCCATTGTTCTGCTTCCTCTTGATAGGTGGGCTCATAATCTCATTTTGGATGTGTTTTGGGACATTACTATGCTCCTTGATCCTCCCTCCTTTTTCGGCATACTTAACTATCTTATTCAGAATCCTTGTCGGTAACGGATAACGGACGCCGGTAGATGGGTGGCGGAAGCAATACGGTCCGATGTCACAACCTGCTCCCGGGCACTCAAATATATCATACATTTGTTCCCAGGGTGGCGGTTTGTCAATCGCATCCTGATCATTGTGGATAGCAGCTCGCTCATTTAGCTGAGTATTTATGGCATTATGTCCACGGCGACCCGTTCTTGTAGGTACAAGCTGACTAGTCTCCTTAAGGATAAAAGCGACCTAAACAGTTAGCTTGCCTCCACTGCGGACTACGTCAGACCAGGTATCGATTTGCCCGTCCACCTCGGTCTAGTCAACATCAGGCCATTCGGCTCGGAACAGTATATCTTTTACCCCTCGTGTAGTAATGGAAACCGTAATCTGGGTCTCGTCCGGCTCGTAGGTCTCGGTCAGCTTCTTCTCTCTGACAATGCCGTCGATTTTGGACCTAAGATTGTTGTTCCAGAAGCCACTAGGGTAGCAATCAATGTTCTACACTGCGCTTTATGTAAGCTTATGTATCTTGGATTTCCTCGTACAAAGCGACCATTTGATAGTATATGGTTGACATTGAGCTTGCGCTGCCACCCGGCCATAGTGGTCTACGTTTGTGACCACAGGCAGACTCTGCCGCCGCTCGCTGGAAGCAGGGTCAGGCCGTTTGTTGGGACAGGTCAGGACAAACCTATCCAATGAAGCCACGCCCGGCGGTTAAGCGGGCAATGTTGGGACGAAACCGGACAGCACGTAATCAAGATGGAAAAGGAGTGGATTGATAAATTGCCAAACTACCTTACATCGTTAATCTGCATCATCAGTACCGGAAGTGAGGCATCCGATTGCTGAAAGTGTCGCAAAATGTTTTGCGCAGTCGTCATGGATACATACGTCCCTCTAATAGATCTGCCGTACACCACTAATTTGTCCAATTTTCCTAACTTCTTCTCCAGAGATAGCCACCTTACCGGTTTTTTGTATCCGACGGCCTTGAGGAGCTGAGTGATATTGACAAAGCCGTCGTTTGACCTGTACATTATCGTGGATGCAGGATCGGCCGGGGACGTACCGGAGTCTGGAACTGCTGAGGTTGGAAGACCAGATGGCTATGAACGTGCAGTGAGGAATATAGAAAGACCAGATTCGAAGGGGAGCAAGCCCTCCAGCGATCACCTGCAGCGAAGGAAGAGCACAAGGAATGCACGTCAGTCTTCGACAACCACCCAACCGCTTCGTCGCAGTGCTCGGATTGCGGCCCGTCAAGAGGCGCTACAGAACGTTGTGACTCGGTCCGGCGCCGCCAAAAGCCCACTCCGAATCTCGCGCCGAAGGATGGCAGAGGCAGCAGCGCCTCCATCACTCATGGGGCCGCAAGACCAGCAGTCGAGATTTCCGGCGACGAAGGTAAAGAAACAGGGTGCGAGGGGATGCAGTCGGCGTGACGCGTCAAAGGTCAAGGCAACATCGAAGGGACGTCGACGAGGGCGCCAGTCGAGTGACTAGCCTACAACTCGTACCTACAATCACATATCAAGTCGAGCCAGGACCGCCAACCAAGAGGGCAATCTCGCTGATCCTTCTCGACAATGGTCGGCATTTATAACAATCCCCGCCCCACGGCCGTTGTCCCAAGCAGCACCTATCCGGCCCCCGGACGGATTTCTCCATCTCGAGCGTCTCTCTCAGACTGCTATTGGGAATATGAAGACAACGACGGTAACGACCAGGCTGCGGCGACGGCCAAGGCAGACCTTAACGGTCAAGGAGATATCTTAGGCGGAAGATGTGCGTCGGCTGGTAGAGCACAGCAGCAGTGATGTTATTGGATTGGATTGGAGCTGGATCCGAGCCTCGATCCAATCCAGTCCAGACGTGGGGACAGGCAGCCTCCAGGATATCCAGAACCGATCCAGTTCATATTTTTACCCTTTTGGGACAATCAATGAGCCGCTGAATAAGCAGACTTGGAGTAGAACTGTTCTTGTCCTTGGGTTATGACACCACCTAACTACGGAGCTCATGTTCTCTAGCAACTTGCGTCTCCAGTATGTTCTTCTCGCTTCCATCATCTTCGCCGCCTTCCTCTCCCTCACCCAGCCCATCCGCCCCAACTGTACTCCCTGCCTCACCCTCCATCAAACCGATGGCAGAGTCATCAAATGCCTTCTGCTCCGGGCGACCATACCAAGCTCGTAAGCACTCGCTGGCTTCAATGACGTCCATCCGGAGCCGTGAGCGATGATTTGGTGTTTCGATTCCAGGTGGTTTAAGGTAGTACAATTGCCCTTGCCGGAAATAGGAAGTCCCTGTTGGCGCTGCTGCTGTTCGCACAGATAACAGTACCAGAACGTCTTCGTCGGGTCCTGCTTGAGTTGTATGTCTTCACCATACTGCCAGACGACTGATGTCCTTTTCTTGGGGTGCTTTTGGGACTTTGCCACAACAGAGTAGCGTACATATTGCTTCCCATTCAGCTTGAATTCGTCGGGTTCGATCAGGGTTCCGTCGGGGTCGTTTGGGCGAGGACTAATATATGTTGGAGCAAGAATAACTCTGTCAGAATCAGGACGGCGACCGCTGGCAGCACCGAAATAGCTGGAGATAGTGGCCATGGTGTAGCTGGTGAGTGGACTGTTCAGACACGTCTGCCACAGTAGAAGGACTGCTGAAGTCGCGAGCGACGCGTTTGCCTCCATGCTTTTAATAGCGTAGCAATCTGCACGCGTTGGATGTTAACCCAATAGCGGAACGATAGTTCGCGCGTCGTGTCGTGGTCTGCGACGGCAGCTGCGACGGGAGACTCCTCATGACCACTCAATTAGGCTTAGCTCTTGCCTTATCAGGTTAGACCATTGGAGCTCCAGGAGCTGGTTGCCAATCAATCCAATCCAGTCCAAATCTTCGAGAAACCCAAATCCAGTCCAGCCATTTTCCGACAAATCCAGTCCAATCCAAATTGCCTCCAATCCAATAACATCACTGCACAGCAGGACCCGCCGTCCTAACCCACCGGCTGCCGTACTTCTCCGGCCAATGCTTCGGCATACTAGACGACACGGCCGCGCAAAGCCCGAGCATCTGCTCGTCCAGACAGCAAGCATACCGAGCTTAACCAGACTGACTGCCGGAAATCGAATCAGGTGGCAAGGTCTCGCTCGCAGCCCTCAACGGGTAACATAACAGAGGTGTCATAAGGTCTTCTATAAGCTGGATCATTGCGGCAATGCACATCTACGGTGAAGAAGATATACATAAGGCGACAAGATACGAGCGGGACGCCTCGAGCCCAGCGCAGGGGAAAGTGACTTGAATTCACGATGGGCAGAGTCATATAGCGGTGGCTACGTGGAGCTTCCATTGCTGTGGTGCACCCGTCGGATTGGACATACCCGTTAACCTGGCAGGGCCGGGGGCAACGGGCAGTCCCAGCGCGTCGATGTATACTGCGTCATTGGCACTCCTGATAGGATGGCGCCTCCCAGTCAGTCCGAAATTTCTTCCGGCCATGGTCGTTAATCCGACAGGGTCAGAGGCAGCGGCGTACGCCGGAAGATATGTCGTGACGTCGTGAAAACTTCCTAGGCATGGTCGTTATCCTGGCAGGGCTGGGTGCAGCGGCGAAGCTTAGGGAAAGAGGTTCCACGGCTCTGTCCCTGGGATGTGTTTCTCGCCAATGGATAGTCGAGGTACTCGAAATACGGTTGTGCAACTAGACCATGTACGAATGATTAACTGCCGTCATGACGATGTGGGATTCCATGAGGAAATCTTAAGGGCACAAGTCGAGATCTAAATCATTCGAATGAGAAAACCCAGAATATTCGAATAGTACCTCATTTAAATTGCGTATTGTAAAATCGCACTCTCTGGAAGCTTGATGATGTTTTCGATATAGGGTAGAAGGATTACTGCGACGGTGGGGTGATCAGGCACTGTTAGGGTCTCTCTGCCAAATTATATGGGCGTCCCTAACTGCCCCACTTCTAATCCACCCACTCCACTCCACGAGATCGTCTGGTGGATTCGGTGGATTAGCCAATCCACTAGAATTTTGCCAGTGGAGTGGACAGTGGAATCCACGAGTGGATCCACTGCGTGGATTGAGTGGAGTGGCTTTCAACCCTGGGACAGACTGATCCTGGTCCAAGCACACTTGGCCCAAAGCCAATCCATGAAGGAGGTCCACGCTCGGAGATTACTCCCTTCTGAAGGTGACATTGTTATGATATGTGAAATGAAATATGAGGTGACTCAAGTAAATGTAGCTTCTACCAGCCGCTATTTGCTGGAATGAGAATGTAAGAAGTTTTACGAATATAACAGGATATAGACTATTGAATGATCTCCTTCGATTGGTATTTATACAACATTGTTTCCCACACTTTACCACTAAAGACTGCAATAAGGATATAGAAAACTGCTTTTCTTATTTCAATGCAGGACCAGGTGAAATTTTAAGGAGCCTAAATCCGGGGCTAGTCCAGTACACTTCGGATCGTACGTCTAAATGAGAGATTTTAACTTCTGAACAAACACTTGCATGATTTAAGGCACATCGAATCTCGGCTGCATCGCGGCTTACAGTGAGTATTCGGGTCGACGTGTCGTCAAGTGCTTGCATAACAGTGTGTAGTAGCTCAACCTTGCTATTGTTTTCTAAAATGGATGTAGAAGTACTGCATAAGTGGATCCGATTCAGCCTCCAAACCGGATTTTTTGGGCTATAATACCTTGCATGGAACCTTTCGTAAAAGGTTGCGAAAGGAAGGTGGGAGCGCTTATTGCATGTACTTGTGACAAAGACCTCAAACCCCCACTCTGGGGGCATAATTCTCTTGAATTGCTCGGTAAACCATTGCCACTGAAGCTTCCGGCCTTTGAAAATTATTCCCGGGGGCAAATGAATACCCTTTGCGGTGGCTGAGTCTATCACCGTAACTAGGGCTTGAGCAGCGTTGGCTTTAACTGGGGTAGACCGGCCGTCTACACTCCCGAGGACGAATTGTCGTAACCTATAGCTTCATTAGTATACTGTGTCGAGAGGTCAGGGGAAGATGCTGGGCAAAGATTGCTTGAGGGCAGATCAGGATCTGAACATTCCGTGCTATGTTACAATTGATACCTAACTACATTGTGATTCCAGTGCGTCTAGCCACCCATCTTATAACCTGACCTGCCCATCCCTCATGGATCTCGATGCACGCTGGCCTGAGCGAAGCTCAGCCCTGACTTGGGCGCCATATGGGCCTGAGCGGTGCTGCGGTGCCTTTCGCCGATACTACGGTGCCCTTCACCGGGCCTCCGACGGGCCCGAAGTGCTGCCTTCCAACATACTGACTATCTCTGATGAAGGGTTAAAGGAAGCCTATATACTGTTTCCTTCTATGACACCTCCTTCATCCATGTTGACTATTAAGTTAACCGAATATTTCTCCCCGTTATACTCCCAGAGTTCATCCTGATAATGTCTAATGGTATAGCGCTCCTTTTTGGTTGTAGTCTCAGAAAGTGCTATGTCCTGGCCAACATTGTCTTCGTCAAGCTCCGTAGTAATCATATTCATATTGCGATTCTCCGCTAAACAGACATTTCTAGAACTTTAGGTTGCCTCTAGTAGTAGACATATATGGGTCGTTATAGTCTTGTTTGCCCTACAAAGCGTGGGTGAAGATCTGCCTTGCTATCTTAGGTTGGTCTTGCCATCGTTAATCCTGGCAAAGGGTTGTGCCTCTTGCAGACCTGAGTCCGACAACAAATTAATCTGCCGGAGTTTGACACGGAAAGGAACGAGGACAGATGCTTCAGAACCGCCAGCCCGCCGTATAGATACACTCGCTCATTGAGCTGTAATATACAAGACGACGGCGGTCTCGTCGCTCTAGATCACACGTTTCCAATCCTTAAGGGTCTAATGGCGATAAGCTAAACACCAATCAAGCCGTGCCTTCCTCATATCGTCAGACAGCCTAGGCTTGTTTCTCATACTTGGGCCCGAACTAGGCCCCCTTCGGCCAGGCTGGATGAGGATAGGGCCCACGATAACGCTGATCGATTCGACTTTATTTGTGATCCTGCTAGCGGTCAGCATTTTCCACCTAGAGACCAGGGACAAAATTCTGGTCTTGGATATGAACCCTTCATCGATGTTGGGCGAAAGCATCAGTTTGCAGACAGCTTTGAGCCCAATTTTTGGGCAAAAACGTTTGGAGTGTTATTTCCAAGCGGGCTTGGTGGTCCGATCTCAACAAAAGCAGTGGATCCTGTTGATGGAGTCTCGCTACCGATCCGGAATCTCAGTCTTCGACGTTGGCTAAGAATCGTATTGCGTCAAGAAGGTGGACGCTTTGCGGTACACCCAGCATTTGCATTCTTAGCATTTGATATGCTTCTACGATCAACGAACCGTCAGATCAGTTTTGCGAGAATGCACCATGCGAATTATAATCGGCTGGTGGAGTTACACACACAAATCTCAGGGGACCAGGATCGATTAGAGCGTGCGCGGGCTGAGCTGAAAGCGGATGGCAGGACCACCGATCAGGAAGTAACAGCCATGCTCAGAGAGCTATCTGTGTACAGCGAGAACCATCCCTTTTCAAGCGAGGCCAGACGGAAGTCTCGAGGACGCATCGAATCTCTTTGTGTTTCCGCAGGTCTGCCAGCTATCTGGCTAACAGTGAACCCAAACGATCTCGACCATCCAGTTCGCATCAAACTGAGCAAGAAGCGTCTTGTTGACCCTGGAGTAATACAACTACAGAACGAGTTTGTTGCAGCCCGGTGGGAACATACATCTCACGCGGCAAGCGATCCTCTCAGTGCAGCTGTGTTTTTCCATCGAGAAATGGAGTGTTTTTTTGAAGAATATGTTCGTGTTGGCAATCCATCGATTTTTGGACGCGTCAAGCACTACATTGGTCTGGTTGAGACAAATGAACGACACTCATTACATATGCATGGTTTATTTTGGCTTTACGGCGCTTTTGATCTCCCGCTGATCACTAAGACTCTTCGACACCCACAGGAGGAGAGTTTTCGTGCAAAGGTCCTTGCTTTTCTTGAGAATTTAATTTCTCAGAACTTGGACTATGATAGTGGGCGCAATCATCAGAAATCCTATTCGTTAAATAGTTAAGTAGGTGGAATGATGCGAGATTGACGCGAAAAACTGGGACGCGATCTGCACCAAAAACAGACCCTTCCACCAAAAGTTTAATATTTAAAACCGGCCTGCAGCCACACTAAGTTATAAATGACGATACAGCACAATTTCCCAGTATGTATATTATTTTAGGAGATGAAACTGGCCGTGTTGTGATAGAGGTGAAAAGCGGGTGAGAAATGAGACACCTCATGTGCGTGATTAGTTTCTGTCCGAGTGACAATCGTTCCCCAACTATAAGAAATACAATGCAGTTGCAAAAGCGCTACTATATAGTCTTTGATGTGTACAGTAATTCTGAGCCTTCTAAAATTATATATCCACCCCGTCCTTCGAGCCTCCGCAGCCATTCCCGCTTCGCTTCTAGGCTGTCACCAGGGTAGACTAGGTTTGTCCGTGTCCTTGTTCTCGACGAGCGCAACGAAGATGCCCTGGCCAGTTATGAGGTCAAGAAACTGACACCTAACGAGCTGGACAAGCGGTACGGCGGTGGATGGTCGCGGAGTGCAAGTCCTAAGAAGAGGAGCCGCGTGGCTGAGCAGCAGGATACCGACTCTCATTTAAGGAAGCGTCGCAGGGAAAGAAGATTGTGACCTTAGCAGTAGCTCTTTTCTGGATGCCGATAGGCCCTTCGACAATCTCAGCAGCTTCTGCGGCGACGACTCTGACGATCCTTCTGACACCCTTGATGCGGATTGGAATTGGTTAGACCACGTCAGTGATGACGAGTACGAAGAGGCTGTCAGGGCAGGGCTTGTAGAGTGCCGTGGAAGGTCAAGGACGCGGCGTCCTCAAAGCGGGCCCGCCTTCTCGCCGTCAGAGATGAGAGGCCCACTGGGATTGTGATGACCATGATCAGCCGGCCCTTGCTGCGTCATTTTCGACAGTCTCTACCCCCGGTCGAGAAACCACTACAGGTTCGGACCAGCCTGCGGTCCTGCCCATCATTGACGCCATTACTAAATCAGACAAGCTGGCCCCTACGACAGAACACCACGATCCTCCTACTATCAGCAACTGTGCAGAGCATTGTGTGAGTGACGCCACCGAGCTCCTTTGGACATTGATTTCTTCCTTGGCCCTGTTCGAGCTCGAGAAGAACTAGTCATTCTTAGTTAAACTTTGAATGCAAATTTCTCTACTGAGCCAAGGGAATTCGCATTGGTCTTCTACGGAGGCGGACACTGGGTGTCCAACTTTCTTTCACCCGCCTAAAGCAGATTTTCGCGCAGCGTTTCACTTTCTGCAGTGACGACCAATTTCTATTTATTGAACAAAAGGTGATCCTAGTGGCGAGCATAGTCTCGCAGCGAGACCTAGATACCTCATGCAGACACTCAAACTATCATTATATTTATATGTGCAGTACCTGGAAGCCTTTGGGCATTGATTTGAGTACCGTCGGCCGGTATGTGTTGGGACCGGGAGCTTCCTTCCTGCCCTTTATTCTGCTTTATTATAGTCCGTCTCGATTCACAGTGTGTATTGTTTTTAATGTCGTTTGCAATTTTTCTGCGTGGAGTTGCATTGTTATGTTGTTGTCTTGGATTGGTACTGAATCGCAGACACTACTGTGGTTAGGCTTCCCAAACAAGCAGTCCAAGCCTTGGTCTCGTATGAGTTGCCCCAGGGGGTAAGGGCTCCCGCTGACATGGCGGCTCTGACCATCGGGACCATCGATCTTCACACTTATTTCTGATGCCGGCGACCATAACTTCCATAATTCGAGTAAACTCCTCGCCATTCATGATGCGTCGTGACGCATCTCGGGGCAGCAGATGTGATATATAATAATTTGGTTCGTCACCACGAAAGTAGATCCTGCTTTGTTGAAACTTCCTGAGAATATTAGAGAGGGCGGGGCCCGGCTCTACCCGACACCTCAGTCTGGGTAAGCAGATCTCGGGTCTGCTGGCAAGGCGTGGCTGGTCAATTTATTGAAGTGCTGTGAGTGTAGTAGCTGTTGAGGCGCGTGCAGTACTGGAGGATAGTGAGTGAAGGTATGTTGAGGGAGGGAGAGACCCGTTGAGTTAATGAGCTGGTAAGAGGTAGGAAGAGCAAGAAACGGTTGGTGCGGATTGTAGGCAGTAGGTAAAGGTGACCCAGACTGCGGCAGCGAGCACGAGGCAGGAGCAGTCTCCTTTGTCCATGCCTCGAGAAGCTTAGGTCTACTTCAATTGCACCAGCCCGTTACCCCGCGAGAACAGTCCAAGGAGGAACACACCTGCTATTGACCGATCAGGAGATGTTTCCGCTTCTATATTGACGAGGTCTACCGGCGGAACTATTTATAAAAATATAAAGACGTGGGTTCTAGCGTGCAAACGGGGATTGTTGACCCATCTTCCACAATCTGGACCAACAGGGTCGATTTGCTCCAGGCCTATTGTGGAAAGGGGCGACTTAACAAACCACGGCTTTCAAACATCGACAGCTCTTGCACACCAAACATGCCGAAACAACTCTGCGAATAATAATAACAAAAATCGATCAGAGTCACTCTCAACTGATCACCATGAAGCCCCACGATGGCAGTCATCAATGCATTGCGCGTGCGGCACACAGTCCTCCTTAACGTTGGTTAATTCGTCCTTGAAAACACAAGCATCGGGTGCTCAATCTTCTCACCCATCACCCTCTACTATTACGAGTAATCGGTTCTCTCCTTATACTGGTTTAGTGGCAACGAGTGGAACCAAAATAAGACGGATTGATAGTGTTGGAAATCTACGGCTTGCGTCCATGGCTGCGGAGAGAAGGAACCAGGAAGGATATGCCGTTCAAGATCATGCCAGCAAGAAATAAGCCAACGGAGCAAGGCGTGACATCTATTCTATACCTTCTCTATTTCTTTCTACAGAATGAATATCACCAACATAACCGCTTCTATGCTCAACGGACTCATTAAGCAAAAATGACTGCCATAAATGCTAACGTTGTACCGAAAATATCGTTATTATGGAATATACCTAGCCGCTGTATCATCGGCTAACCAGCATAAATACGTGCGAATTTCCTGTAACAAATTGCAGTTTATCTTATTCCTATACTATTTCTGCAACCTTCGTTGGGGATCACAAGTTTCAAACTCTATGCGAAGCAATAATAGTTTCCAGGCCGACCTGAATTCACCTTGACATTAAATACACTTAAAACTTTAAAAATGCCCACTTCAATTTGAAATGCAGTGTCCGAAGGCATTACCTCATACCTGGCTCCACAACCTTGTTTTGAGCTTGAGCATACCGCATCAGTAACATTAGGCAAGATCAAAAGTCTCTGTTTTCCTCTCCGTTCAGCCTCCTGATGAATCTCATCCTGCCTGAAGTACCATGAAAATTACTTCAGCCGACAGCCACAAAGTTGTGAACTCCTCTGTGATGGTGAAGTCTCGGAACTATGGCCTTCACGGGCAACAGTGAGATATCTGGTCACAGGCAATACATCGCATGCTTTAGATGCGCCTGATAAGGTTCTGCTTACCAAGTCCCGCTCGCCGTCAACTTGCTGTCACATTTCACAGTCTCGTCGTTGCTTGCGATTACAGTCTTCTAGCTCCAAATTCGAAGCCCGCCAGCAGATTCTGCGCTTTGAAAGACAATGTTATGAATGATCAGAGGGGCATATATGAGTGGTGCGCCACTAGTAGCGTGATTTTATTTCTTGAACCGTCTGTTTCTGGGAGCCTAGAAACAGGTTTGTGTGGAGAAAGAGGAGGATTAAGAGTCTGGGACCTACCCAAAACCCCTTTCAATATAGAAAAAAGGCGCAGCAGTTCTGTCGAGTGTGGTTACACAGCAGAAGACCCCAGGTGCTGCTGACACCCGTCTCAGCGCTGGCTGGGCAAATGACTGCTCGGGAATACGGATACAAAGTCCTTCACAGGGCTCATCCAGAGCAATGTAGTCCACAATTTCGATACATCGGCTTCTCATATAGGCGTCCCAAGCTCGAGGTCTCAAGTGCTGTATGGTGGTTTTCGAGCTAATCACCCATCATCGATCAGAACGTTGAGCTTTGTGGATGTTATTCGGTTTGATCTCGCCACCGCTGATCGGATTACACTTTGTACCGGTTGGGAAGGGACTTGAGATTCTGTGCCTTCCGAAAAATAGATACGTATTCACACCGCTGGTCGAAGTCTTCGTTCCATCTGCACACTGTTACTAGCGGAAGCGCTCGAATTATACCCTGGCGACCGCACATATCTAGAGAGGATGTCGCCAAGGTTGCAAATGGCCGCATTGCTAAGGTCACAATCCGCGCCGACTTTCTAATGCCTCTCGAGACGCGAGCTAAGTCGAGCCATAAGACCAAAAGGAGCCTGGTCCCGTTTGACCCCCCGCCGCCTATTGTATCGCCGATGCCGATAAAGATTTGCCAGGTCATGTGGATGATGCTCGGAACTATAGAAGTTAACCCTTCAGTTTCTCGACTGGATCTCACTGGCCAGTTGCAGATCCCCGAAGGCAAGCTAAGCCTCGAGGAACCTGACCCCGAAGCGCCGGCTGCACTACCACTTGGACCCGCATCTGAGCCTGGGTCGAAAGCTTCCGAAACTCCCCAATAGTCAGCGGCATTCTATTGCTCTGGTACATACGGAAATGGGTCAAGAGTTACCGAGCCCTCGTTCAGCAATACCCATTCTGTAGAAGGAAGATATGGGGCGCATTTCATTGCTACCCTATTCTGAACCTCTATGGCTGGTGCACGGTGAACCACGAGGGCTGGTTGACCCGGCGAGACTCTGATTGATTCAAAAGGATAACGGTATCACGGGAAATTCTGACGATACGGAATCACTAGGCCTGTCCTGACTGCAAAAGATTGACTTCCTGGAGTCTTGGATTGGCACTAAATTAGACGCCACTGTGGTTAGGCTTCCCAAACAAGCAGTCCAAGCCTTGGTCTTGTATGAGTAGCCCCAAGGGATAAGGGCTCCCGCTGCATGGCGTCTCTGACTATCAGGACCCTCTATCTTGACACTTATTTCTGATGCCGGCGAGGACACCATAACTTCGATAATTTGAGTAAACTCCTCGCCATTCATGATGCGTTGTAATGCATCTGGGGCAGTAGTTGTGAGATATAATAATTTGGCTCGTCCCCGCGGAAATAGAAGATCGCCATGACATTACAGAGTGTTCTAGAGATTCCAGGAGAACGAACGACCCGAATAAGTAGCATTGCCACCGCCGATGATGTTGATCTCACGACTTGCTTGCCCAATCCTCAAGAAACCGCGACCGAAAGGAGATGTGACATATGTACCTTGATGAGAGAATGTGCGAACGAATATATCGAAGCCAAAAAGTCCGAGCCAGCTGTAAAGTCGCTGAAAGATGGCCTAACAGATAATCAGGTTCACCTGAGAAGTGCAAATAAGAAGAATCTAGTTCGCTAACTAAATCGGCTGCAGCCTCGGAAGCGGTGATGTCCATATCACCCCGCCAAGCCAGACCTTCCTGGACCTGGTCGAGGACCCGGAGCCCATTAAATCCCCTGACGGTACCGAGGGTTTTATACAGCAAGGGCATCCTTTGCCGGAGGTAATCCCTGGTGAGCCCGACACAGCCTTTGTCGCGAGGAAAGGCGCTGAGCTCGAAGAGGCCTTCCAGGCCGCCGGCCCTGACACCATCGCAGCCTTCATCGCCGAGCCAGTTGTGGGCGCAGCGCTCGGCTGCATGGCAGCGCCACCGGGGTACTTCAGGGCCATAAAGGCGATATGCGAGGAGCACGGGGCGCTCCTGATTCTAGACGAGGTCATGCTTCTGCTACCAACTACAATTTTCAGACTATACAGTAGTACAGTACAACAATATTTTATATAAGCACCACACTTCTTTTAAAACTAAATGGTATTTTCCTATAGTACTCCTTATATACATCACACTGTGTCAAGGCTTCCAATACTGTACCATGTGAGCCTTTTGAATCTATTTAGACTCCTTAATATTCGTACTTAAACCAAGCCTCCCGTAAAGAACATAATAGATCTTAACGAAAGACCATGCATTATGGTATTCTCTGTTGTATTGCGACAGGCATTACGCTAGTAGTGGGTGAAGCAAAGCAAACTCATAAGTACATCCCTTATTCCGTATTTCCTGGTTGTACTGTATCCACGATGCGGCGTACCGAAGAAATTTCGTACGAGTCCGGAAATGTTGAGGAGAAGATGGGAGAAGAGGACCTGAAAAGACTGCAATGTCATCTTGACAGCCTAGAGCCAAACGCTCGCGTCGCAATACTATTGGAAGGCAAGGGGTTCGCTCCAGGCAGCCCTCGGTATCCCCGCTCAAAGGGCCTTTTGGAAACGATCCCAACCAAGCAAACGAAGCCGCAGTTCTCGTCGACGAGTTTGCACCGACTAGTTGTTCATCCAGGTCCCCTCTAATGCTTCCAGCTTCTTCGACTCGTCCTATGTAACGATCCTCATAGCCCAGCTGAAGTTCTGGACTTTAATATCTACACCCAAACACCTAGCAGGCAAAATTCATTCTACGAAATGCAAGCACCTAGTAGCTCGTTTAAGTGCGGCGATGCTTGTGCTTCTGGAGATGGCCGCTGAGTTTAGAGCGCTGGTCAAAACATACCTTTATTGCCAATTGCGGGTCTTTGCTATAATAGCAATTGGGGGACTGGGCACACTCTGGTGGAGGTTTTGTGCAAATTACATCTGGGTGACACAGCACAATCAGTGCCCACGATCTTATAGGAGAAAAACAAGGCTAGGATGTGAGCAGTCTCTTTTACAGACGAAAGTACAGGATGGCATAAAACGACCGTGGGTATGAATTTCCCAATACCTGTATGACATAAACACCGTAGGTTTCAACCTACTTGATATCCTTCAACTAAATACAAATAAAATGGTAAATACATGCTAGGATTCCCAGCCTGTATACATGTTATATCCTGAACCAAGACCGGTATTCGTATGATCATCAGATGTGTCGTTAGCAGCTGCTCCTGCGGGCTTACCGCCGGGGTACCCGTTTCCAGCGCCATTTTGGCCCATTTCTCCTACCATCGGCGGATCCAGCAAGGTACTGCTTCTGTTCGATCCAGAAGTAGTGAATGAGCGTGACAGGTTTGGCAGACCCTCCATATCCGACTCACCGCCTGACTCAGCAGCCCTGCCCATTTCATCACCACACCACCTTGCGAAGTTAATTTGGCCCTCATCGGTATCTGCGTCTATGCTGTTGTTAACATGAGATTGTCGCGGACGTAGAGGGCGTCTCTCTCGCGGCCGCCCTCGGTTCTCTTCCTCCTCCGTGGTCAGCATATTCTGGTACCACGCCTCGGCAATTTCATCTTCTTCAAAACTTCCCCTTGTCTGGTGCCTGATGTTCCTCTCGTACCAGTCGTCGTCGTCATCTCCGCCTGACTCATCTGTGTCCGCCTGCTGTGAACGTGACCTCTTTTTGTTCGAGCTCGCACTCGCACTCCTCGACCCTCCACCGCTATAGGCATCCTCGAGCTGAGCTCCTGATAGCCACTGTGTATTCACTACGAATGACTCCTCCCGACCCTCGGCATCCAAATTCGTCTGCAGTCTTGCAACTCTTCTCCGTACAAACGAAGTTATAAAAGGTTTAAGAAGCATGAAGATCGCCTGGGCGAACTTGGCGAATAGATACTCCTCCGGTTTGCCAAGCAACTCATGGGTGTTAACGGATTTGTTGTGCCATGCTGCAGCAAACTCGCAGTCTTCAGCCTCAGCCGCAAAGAGCACGTGTACAACAAAGCGTCCCCTTTTGGGCACCAAGATGAATTTATAGCTGTCCCATATCTGATGCAGGTCATGACGTATAGTCATTCTGTTGCTTATATGATTGATAGAGTGGTTTCCCGACCCGCAGTTCTGCATGCCATTCTGCTTGAACCACTTGTATTCGGCTGCCGGTATGCAATGTCCCCTCTGTAAGCCGTAGGACGTTGCTGAGATGGCGCATCGCCTGACTTGGTCAGCTTTGGGTCTTCGGCCGGTGCAGGGTGGTGGCATCAACTGAGAGTCGAGGGAAGCGCTCGGTAGGGACGGTGCCGCCGCGTCGATGTTCAAGGCCGATTCAGCATCGGTGTCAGCAGCCGTCGGCGGCGTATCGGAGGATTCGGTATCGTCGGGGCAGAATTGCCACTTCATGGACTCAAAGGTGTTATGTGGAAACTGCCAGTCTTGAAAACTTGGTACAACGGGCCAGATGTCGTCCTCCTGATGGCGCGTACTCTCGTTCAGGGGCTGCGGCCGGGGTTCGGATCGAGGGCTGTCACCGTGAGACTCCAGTTCAGTAGGAGTCGTCGAGGTTGAGGTTGAGGTCGGGACGGGGTCTGACGCGCTCGGAAAGAACCAGTACTTGTCTCTAGTCAGCAGGTCGTCGTGCCCAATCGTGACCCGTTCCTGGCCGCTGCGGTCACATGATAGATAGCCATGGAAAGCATTGCCGGCGACGACCTGGCAGGCTAGCCGCGCAGTGCCGTGGTGAACTCCACGCGTGGTAGATGCGGCTACGGCGTCGAGCTTCGGGAGCTTGAAGAGGACGTCATGGGGGCTGCTGTATCCGGGGTGGAGAAAAGAGATCGCGCCAGGAGGATCGATTGTTGCAGGCACTGGGTAAGCTCCTTCAATAGAGACTTGATTTGAAGCCATATGGTCTGGATGGGCAAGACATGGAGTATGATGTCGTGAGGAACAAAGTGCCCAGTGGGTCCACAGACAGGCCTGCATCTTTTAGCGGGCTGGTAGCCTGCCCGGGTGATCTCCTCCTGACCCCGCAGCCACCCCTGCAAGGTACCACGGTACCTGGGCCCTACCCCAGTGCTTTCCGGTTAGTAGCCTCCACGCGATTCCATTCAGATTATGGTGAAATCCCTGACTTGACCTTGGGTCATTTTCGCGGCCACCGAAATTTCTTGAGAAGAAAGTCTCGAAATCAAGGACATAGCGTCGATACCACAGCCAGTAGTCCTCCAGCGCCCATGCTCTCAACTTCTGGAGGTCGTAGACAAGTGCGTAGACCCCAGTAGCGTCATCAGTATGTCCGATTGGGTACTCAGTCCACAGAAGCTTCACGGTGGCACGAGATTAGCTGCTGTAAAATCGAGTTGGAAACGGCAGAGCTTACCGTCGTTCTGAGTAGTCGCAGCAAAGTAGGAAGGGATGGGCGATAGATGCATCAGGAACACAAGGCTGCGCGAAAAATCCAGTGATGGAACATGGCTGTTTGATTCTTGGTTTTGCCAAGATAGAGACTGATGTTGCACATGACCAAGCGAGCCATGCTCACGTCCACGGATTTAAGGAGGAGCCCTTCCGCCTGGTAGTACCTGTCGCAAACACTTTCCGGCTTATAGGGAAAGCTTATGAGTTGATTAATCTAAAAAAAGACTTGCTACCTAAACTTAACATCATTTCTCATCCGTCATTCGCCTAGGGGGTTCTCCTCTGATAATTTCGGCCAAGATTTTGACGACCCTCAAATCTGAATTCTAGAATTTCCTCGCCAGCGGAAATGATCCAACAACTAGGGGAAATAATAACCGAACTATTCGGCTCGATATAGCTCGCTTTCCAAGTGCTTTTTACCAGTGCCTTCTCACTGCTCATATTGTGCAGAGCGATGCACTCCGAGGCGACGTCCTCATGGAAAACAAGATCAATAGCGGCACCAATCACCTCGCATTCCAATCTGTCCGGCGTTTGTCTGATACCTAGTGTCTGTATATCACACTCAGGTTCAGTTTGAGATGCGCCATCAGGAACCCTTGCCCAGATGACTTCTTCAGGTATAGGCCCTTCTAGATCCTGGACCAAGATGGCTTTGTTGCCCGCGGGATGCTTGAGGATAATTTTGTAATGTTGAAGCTTCTGCCTGCTGATATCCAGCGCGCTGAGCGGTACATACTCCTGAAGGCAGCTCGCCATACGAGAGGACTACTCAGCTCTGTATATCCCAGTGTTGATCAGCTCTGATTTATATGAAGTAGGCGTTTGCAAATGGCAAGGTCGATCTATCTGCAAGCAGGTGGTACCTTTATACGGGCGTGCAGACCAGGATTGCACACTGTGCGCACAGCCACGCTTAGTCCCAAATAAGCTAGTAATTAATTTTTGCACATCACAACAAGCGGACACTCGTTTCGGCATACCCTGGATGCATGAATGCAGATACAAACCCGCCGCACCCATTGACAGGGTCCAGAAAATAGGCGCACAGGCGATAGTGGGGACGTTCATGACAGTAGCCGTACGTGTTGCGGAGGCCGAAGCCTCCATTCCCACGGTGCAAGACCGGCTCTGGAAGCGGGTGATCAAAGTGTGGACGGACATCCACACCCTCCCGGACACCAATCCGCTCCGCAGAAACACCTCCCGGATGCGGAAGTCCAGACCAAGATTCCAATCGCCACTTTACCAGGTGGCTCAGGCACTCAAAGATATAGAGATGGAGGAGATGGAAACCATCAACCCATTCGCACTAGCGCCATGGGTGAAGAGGGTAAAAACCATTACCGATACGGAATTAATACGACAACCAGACACAAACAGGGCTGCATACATTCCGTAAGCAGCTCGGCGCGGAACGGTATGGTTGGTGTCGGAGCTGCAATCAAGACACGCAAACATGTTGGAGACGCTCCCACTGTCGAGACCCTCTCTGTCACTCTAGGCCCAAGGACAGAACAGAACCCTTACGCAGGCGAACTAGCAGCAATGGCACATGCGTTTGGGCAGCTAGAGTGGCGCAAGTACCACAGCATTACGCTTCTGACGAGGAACAAAGCAGCTGTGCTTACGCTTAGGAATCCACGTCAACAATCTGGCCAGGAACACATCTGCAGCATCTATGAGTCCATTGCAAAGCTAAGGAAGAAATGCGACAAGATTACGGTAGTGTGGTTGCCATCAGGAGACCATGACGAGCTCTGGACCCGCGCCAAGGAGAAAGCCAAAGAAGCCACACGGCAGGGCGAAGAGCCTCAGACACCAATCCCTAGAGTGAGATCGACAACACTTAACATGGCACGCATCACCCGAGGCACCAGCAGCAGCTTGCCGGATAAGATTGGAAAATTCTCCAAGAAAGTTGACACTGCATTGCCAGGCAAGCACACACGACAACTATACGATCAGCAGAAGTGGAAGGGGGCCACAGCCCTATCCCAAATGAGGACAGGAGTGATAAGACTGAACTCGTACCTGTTCCCAATCAAAGCTGCACCGTCGGCTCAATGCGACTGCGGAGAAGAAAGAGAGACGGTCGAACATTTTCTCTTTCGATGCAGAAGATGGACAGAACACCGAACGGAGATGCTGCAATGCACAGACACCCACAGGGGTAATATCTCATTCTACCTAGGAGGAAAAGCTACATCTGACGGCGAGAACTGGACCCCCGATATGAAAGCCTCCAGGCAACAACACGATTTGCGATAGCCACAGGCCGGCTCGATGCTGATCCCTGGCAAGGGAACAGCCAATGAAAACTAAATACCTTCGACCACTTCTCAGCCGCCTCACATTAATCACCTCGTACCACAGACAGTAGGCGCCGCTTCAGTTGCTGAGGATAGGATGCTGAACACTTGGAGAAGAGCCTTCAAGCTAGCCAACTGAACATTAATAAGGCACGAGAATCCGAAGAAACAGGACAGAGGAGAGAAGACATAAGCCAGAAGCGGAAGATGTATGGGCTCACTGAGGAACGGATCCACTTTTGTGAAACGTATTAGTAGTTAGCAGTAGTTGCCCTTTCGGGTCAGTCCCGCCGGGCGTAATAAAATGTGTGTGTGTGTGTGTGTATTCATTTCGTATTGTTAAGGGTTAGTTTACTGTACAGTATCTTGTCATTTCTGGAATTATATGACTAGTTGTTATATAGTACTGTGCATAAGTTTACCGTACTTTCTATACCTAATATCATTGGGCCCAGGTTACCAGGACTTATTGTCTTGACCTTCACATCGCTCTCGGATGCCGAGATAGCAAGTACATACTATCGTATTTTGAAAGTACTATTATCGGCATTGTGTTTCACGTTTTACCAATTTGTACCCTGCATGTGGACTCTGCCCATGCTGCTACTTCGACCTGGTCTTAGTGGACGGTACTGTACAGGGTTCAAATCCACGACACTCCACGACACATTTGTGAATATGGCGTGGATATGGATGCTGACTAATGACTTCGATGTGGAATGGGTGGAAATGGATCCATTATGGAAATGGATCCATATTGTGGAATTTGTGGAATGGAAACCTACTTCGTCCAACAATGGTAATTAGTGGGTCGCATCCATGCCTTGGTCATTTTGTCACTCGTCCATTAGAATCCTATCTAGCGACCCGATCAAACCAGCACGCAACCAACTCCGTAGTGTCTGACAAAGCCCAATTGTACTGGCATCTAGCCTATTGCGGCTCTTGGTAACCATGCGGCCAGTGGTCGAGAATAGCCTCTCACACTCGGCTGACATAGGTGGCACAGTAAGCAGATCCAAGGCCATCCTAGACAGCCGGGGGTATTTGAGCCGCCTTATGTGCCAGTATTCGTAGGGATCTGTGACAGAAGCGTCAGCATCCTCGATATCGCGCTTCCACTGCTCGTATTCATCAAGATCCAGACCGCCAACTGAGGACCTAGGGGATTGAGCTGGGGATTGAATGTGCGACTCGGTAACAGAAATCCCTCCAGCCATCAGTCCTCGCTTTTTCGTGCGCCACGCTGTGAACCCGTTTCCCGAGGTCTTCAGACGCTTATTGGCAGGCAATTCAATCTCTGGATCATCAACCTCAAGGTCCCTATACTCTCTCTCCCAAAGATCCTGGACCATCTCCTGCGCCTTGGTAATCCACAGCTGTCTTTCCTCGTCGTCTCCCCACAAATCGTCAAACAGTGCCCACCGGTAAGCAGGATGGAGAACTGCGGCGCCATAGGTCAGGGGGCTATCGTTCAAATGCTCGTAGTATTCGTTCAATTTGAGCCAACCCAGGTTGATGTTGACTGCGAGGTGGTGGCCGTCTGGAAAATTGGCGACTGCTCTTTTCGCGGATTCAAGGGTTTCGAGAAGAAATTCGTACGCGTGAATAAGATCCCAGCTTGTACCTGTACAAGTCAGCTGCTAGAATAAGAATAGGGCCGCTTTTGCGAAGTCTAAGGCTTACCAGACAGTGGGGGCTCGACCTCGCTTTCCTCGACGTTTCTGCGGTGTTTTCCCTGTCCATCACCCTCAAGGCCTTTCACAACCAGCTTGAAGTCAAGCAAAATGTCGTAAAGAGTCCCGAGCACATGCCAATCATCAGTTGTCATGCGGTTCTCTTCCTTCAGGAAGAAGGGCTGCTTGGAGCCCTTTTTGATGTTGCCAGCTCTCGTCAAGTTGGCCTTCTCCCACTCGTTTGACGCTCTCTGGACAAAAGAATTATAAAATGGCCTTAAAACCAGAGCACGCTCAATCATCGAGAATTGAGAAAGCCACCGGGTAGCATTGTCGACCACAACTCCAACTGGACGGTGTTTCTTGAGCTGAGCGTCGTCAGAGAGTTGGCTCTCGACAGCCTGTACCTTCTTGATCATATCGGTCCCGTGTCCGATCTGCTCACCTCCTAGGACTTCGTGAGTATAACAAATAAAATCGGGGACTGAGCCACCTACAACAGCAAAGTTATGCCATTTTCCAACGGAGCCTCGCCTCCTCCAGACTTCATGCTCCTTCGCTGCCGTGTGAAGTCCTTCGAAGAGCTCTTTCTCAAAAGCATCCGGGTTCTTGCCATACAGCATCTGTTTCACTACTATGTTGACAACGTGGCCAACGCAGCGAACCCATCGCTTTTTCCAGTCGAAGCCGAATTCTAATGCAAGCTCCTCCATCGAGGTTTTATTGTTACCGGCATTATCCAGTGTGAAATACCCGATTTTATCGCTGATCTCGTACTCTCGAATGATCTCGATGATCTGCCCGGCGATATTCTCGCCT
The DNA here is from genome assembly GCA_021399435.1 of Diaporthe sp. PMI_573. Taxonomy (NCBI): domain Eukaryota; kingdom Fungi; phylum Ascomycota; class Sordariomycetes; order Diaporthales; family Diaporthaceae; genus Diaporthe; species Diaporthe sp. PMI_573. The sequence continues at coordinate 85,133 of JAJTUP010000045.1, forward strand.
GTGTGCCGCTCTGTAAGTTCAGGCAGGCCGAGGACACACTTCTGTGGCCGGTCGTTGGAATCCCGAAACACACATGTGATGCCGTATAAGGCGTGTCGGGTACCAGACTTCCAGCCATCGTACTGGATATGGATCTGTACTGGACTCTTCCGCAAAGCATCCTTCACTCTTTCCATGTTGTTGGTAAATTCTCGTTCTGCGATGGCACGCACGGTCACGTCAGTAATGTTAGCTTTTGTGATCTCGACAGATGGATTGAGGTAGTTGAAGATGTCTCGAAGATCTTGATCGTTGACGATCGAGAAGGATTGGTTAGAATTGACAATCCAGTTGACAAGTTTCTGCTGGAATACAGTTTTGTCGAAACGTTTAATCAACGTATTGATCAAATCTTGTTCCTTCGGCTCCGTGGGGTTCAACTGTAGGATTGTTGCAATGGACTGATGTGCTTTCTCAGATGCCTTTGCAGGCTTTTGCCTCTTGCCCGTCGGATCCATGATGCCATTGTGGTCCGTGTACAGGTGACCCTCAGCGTTCTGCAACCCTTTGATGGCATAACTCTTTGGCCTCGGCCGCTTTTGCTTGATGCAAAGACAACACACCCATCGGCGTTCCCCCTTCTGGGCATGCTGGATATCGTAGCCGAATTGATATACCCATTGACGCACTTGGCCGTCTCTCTCCGTCAAGGTCCAGCCTTTGTAGAGCTGAAAGAGCCGTTGATTGTCTTCTTCTGTACGTTCTGGAACGGGCGTGGTTGACTTGGTAGGATGGAAGGTGGCCATTTCGATTTGAAGTAGTAAGGTCGTAACAGTAAAACCTCCCAGAATAGACTTGTTTAACTTTGTGTACGGATAAAACGGGGTGGAAAATCGTTTTTATTTTGTTGTTGTGGGCGATCGAAGGTACTTAGGGTATGCGCTATTTCACAAGGAAATCCAGGTATTTTCAAACCCCACCAAAAATGTCCATTCCTTTCCACAATTTCCACATATGGAACATGTGGAAGGGGCTCCGTGGCGTGGATATGGAAATGCAGAAGCCCGCGTGGAATGGAATGGAATGGATATGGATCCACATTATGGATCCATATGTGGATTTCGTGGTATGGATTTGAACCCTGCCGCCTTCCCTAGCGCACTACTTTTTTCTAGCCGCCCGTCTTTAAAGAAATAATTACCCAATTTAATTCCAAACGTAGCATTTTTAGGGAGACTATAATCTCAAAATTTATACGGGTTGGGCCTAAAGCATGCTTCCGATCCGCCCGAAACGCAAGGACACAGAATCGGTATATTTTAATGGCTGCTTTGTCTCTGTCTTTCTTCATTGGTCAAAATCCAAACATAGATTTACCGTATTAATTGAGAAAATTCAATTTTACGCTAGCAGGCCTCCCCAGCCTTTCTAACGATAACAGGCCTAACGTGCTGCCAAAACCAGTTTAACGCGTCGCCAAGGCCGCACAACCCAATTCCCAGGTATTTCCGAGCCCCTATTGCATTCTCCTGGCCAGAACCGACTTTTGAAGCTATTCCCACTGCTGCGTGACAACGATATCGACGATTCTGACAATTCTGAGACAGGTGCGCGCAGCATGCCTCCTCTGACTGGGCTTTCAACCAACGCGGTACGGCCGATACAGCCTAAAAGGCCTGGGAGGAAGCCATTCCCTTTAGAAAAGCGAAAACCGCCTTCTTTCAAGCCAATCCAGCGAATCGAGCGTTCTTATTCGCATAAGAAGCGTATTGAAGTACTCCTCTTCCTTCAGCATCACCGGGTACGCATTGACGACAGCTGGAATCCTCATACCCGACAGAGGGAAGGCTTCGAGGCTCCTGTTGATGGGTATCGGCAACCAACGTACGAGGAGGCCCACGTCTTCTTCAAGATTCCTCTGGATACTATACGAAACTGATGGAGGAATCGGATCAAGATCATGGCTAATGAGGCATTGGATAAGCCTTATAGTCCTCTCTGGCCAGATCTGGAGGAACGCCTGTATGTGTTATTCTGTGAAGCTCGTCAGGAGAATAAGATAACAACTGTCTCCTGGTTCCGGCGGAATTCTAAGCAAATCTGGAAAGAGACTTGTCCTGACTCTGAGAAGGTCTTCGTCTTCTCTAATGGCTGGTTCGCTGGCTTCAAACGCCGCTATCGAATAACGCGCCGACGCATCACGAAAAAGGCTACAAAGTTGCCTCAGGAATACATTCCTGTTGTCAACCGATTTCTCCAATACATCAAGCGTAACTCTCTGCTAAAGGCTCCAGGGCCGTTGCTGCCTACAATACGGAATATAGCCCACTCGCCAGAGACTAGTCGCTTTCGCAAAGCCAATATACTCAACTTCGATGAAACGCCTGTTCCCTTCGAGTTCAACTCTGGCTGTACGTACGAGCATAAAGGCGCAAAGTCAGTCCAGGCGAAGGCTGAGAAGAATGGCTGGGATAAGCGTCAAGTAACGCTTATCCTTTACCTCTTTGCTGATGGAAAACAGCGCCTCAAGCCGAAGATCATCTTCAAGGGCGCTAACGGCCCTACTGCACGTATCTATAAGCAAGAGAGTCACCGATACTCTCCTAACGTCACAGTCGAATACAACGACACAGCTTACAACAACGAGGAGTTGATGGAGAAATGGATCGATCAAGAGCTCCAGCCTATCGCTGAGGCACAAGGAGAACTATTACTTGTCATGGATGTCGCTTCTTTTCATGTTACTTCTAGCATCAAGAAGAAGCTGAGGAAACTGAACGTTTTCACTGCTTTAATACCGACAGGGTGTACTAGTCTTCTTCAGCCATGCGATACTGCTGTAAATGGGCCACTTAAGCTTTGGCTTCAGGAGTTCACAGACGAGTATATTACCCAGAAGGAGATCGATGAGAAGAGAGCTGGGAATCACGATTTTGCCTGGACGACCTCAGAGCGGAGGATAATGACGACTTGGGTGGTAGATAAAGCCATGACGCGGCTAGAGGAGAAGGCTGATATCGTCCGCAACGCTTTTATTCACACTGGAATAGCTGTACGGCCTGATCTTGATGAGAGGCATAGCCTACGGATCAAAGGATTCGACTTCACGCAGTACGACTATTCTGGCTGGGAAACGGCTGAGGCTGTAGTGGACGAGGTCAGGCTCTTCGAGGAAGTACCTGTCACTAGTCTGGATGACCAAGAGGAGTATATTGCCCATGACGAAGTCGAGGCAATTCAGGAGTGCATAGTGGTGGCCTCATGAGGACTTCCTCCTAGCAAAATTTGGTGGGGTGAAAAACGGGGCGATTTGCCCCTGTGGAGGCCCTGGTCAGCGGCTGGCCGCCATGCCACTACTGGGCTAGTGCAAAATTGAATTTTCTCAATTAATACGGTACTCGTAATTGCCATTGTGCCCGCGCTTGTTCCTGGGCTTGCAGCAAGTGGTAGCATGATAGCTCGATCGGCAACCAGGGTGATTGATTAAGCACAGCGGCATACTTCTGGGTTTTCATTTCTCTCAAAGCGATGTTTGCAACAACAATAATTGTGTATACTATTAATCTGTATATAGATCTGCAGATATGAGACCGTAAAAGTGGCATGTTTGTATAACGTGGTTCACCAGTCAGCCGATCATATCACATGCCCGATCAATTTTACCAACTTGGCCAACTTTCATCAACCCCAGCACCCACCCAGGGCAAAATGGTCAATTGAAATTGTCACCAATTGGTGCCAACTGCTTTGGATTCTTGGTTTTTAATTGATTTTGTCAATTTAGAGGTGTAGTGGTGTTGCAGTGCCAGTCTGAAAATTTAAAGTTTTGGTGGGCAGGTTTGTTTTTAGTGCAGATCGCGTCCCCATTTTTCGCGTCAGTCTCGCATCACTCTACCTACTTAAATATTCAACACGCTAGATATCAACATCCACAATGCCAATCTACTCAAAAGAAGACAAAATCAATCTTGCACTTCAGGCAATTGAGAATTCCAAAAAAAGTCAAAAGAAACCCTTAAGTATACGTCAGGCTGCACAGATCTTCAACATTCCCTATACTACACTACATAACAGGATGAACAACCGACCACATCGTGAAGAATCACGCGTCGAGAAGCATAAACTTGACCCAGTTGAAGAGCAAACACTTGTTCGATACATCATTGAGCAAGATGCACGAGGATTTCCAATGCGACTTTCCGGTGTGGAAGATATGGCCAACCTCCTGCTGGCATCGCGTGATGGCAAGCCTGTTGGCAAGCACTGGGCACGACGCTTTGTGGATGCACAACCCAGCCTGAAGACCAAGTTTAATCGTCTCTATGACTATCAAAGGGCCCTCTGCGAAGATCCAGAGGTTATTGGAAACTGGTTCCGGCTACTCCGCAACATGATGGCCAAGTACTTTCAGCTCCACGTGCAGATGAGTCCTATTGTGTTGGACTATACTACGCTTACACTAGGATAAGGACGAGGACAAAGAGATATCATATTGCGTTGTCAAGTACTCTACTGTCTAAATGAGGCCCGAAAAACTTGAAGACTGCAATGCGACTTTATAGATTACTACATTTATCCCCAAAATCTTATTCTAAATATACGGAACACCGGCTAGACCTAATTTGACTTGTTGTACAACACTATTTACCTGGCGTTCGTCGAAGCTTTTAAGAGCGGCTCGCTCTGGATGCTGTTACAACCCCAAGAGGGTAGGTTTGTGACACTTTGAACGATATACAACTCAACGTTTCGTTCAATATAAAGTGGTTTTTACTTTTCACCTATCAATAAATCTTTCCCACGGCGACTCGAACGAAGCAGTCTCGATTGTCTACAATATCAGCTTCCCTAAATAAGGATTTAAGAAGTAATTCAAAGACTGACTCTTCCTCACTCTATACAGCAAAATACGAACATGCTGAAAACGTATTTAACATCATCATAATCAACTGAGAAATTGCAATGTTAAGAGTTAAACAGATAATATGAGATGGAATTCTTCTGGTCAGGATCGTCTTCCATTGATCATTGCTACCTGCCCTTCCAAATCACCTACAATGGGGTCCTGTTTGAGTCTCCTTGATGCCGGTTCCGCCATGGAACAACAACACAGACTTCCCTCCTTTAATAATCAAGATCACCTGCTTCCCCATACCGCCCCAATTCACATGATACCCTGTCTTCTACCGTAGGTGTATGCATAGATGTGGTACAAACGGCTACTCAAGTCACCCTGCATCGTGTTGCTGAGAAGCCACAGCTTATCAATATTGGCTGAATTAGATCCGCCATAGGTTGCAGTTTTCATCGCCTTACTCAGAGTTCTTGTTGTGAGATAGCACAGGAAACAGGTTTGTTGGGTGCAATGATGAAGATGTGTCAATTCTTCCAAATGCGATGTTGCATGTATGTTGCTTGTTCTCAATAATACATGAAAAGCAGCTTCATCATATAGCTATGTGCAGGACGTCTTTGTGCGGCTCTGCCGCACTAATTTGCCTTGCGTTTAGCCTTGTGTTGTGCCCTGTGTTCGCCTACAATTTAGCCCAATGCATGGCCACCTTTGGTGGCCTCATCGCCCTGTTTTACAGCCCTGTCATCCCTGCAGTTGAGGGGAACCTGCAAAACTTCCAACACGCCCCCGTTTTCCTCAACTTCAGGGTTCTACATCATCGTGAACCTCGTTGCCCCAAAGAAGACGACCGTTCTCCTGATCTTGAACTGGACATGGACAAACTCTGACGGCTTCCAGGAAACGCTCATGGCTGCCAACATCTAGTGGTTTTGTGAGAGCATCGGCTACTTGATCATGAGTGTTGACGTACTGTACGTCAATGTTTCCGGCATTAACTTCCTCTCGTATGTGGTGTTCTTCGAGGGGAATGTGTTTCGTTCGCTGGTGATATTCTGGGTTTTTGCAGAGCTTTAGTGAGCCCTCGTTGTCGCCCTTGAGAATGATCGGAGTGTTGAAAGGAATGTTTAGTTCAGAAAAGAGGTTTCTCATCCAAGCCAGTTCCCTGGCGCATTGCGAAAGGGCTGTGTACTCGGCGTGAGTTGTAGAAAGGGCCACTGTTTCGTGCCTCTTGGACCTCCAGGAAACCGTAGATCCTTCCAGCTGAACTAACCAACCAAATGTCGATCTTCCAGTCGACTTGTCGCCTTTGAAGTCTGAGTCTGCCCAGCCCACGATGTTCCAGGGTGTACCCGCCTCTTTCTTGACGCCCCCGAGCACAAGGCCGTGGTATTGAGTTTTCTTGAGATATCGAAGACCTCGTTTGGCTAGTTGTGCGTGTGTAGGAGAAGGGTTTGCCATATATCTTGATAGTACGGAAAGTAGGAAGGCAAGGTCTGGTCTCGTCTGCGTCATGCCGTACATAAGAGAGCCGGTCTTTGAGCTGTAGTCTTCTCGCTCGCTCTGGGAGGCAGAGTCGGTCTCGTCTCTTGGTTGAAGGTCGGAAAGGGCGTTTCGTTGCATAGGTGTGTTGACAGGCCGGCTTTCATTGAACTGATGTTTCTTCAGGACTCTGGCGAAATAGGCATCCTGGGAGAGATATATTAGCCTTGCGTCTCTATCTCGAGTGATTCTTACACCAAGAAAATGCTTCGCAGGGCCAAGATCATTCATTGTGAAGATCTCTCCCAAGCGGGCTTTAAGCCCTTGGATTTCTTCCTTCTCGCTGCCCAAGATGAGGAAATCATCCACATGAGTGACGACTATAATACAAGTCGCCGGGTTGTAGTAGATGGCCGTGTCAGACGTTGCTTGCCTGAAGCCAAGGGACATCAAAGCCTGTTTCAGTTTCTTCTGCCACTGCCGCGGTGCCTGTTTAAGTCCGTAAAGCGACTTGAGCAGCTTACAGACCTGCTCTGTTGAGAAGTCTGCTGGACGTTCTTCGGGGTGTTGATCGAAGTATTCCGGCAGTCCTTCAGGCATATCTATATAGATATCCTCTTCGAGGTCGCCTTCTAGGAAAGCCGTTGATACATCCATCTGTTCTATCTCCCAGTCCAGGCATGCAGCAATGTTGAGAAGAATCCTCCAAGTTGCCGATTTAGCAACGGAGGCGAAGGTCTGGTTGTAGTCAAACCCGGGTTGTTGTTCGAACCCTCTGACAACCAGTCTGGCCTTGAACTTTTCAAGACCGCCATCTTCGTTTGGCTTGACTTTGAATACCCACTTGACAGTAAGTGGCCTGTTGTGAGCTTGGTTACGGTCCATCATGCGCCATGTCCCCTTCTGTAGAAGACTGCGCAGCTCACTGTGTATTGCTCTGAGCCAATGCTCCCTGTATGGACCTTGAAGCGCTTCAGAAATGGTCTTTGGCTCAGTGATCTCCTCTTTCCGGAGATCGGGCAGCTGAACTGTTGATGATGTTGTTGCCTGTTCTAGTTGGCAATTTTGCTCAACTATTAGTGCGTCAGCCTGTTGGACGCTTTCGTCAACCTGTTGGACGAATTCTGGAGGTGCTGTACTCTCCTGAACAGGCGGTGACCGGATGGGAGCTCCGTTCTTGCGGATGACCGGCTCAACATCATGACCAGTTGTGGTGAGGAGTTCTCTTTCCTCAACCTTTTCATAAAATGTGACTTGTGCAGAGCGGACCAGTTGATGTCCTTTTCTGCGAGAGGGCACCCAACAGGTGTATATCTGTGAACCTTCCATATATAGATAGATTCCAGTCTCCCCTCTTGGGCCAAACTTATGTGACCTTAGACGACGTTCTTGTGGAATGTGAATTGTGACTTTTGAGCCACAGATTCGTTCTCCGGACAGGTCAGACTTGTTGTCCTGCTCTGGGAATACCTCGTTGAGAAAGCTCTCTAGAGGTGTGAGTCCGTCAACAGCTCTGGTGGCGGTGATATTTGTCTTTCGCACCATTTCTTCTAAAACTAGAGGCCAAAGTTCCATAGGAATCTGTTCCGACTCCATGGTTGCCCTGGTTTTGTCGAAGATAATGCGGTTAGACCTCTCCGCAACTCCATTGAACTCTGGGGTATGGGGAGTTGTTTTGATGATCTTTACGCCGTGCCTTGACTCGAGATGTTTGACAGAGGCCCCATACAGCTCAGAACCTCCGTCCATTTGTACGGTGTGGACTCGTATTTTGTAATGTGTCCAGAGCATTGAGATGAGTTGGCTCAGCATTTCAGAAGCCATACCTTTCCTAGCAAAGGTGTACGCCCATCTCATCCGATGTTTGTCGTCAGTGGCGATGAGTCCCCATTGTTGGTTGTTGATACCTAGAGGGTTGATCTTGAAGGTGTCAACATGAAGATGTCCAGCTTTCTTGGCTCTTCTCCGTCTATTGCGGGGGGACCATCTAATGGATTTTGTGATATCGCAGGAAATACAATAGCCTAGCCTGTCATGGCTATGCCGTTTCTTGCAATACATACCAGTCGTCATCTTGGCAGTCTGTGAAACTTGATACGAGTTGACGTGGCCCAATCTCCGATGCCAAAGATCAATATCAAGGCAATGGTCTGTGGGCTCAGAGTCCTGAGGCTTTGTGGCGTGGCAGATGTTATAGGTTGCGGCTTCGGTCTCTTCGGTGTTGATATAGAGACCGTCATCTCCAATGTAGAGTTGGCCAAAGAGATCTCCTGTTGGATCGTAGAGGTCTTTGCCGTCAACCCAGCCGCCGCTCTTATAGAGCCTTAGTCCAGACATGATGTTGACTGGAAACTCGGGAATGAAGAGAGTGTCCTTCAGAACAACGATGCCCTCCTCTCCATTCTTGTTGATAAATGTCTTTCTGACAGTTCCTCTGCCAGATGGGTAGACCTTTCCACCGCCTGTTATTAGGACTGTTCTGCCCGCCGGTTTGAGATCTATGAAGAGACTTCGATCGTTACAGATATGAACTGTAGAGCCTGTATCGAAAAGCCATTTTACCAAGGAGCGAAGATGCTCTAGGGAAGCCTGGCAAGTCTCTGTGACGAAGCCTGATTCATCAGGGGACTCCTCGTCAAAGATCATGAACGCCTTCTCGACAATCCTGTGGTTTGTCTCCTTGTTCTTGGCGTCGTGTTCAGCGAGTTCTTTGGCCAGCTTGACAGCCCAGTCAGGTCTCTTGTCCTTGTGAGCAAGCCAACAGTTGTCTTCATGATGGCCTTTCTTCTTGCAGTTGGAACAGGTGTGGTCTTTATGTTTGTTGATCTTGTGGGTGGTCTCCCGTTGTGTTGACTTGGAACCTTTGGAGTCCTTGTTCTTGTTCTCTCGGTTCTTCTTGTTGGAGTCCTTCTTGCCAGTCTTCTTGCCGTGGACCCAATGCGATGAAGGAGATGTATTCTTATCGTCAGAACCACGATTTTCGTCGATGAGGTCTTGCTGCATCGATCGAAGCGATGGAGGGTGTTGAGAGCGAAGGAGAGCCCTCTGTCTTGCGGTCCATTCAGGGTACTCGTTCTCGCAGGCAGCCATATAGACCACCTTCTTGAGCGTATCAGAGATGGGCTCCTTTTGTTCAATGAGAAGCTTGACAAGGCGTTCGAAGTCGACGTTGAACTGAGGAATCGTCTCGTAGGAAGCGGTTTTAACGCGAATGAACTGGTATAGGGTCGTTTGAAGAAGGACAGGGCCTGTGCCGATGCAGAAGGCCTGTAGAGCATTGTACATGTCTCGTGGGTTCGTCAGTCCGATGAGTTGACTGAGGGCCTCGCCAGTACAGTTGGCTCTGATGGAGATTTGTGCTTTTGCTGCTTTGATTATTTGCTCCTCAGTTTGCTGACCCTCGGGAGGATAGTCGCCAAAGACTGCATCGTAAAGGCCGTTGATTCTGAGAATGGCTATCTGTGCCGGCGAGTACTGTTCCCAGTTGGAAGGCCCTTCAAGCCTGAGCTCTTTAGGGAGGTAGAGAGTGCTTCTCTCGGTGTGGTTGTTGAAATTGTCATGCCCAGGACCAGGGTCAGGGACAGGATCAGGGGACTCGCGCTGTGCATTGCGCTGCGATCTTCGTGGAGGCATCTTGTAGAGATGAGGATGTAGTTTGGTTTTGTGATTCAGAGGAGAAACCCGGTGTCAGTTATGGCAGCCGGGCTCATAACCTGTTGTGAGATAGCACAGGAAACAGGTTTGTTGGGTGCAATGATGAAGATGTGTCAATTCTTCCAAAAAGCGATGTTGCATGTATATAGCTTGTTCTCAATAATACATGAAAAGCAGCTTCATCATATAGCTATGTGCAGGACGTCTTTGTGCGGCTCTGCCGCACTAATCTGCCTTGCGTTTAGCCTTGTGTTGTGCCCTGTGTTCGCCTACAATTTAGCCCAATGCATGGCCACCTTTGGTGGCCTCATCGCCCTGTTTTACAGCCCTGTCATCCCTGCAGTTGAGGGGAACCTGCAAAACTTCCAACACCCACTCGTAGTCTGTCGCGTAACTGCAGCCAACTTACCCGAACCACGAATTCAGCTACCACTTCCATGTGGCAGACGCCTCTTGGCCAGCTCTGAACTCGGATTGGCCTCAGGACTGATCCCCGGAAAAAGCAAAGACAAGTGGTCTACTGCACGCTCGAGTCTGCGCAAAGTGGCTTTATCCAGGGGTTCCGGTAGGGAAACAGAGCTAAGCCGGGCTATTAAAATCAACCAGCGGACGAGCAAGGGCGTGCGGATTGTAAACCTAGTTGAAAGGGGATCAAGATAATCTGACAGGTGATGAGAAATGAATACGAAGGCTCATCAAGACCGTGCTTCGGTCCAGAGCAGGGGACCAGCACTCGGCATACCTGCACGATCTGCATGCTCGTCGGGGTCTGCCCAGCTTCTTCTGCCAGCATTACGTCTAGTGTGCCGCAGGAACGACAGCTTGGCACGCAGCAGTGCTTTGACTCTCCGGAAGCGACCAAAACGCCTGTCTTCTCATGGTGTGTTGTACGAGGATGCTGGTCGCCGCCGTGCTGAACGGCGCGCCACAGCTGACGGGTCCGAGGGCCACAGCAGTCGTTGGACACAGGTACGTGTAGGGTCAGCGCATGCATGATGGTCGATGACACCCGCGGGTCTGCTTTTCTTCGAGCTGTCTCGAACGATCTGCAGATCAAATTCTGTACAGACCTTGCTGGCGTGATCAGTGCGTAGCTGGCTGTCTTTTGATTTAAAACATGCTTGGCCCTGTTGCAAGAGTCTTCTGTCTATCCCTTCTCACCCAGCCTTGGTTCCAGAAGTAATCGTTCGCGTAGTCAAAACACGAAGAGCCACCATGTCGAAGGTCGGAATACTGCCTGTTCCCGGGGACGAAACTTTAGAATTCGATGGTTTCTCCAAACTTCAAATCAGAATTATAGTCGTCAATACTGTGACCTCTGTGTTGGCAACTATAGGTCTCATATTACGCTTCTACACCAGAACCTGTCTCATGCAACGACGACTCGCTCTCGATGATTGTACGTCCGCGCTCCCTTGCTGAATTATATCACAACTACACCGAAAATGTCCGAATTCAACGGTAGTCTTCGACTCGAACCTCAAAGTAAACTCGGGCTTCAATGCAACTCTGCCCCGGGTTCAAGCTGACAGAACCACCGCGCAGTTCTCCTGTTCGCATCATGGGCAGTCTACCTGTCTTCTTTTGTCATAATACTCACGGTCTTCCCGTGTGGTTACGGAAAGCATCTATGGAACGTTACTGAGGAGCTATTACAATGCTACATAAAAGTAAGTCAGAACAAAGGGCCCCTCATCCTCTTTTCACAAGACAAGCACATTTTCCATGTCTCGCCAAGCGTAATAGAACTTCCTTCTACACACAGAGTATTTCTTGCTTGCCCAATCAATTACTGATATACTCCGTCAAAAACAGAAACGCCTTTCCATCGCCTTGACTTACTTTTGGCCTCCGACACTAGCCAAGCTGTCTCTAATAGTCCTCTACTACCGCATCAGCCTAAACACAGGCTTCCGCGTGGCGCTCTATGTTATCGCCTTCGTCATCACAACCTGTATGTTTAAGACCACCCCCTGACTTAGTAGCTTGCCAAGGGCTGACACAAACATATCCACAAAGACACAATCGCCTTTACCGCTATCATCTCTGGGCCGTGTAAGCCGCTTAACGTCGACATCGATACCTGCCTCAACGACATCACACTCGCACAGGCCGTGCTAAATATTTCCACCGATGGGGTGCTGGTCCTCATGCCTGTGGTGATGCTGTGGGGCCTGAACATGCCACGGAGGCAGAAGGTTTCCGTCTGTTGTATCCTCGCGCTTGCGTCGGGGTGTGTGAAACCATTCCATTCTCTCACTTGGCCCCCACCCCTCAGATCGGTACCTTGATGATGTACTGTTGCTCTATCAAGGGGAAGTGATACTTACTGATAAGAATAACCCTCAAACAGGGCAGTTATAGCCTCCTGCGCCCGCATTGCCTGCATTCGCGCTATGATCGGAAACCAAGACGTGCTCTACAGGCAGGGCTTGGGCGCGGTCTGGTCCGCGGTGGAGGTTAATATCGGTATCCTGTGCAACTGTCTCGCGACTCTGAAGCCCTTTGTACAGCGCCATCTGCCCTGGCTGGTTAGCCTCGTAGGCTCCGACGAGTCTTCGTCCTCCGAGGAGGGAAAAGCGAAGGACAGTACAGCCCGGTTCGGCAGGTTTGTGAGGAGCGGCAGGAAGAGCGGTGGCAGTGCTACCGGCGCGGGCAATTATCAGCTACATAGCTTCGGGAGGGACAAGGAGGCGTGCATGTTTGGGGAGGCAGACGGGCGGTCGACTACTGTTACGTCTTGCATTGACACTCTAAAGGTACCGGATAATCTTTCGGTTCAGAAAGGCGGGATCTTGGTTACAAAGAGCACACATATGACTATGTGGAGGGCTAGTGATGGTGATGCTAGCAGTGAAGGGATGCTAACTGGCAGTGATGAGGAGGGGGGGCATTCAGTATGAGACCTTGAGGACAAAACAGTGGCAAGGACCTGGGAAGTTGGTGTAGACACGAGGTGGGATGGACTGAAGAAAAATGATGGCACAGCTTCAATTAAGTCGAGTAAAAGAACGGTTCTTGAGAGTCAGTTGTAGCCACCAAGCTGCTTGCGTATTCATCAAATGTAGCCCATCAGCGACCTACTCCGAGACCCAGTCGACAGCTCCATGGAAGCACCGTTGATTACCAATGGATCCAGAAGCAGACCGTATTCGCTGTATCGGCCATATTATTAATCTCGTCGTTAAGGCTCTCTTATTTGGCGAAGGCATCAGCGCATGGGAGAAGAATCTTATTGAGGCTTCGGAGGAGCAGCGTGTAGCTCTCTGGAGCCTCAAAGGCGTCATTGGCAAGCTGCACAACCTCGTTATCTACATTAATCGCAATGACGCGCGTCGCGAGCTGTTGAGAGCTCGCATGCGCGTCACGAAGACGAGCGACGGCAAGCTCTTCGTCGGCGTGCTCCTCAATGACGGTGGCATTCGATGGAACGCGACATATTACATGATCGAGCGTGCTCTTAAGTGTCGCCCTGCCATCGATCTCTACCAGGCGCAGTGGAAGCCTCCGGATAAAAACGACAAGCACAAGAATGACTTCCTCGCCGAGGCTGATTGGCACGAGCTTGAGCTCTTCTATAAGCTCCTGCAGCCTTTCGAGCGACTCACGAAGCGACTACAAAGCCGTGCAGATAGCGAGGGCAACGAGGGTGGCCAAGGCTCGGTGTGGCAAGTACTCTACGCCATGGACTTCCTGCTCACGAAGCTTGAGAGCGTCAAAGAAGAGATTGACGTCATGAATGCAGATAACGAGGATGCCCTTCCTCCCTACTACTCTGCCGGCGTGCTCGCTGCATGGTCAAAGATCAACACCTACTACGAGCTTACCGACCAGTCGCCGATCTACCGCATGGCCATCGCCCTCCACCCAGCCTACCAATTCGAATACTTCAGGGAGAAGTGGTGGAAGCGAGAGGATTGGATAAAGACAGCAGAGAAGGAGCTCACTGTATATTACGATCGCTTCGCTGCAGTCACGGTGGCCACTGAGCACGTCGACCAAGCCGAGACCTCTCCTTCTTCCTCGCCGACAATCGATGACGAATTCGATGCTTGGGGCCATACAACAGATCGACCACGCCGTGGCAAGAGGAGGAAGGTGGAGACTGAGTGGGAGGTCTGGATAAAGCAGGTGCCGTCGAAGGATGACATGACCGTTAAGAATCCTCTGGCGTGGCAGGAGTTCAGTCGCATGGTCGAGGCACTTGGTCTAAACCCTTGGTCTCGCGAATACGTTCCATGATATTCTCCAGGATAAGTAGGCTGGACTTGCCGCGGATACCCCCGCCATCTATAAATGGTCAGTTGCTGCTGGGTGCAGTGGATCCGGGACAACTACCAAGCGAGAGGATCCTGGGTGGCCGATCCGGATCACTACGGGTATCCATTAAGGTTTACCGTAAGTAGTAGCAGTGCGGGCCGCGTAGTGCTTGCAACTTAATCGTAGTGGATCCGTCTGATCGCGAACCGATGGAGAGTCAGACTGTCGGGAGGAGGAACTGCGGGGAAAGGCAGCCCTGGAAAAAGGAGCCCCTCAGCTCCTCAGCTGCTCACGTGATACAAGACTGTCCCCGAGCTGAACCTGATTGGTAGACTCAGTTGGTTGATAGATCCGTTGACCAATTGCTCGTGCTGACAGATGGTTCAGAGACTACCTCAGTTCTTCTAATTACGACTGATGACTCATTGTTGTTGCCTCAGGCAACCATAGATACGCTTCGATTTGTTCCGTCCGCTGATCCTATCGAGGTTGTTTCTCCGTCAACCAATACCGTATACAGCAATGCTAACCAGCACAATGGCACCACGCCTGACAAATTCTCAGCATGCCCAATTAGAGGTTATGATTCGAAGTAAGCTTCCGACTAACGAGATAGCCAGTGCCGTAGACCGCAGCGACCGGACTGTGCGTCGAATCCGAGCCCAAGTTAGCTCTATTTGACAACACTAGAGCCCCTCCGAACCGGGTTGGCCGTCGTAGTACGATTACACCACTTATGCGAGAAACTTTATGCGACCGACTGGCCCAACAACCAGACATGTTTCGAGATGAGATGATCACTTTCCTCCATGAGAAATTTGGCGTTGATGTGTCGGCCTCCAGCGTCACCCGGGCCCTCCAAGCAGCAGGGTGGTCGAGGAAGACCAATCGCCGCGCGGCGAAACAACGCAACCAAGATCTGCAAGAGCTCTATCTATATAAACTGCGAGAGTTCCAGTCGTACCACCTTGTTTTCATCGACGAGTCAGGCTGCGACAAACGGATAGGCCTTCGACGTTCTGGATGGGCCTCTAGGGATTACGCCAGTGCAGGTCACCGGCCTCCACCGGGAACAGAGGTATCACATTCTTCCGGCATACACACAGGACGGCGTAATGATCGCGCGGGTCTACCAAGGATCTACAGACAGCGCTTTGTTTGAGGATTTTATTGAGCAGTTGCTTCATCATTGCGGCCGATGGCCGAAACCCAGATCTGTTCTTGGTTGGGCGAGGTAGCTGTGCGCTCCGAGATGCGAAGACTTCGTCTGCTTCTGTATCGGGGTCGGTTGGGTGGGCAGGTTATTGTAATCCCGGCCGAAGAATTGTTTAAATCTGTCGACTATGCGGTTGGCATGTTCCCCCGGAAGGTATTCGCGAATCCACTTATCCTTGAAGGCCGGATGTAGAATCATAGCCGTCCAGTAAGCAGGCGAGTCCTCTAGTAAAGTAACGTATTTCTCGAGCTTGTAAATGGCGCACGTGATACAGCCACGTATGGCCCTGAGATTCACGTCGGCGATCTCGGGTTTTGAGGGCAGATTTGACCATTTCTCGCGCCGCTGCCGTTGTGTGCCCTCCTCTTCTCCATCTTCTTGCTCGAGTACTTCTTCGGCACCGGAGTCCTCTAACGCTACGGGTGGGTTGATCGATCCGACTGGCCGCCCCGGAAGGTCAATCACGGAATCCCGGTATTTGTGAGGTAAGCCCACGTTGCGCTGGGGTCGCTGAGATTGAGCAGCAGGTGGTGAAACAGGCGGCGAAGAGGGCGGCGAGGAACCCTGTGCGGCAGCAAAGCGTAGTGGCTCGTCGCCAACTCGGATCTCTCTCTCCGGCCCCTCGATCTCTGGCCCAGGGAAAACTCGGTCAGAGTCACTGTATTCGGAGAGCTGCTTGCGGAGGTGATCAACGAGGTAAAATAACGAGGCAGCGGCCTCGGCAAACCGAGGCACTCGACCTGTCAAATTATTAGTTAACCGATTGTAAAAGCTGGGAGAAAAACCTGCCTTCGAAATACTTAGTTAGCCTTTTAAACGGTAGTAGTACCGCAAGAGTAATTGCTAAGACGTGCCAGTCGTCTTGCGAGAGGAGATATTCTTCCGGAATCCGCTTCGTTTTATCTGCGTGGCGAGACATAACCGTTGTGTAGATCTCGATCGGGTCTTTTAATCGGAAAGCTCTTTCTACGGCAGTGAAAAAGGAATTCCATCGAGTATCGTTGTCTTGGAGGAGCATTAGTTGGCTAACTTCCCACAGGACTTCGCCGAATTCGTCGACTTCCTCCTCGCTAAGCTTCCCTTGCGCGTATTGAAGGAAGCCCTCTCGGCGTTGCGAAGACCTTCGGACCCAGCCTTGAAGATTGTGAATCCTGACGAATGCGCCTGTTGGCCGCCATTCTTCGAGGAAGTCGAGGATCTTTTGAAGGGCTGCTTGTTCCGCTGGTTGCGATTCGAGGCTCTTAAGCACGTCTTTGAGCTTCCCCTCGAGGTAACTCGTTGCGCCGAGGTTGTAGATGTGATTGGTACAGCGAATTCTACGCTCCTGCGGCTGAACGTCAGGTAAAAGAGCGGCGATAATTTCGTTGACTGCGCTGTCATTTGCGTCGGCGTTGTCGCACGTGAAATAACCTAACTCGTCTGCAGAGATCTCGTACTACACCCGTTTCTGTTGAGGAAACGGATGTCTTTCAGCATCCAGCTCATGGCACGCAGTTCAGGATCTTGGTCATCTTCAATATACTCCTTCACAAGGGCGCGAACGGGACTCCCGTCGGCCATAGTCCGATACTCATGTCCTGGTGGCAGGTTTTCGGGCCATAGATCAAAGCCGTTCTTTTTCAGCCGCTCCACCTCTGAAGCACCCAGGATCAGGAAACCATAACACTGGGCTGCAACTTGGCGCGCTCGCTTTTCCTTGGCGCGCGCTTCCTCAATACGCCCATACGCTCGGCACTCTGCAAAAAAGGGATCCGTGTGGAAGGCCAATTCGTCAGCGTCGAGTTGTCTCCCAAGAATAGGACCTAGGACGGAGCTCTGCGTTGAGGGGTTGAAAAATTTGAACTGGGACACGTGTAAGTGTTTTATACTCGAAAGACAACAAAGCCGATTCAGCTATCCGTACCACTTTCAAAGCGTAGGTCTTCAATTGGATCTCAACCTTGAACACGTAGGCCTGTGAGCCAATGTCTTCGCCGTTTTCGCCGATCCCACCGATACATTCCGCCCAATATATGGGTGAGAAGCGGTGCTTAAACGCTTGGATCTTGGGCCCGTCACAGGGTGGCAGCTCGGCAGAAGACATCAGGCGCCAGTTGTCCTCTACGATGTTCCTTGCCATGTCTGCTGGCAATATGTAGTTGAGGCCGAGGAATGATATTACTGATCACTACGGAGAGTGAGCGCTCAGTGATGTGCAGCGAGCAAGGGAATCCTGGCTGGAATGTGACAGTTCGAGACTAAAAGATGGATAGCCAATTTGTATGGTGCTAGTGGCCGAGTAAAGTTCATGTGGTCGAGCTTGAAATGGCTTCGGTTTTCAATTTAGAGCGAAGTATACAGTTGGGACCTTAAAAGTCAGAAGTAGGACGCTGGGGGGTAAGAAAGGCGGAAGTAAGACGCTAACGTCCCTGCACCCAATTTGCCCCCTCCCCCCGTTCTGTGGTTAGGGTAATTAAGTGCTGGACATCACGCTCCGCTAATTGGCAAGTTAATATTAGTTTACCTAAGGGTGTGTCCATGATCCTACCGTGTTGTAGAAATTTTGTATGATGCATCATAAGACAGGCTTGATGTGAGCATCGTAGGTCACTTCAGTCCGACATTGATGATTGTTGATTATTGTTTTGGTAACAAGAACCGGCCGCACAATACATGTGCGTAACGGTCTCAAATCATTTCGACGAGGAGGCGCGCCTACCAGGCATAACATTGGTGATGTTAATCTTGGGGCTATCGTTTTGCCTCCTCTTGGTTGGTGGCTTCATGATCTCGTTCTGAAGATGTTTCGGGATATCCTATGCTCTTTGATCCTCCCTCCTTTCTCAGCATATTCAACTAACTTGATCAGAGTTCTGGTCGGCACCGGATAACGGACGCCGGCGGCTTGGTGAAAGAAGCAATATCGTCCAATATCGCAACCTACCCCCGGGCACTCAAATATCTCATATACTTGTTCCCAGATTGGCGGTTCGTCCGTCGCATCTTGGCCGTGGATAGCGGCCCGAATTGAGCTGAGCATTTGTAAATGATTCCTGGATTCTCTAAACCGTGTAGTCAGGCTTGATGTTCAAGATGTTCAGAAATTGTCTGTCTCTTTTGCAAAAGACTTTCAACACGAAGTCCGTCAGCTGCGTGCTCTCGAAGGTGTTGACAGACCCAATCCTCAATGTGTCTGTGGATCACATCTGAGAGCAAAGACCTCTTGCGCTCGCAAATGGGTAAACTCGATCCCGTCGCCAGCAAAGGTTGCCAAATCGATTGGCCGTACTTGTCAGCTCATGATCAGAACCCTATACAAAAGGACAGGAGTCAAAGTACACCCGGTAGATGATTACCCGTCTGATGGATCAGTTCCGGAAGGGACAGTCAACTGGAAGCCGAGCCATGAAGCGAAAGTCAAGGAAGCCATGAACAAGAACCGCGGGCATAAATACGACCCCTGGATACGACCAAGATTCTCTGAGAATGAGAGGGGATCACGTCTTACTTCTGATCGCCTGGAACAGATCATGAAGGACAACTGTGACGGCTTTTCGACTGAAGAAAGAAACATGTTTGCCCATCTCTTGTTCAACCGAGAAGACGCTCTTGCCTGGGACTGGTCTCACGTATCTCAGATCAGTACAGATGTTGCTCCGCCCCAGACGATCAGAACCGTGCCGCACAAGGCCTACCAAGCAAAGACGATCGAGCTGCCTAGAGCCCTCAGAGCGACAGCTATTAAAATGCGGAGGGAAAGAGAGGCGAGCGGCGTTATTGAAGAATCACACGCAGCCTATCGAAACGGCTGGTTCTTGGTCAAGAAAAAGGACTCGGGATATCGTCTGATCAACAACATCTCTGAAGGAAACAGAGTCACGATCAGAGACGCCTTCATACCTCCAGCAGCAGACGAATTCGCAGAAGAATTTGCAATGTGCAAGATTCTTTCTCTCCTGGATTTCTTCTCGGGCTATGATCAGGTTAAGCTTGATGAGAAGAGCCGCGACATGACTACTTTCGCAACTCCGATCGGACTATTCCGGCAATGTGGCCTACCTATGGGTGCCACTAATTCTGTGGCCCAGTTTATGCGATGCATGGTACGGCTATTGTACGACTTAATTCCCTTGATCTGCAGACCTTTTCTGGACGATGTGGCTGTCAGAGGTCCCGACACGGACTACGGCAATGAAGAGATTCCTGATCTGCCCGGAATCAGAAGATACGTGGCTGAACATATCAAGAATCTCGACGACGTTCTCTACAATGCTGAGCTGGCTGGCGCGGCTATCAATGCCCGCAAGTCAGAATGGTGTAAGCGTCAAACAGACATTGTCGGATATACGTGCGGTACTCTTGGCCGAGCGCCAGCAGAAAAAAAGATCATCAAGATCAGAGAATGGGAGAGCTGTGAAAACGTTTCTCAGGTCCGCTCCTTTGTTGGTCTCGTCAACTATTACCGGGCATGGATGCCATTCTACGGTATCGTCGCCAGGCCTCTCTTTGACCTCCTCAAAAAGGGGGCGCCATTTCAATGGTCGGAAGAATGCCAGCAGGCCATGGACGCCTTGAAGGCAACTATTACAACCAAACCGTATCTGATCAACATCGACTACGCTCAAGAAAACATCATTCTCATGGTTGACGCCAGTCTTCAGGGATGGGGAGCTTGTCTCATGCAAGAGAAAAACGGCGCCCGCTATCCTGTAAGGTACGAGAGTGGTGCATGGTCGAATGCTGAAAAGCTTTACGATGCCACAAAAAGAGAATGCAGGGCAGTTCTTTATGCGATCAGACGCCTAAGGTTTTACATCTATGGTGTACACTTCTTCTTGGAGACGGATTCAAACGTTCTCGTCTGGCAACTCAAGGGAGCCGTGACAGACGTACCCGGCGCTCTCTTTACAAGATGGCTGGCAGTGATTAGAACATACGACTTTACTGTCCGGCATGTGAAAGGAACGGAAAACGCGGTAGCCGACGCCCTGTCTCGCAAACCTCCGGGGCCATCTGATGACGACGACAAGCGAATCGAAGGAGACATCGAAGACTGGTGCGAAACAACTCTGGGATACACGGCTGCAGTCGAAACTGATCAGAGCACCGTGCTTGACGATATTTGCTTTTGGTCTGAGCAGTCTAAAAACATTGCAGCATACCTTCGGGACAGTGTGATACCGCAAGAACTTTCATCTTCGCAATCACAAACCTTCAAGAAAACGACTCACTGTTTTGCCCACACTTAAGGGCAACAAATGAATGTTGCCCAAATAAAGCAAATAAAGCACTATTAGACCCCATTAAGCCACGACGTCGCCCACGTCGCCCACATCGCCTACATCGCCCATATTGTTGCCCATGTGACCCGACCCAGCTGGTCGACTGAAAGTCAATGAAGTCGCCCAATGTGGATACGGCGGCGACAATCTCGTCTTGCGTTTTCTTGGCGCCCTCGCCCTCTCCGTCGGCGTCGTCA
Source organism: Diaporthe sp. PMI_573 (assembly GCA_021399435.1). Taxonomy (NCBI): domain Eukaryota; kingdom Fungi; phylum Ascomycota; class Sordariomycetes; order Diaporthales; family Diaporthaceae; genus Diaporthe; species Diaporthe sp. PMI_573. Next base: position 106,034 of record JAJTUP010000045.1, read on the forward strand.
GCCGTAAGGTGACAGCATGAGCAGGCTTTTTGTGGATAAGACTTTTGCGCCTCTTTTGCATAGATACCCCTGCGTACTTTCGCTACGTGCAAAGCTGTTGTCATTAATGGGACAGCTGGTACTTAGCTCCCCTGCTTGACTGGTCCAGAGATACTGCCTCCCTTTGCACCGTCATCTATTGCGTAAGGACACACAACCTGTCCAAATGCAGCCTTGTAACCCTTCCACAGTGCATAAGGAGCCCATAAAGGGACAGTCACCAGCTTTCCGAGAGGCAAAGGCGTCTAGCCCCATCTCCGTCGTTTCTTGTCCAGGCCCCTCGTGGTTTCATTAGTCTTTGATCATTCCCGCCGTTCTTGATCGTCTCTGCGTCAACTGAGTTACGTTTTAATCTTTGCGCCATCTTCGATTCAGATATATATATAGAGTGAAAAGATTTCCAATGTTCGAGTTTTGACACGTAACGTAAGACTTTTGGTTATCTATTTAAATTCCGTTATAAGTTCTATCCTAGGGCTTCAGGACATCAACTTCCTATCACTTCGTGTCTAATTTAATACTTTGTGATTAAAGAATTTTAAACTAGGAATAACAGTCGGCAAAGAATTAGCGAGGCCATATCAAAAACTAAGATTCTATAGGTGATCATAGACATTCTTTCGATATGCTGACAGCGTCCGCCTTTCTTCAGGGCTGCGAGATGCATGAGGTCAAATGGTGGCCGCTATGATGAGCGAGTAGGAATTCCCGGAGTGCCGAAGTATAATCTCGGTAACTGGTCCGAGGCCGAGGTTGCAACCTGTCAGACTAGCATGGGTCTCCACCACACACATCGTCTCTCATGAGTCTAGGTTTAGGAATCACGACAAAAGGAACCTGCCTCTCTTTCAAAAAAACCGTCAACACCACGCCATCATCAGAAAAGGGAAATTCAGAGCCCCCGGCACCTCCTCCCGCCCCCCCCCCTGATTGTGTGAACTCAAGAGCTTGCCTGTTTAGTCATCATGGAGGCACCTTTATCCAAGACTGGTGGATTGTCGCAGTTGTCTTTCTCAGTAATGAAACCCACGGTGCCTTGGTCGGCCGTGGCTGTACCCTTGCCACATAAAATACTGTCCTTGCTTGTGTCGTATACAGAGTACTCTTTCTGGTACTCAGGTGTCGCACCGAATTGCTTGGTTTGTTTGTCATAGGTAAGCCACTTGCCAAGGAGTGCGAGGTTGTAGCCCAGCCAGAGGACACGCTCCTTCCTCTGCTCGGTCATGGAAGCGAGTTCAAAGCTCCTTTCGTCGTCATCCACATTGTGGCTGGAAAACCAGTCATGTGGGAATAGTCTGTCAGTCCAGAGGAGGCCTCGGAGAGACCAGTCCTCTGGTAGAGGCCTGTCGCTTGGTCGTGGAAATTCCTCAGACTCGATGCATACATGGTTCTGAAAGCTAATCGACAGGGACTTGAGCATCAACACTATCAGTGCCCAGGGAAACACGTCTTCGATGTAACCCATAGCAGCCTCATTGCCAGCGATGAACTTCATGAAAGACAGGCGGACATTGAGATAAGGTAAAACATTAGGGTCGCCGTAACGGCGCGAGATGATCGCATCACACTCCTCGGCAAATTCAGAAGCTTCGGTGAAGACCTCGGATGGTTTCGGCTTGTCTTCTGTTGAGTTCTCCATGAATGTGTCTCTGTCCGACTCCGGCAGGATAGCCGTCATCAAAACGTTGGCATTGCCGTGCGTGTTTGCCTCGGTCTTTCCATACTCCAATTGGGCATTGCAGTTTGAAATGGCAATCAAAGCGCCAGGCTCTATCCAATTCTGGGTCGTCCGCGCAATGTGGTTATCCAGGTGTGCAAGAAATTGATCCTTGGCCTTTTCGTATTCGACGAGGAGGGCATCGCGACCTTTGGAAAGCGCCTTGTCCTTCTCGTCCGTATTGCTTCTGATGAAAAGAACGCCATGTGCCTTGACAAAGTTCAGGTCGATAGCTTGTAGTCGAGTCTGAGTTCCGTCGATGATTGGATCGAATAGTGTGAGGATGCTGTCCCTTGCGGACTTGAACGGTATCGCGACACACAGACTCTTCGTGTAGTAGAAGAGTTGTTTAACCGCATAAGGTCTCGCAAGTATTGCAAGGTGGTGGTAAAGTCTCCCGGTAGTAGGCGCCTTGTCGCTAGCTTTAGAGTACCAGTACCTGGACACGTCTGTCCAGATTTCCCTGTCGTGTATATCCTCATCCTCGATTGCCATACGATACCGACCGAGGTCGCCCAGGCACTCAATCCAAGTGTCCTCGAAATTTGGGACCGTCTCGTACAGCAAGGCCATCATCGAGTACGCAAGATAAATGAAGGTAAGCATGTGCTCCAAAGAGGCAGGAAGCCTATGGCGTAATAATTCAAGGAACGAATGTATACCATGGCGCCACATCCTCGCCGGCATGGAATACTGTACTGTACTATTTTCATTTATGTTTTTGGTTTGTGTTCGTCTTGTCCGTACTTCTGTTGTACTGTATAGTATTGTATAGGTCATGGTTCCTTTTATGCTTTGGGTTTTCTGAAATAACAATTCCGAAATAAGCATTCTGTATTTCAACCAAATGCCATGAGTCTATATAAATCAATCAATGAATTAACAACAACGCATTGGAAAATGCTGCTGGTCAAGACCGAGTCATGGGGAGACGGAAATGAACAATGTGTGGTTGAGCCTCCGTGACGCACAGTCACCTGTCCTTTACCGAAATCCACATGCGGAACTGCCAGCTCGGTTCGTTATGAGCATCGGCGAGGCCCTGCCAGCAGTCAGCGCTTTGACTGCCTTACCCGCTCGTACAATTACAATCACGGAAAGTAAGCCTAATCACGTCGTAAATTGCCAACTCCACCTTGCGCCGTCGCCGGCTGCTGATTACGGAATCCCGCATCGCCATATCGTGAGCTTGCCTTATCACGGAGGGTACCCAAATCACCGACCCAGGAAGAACTTGCTGACTTCTGCTTTGAGCTTTACTGGGAGGTCCTTGCCCCGTTCAGCGATGTGATTGTTATCTTTGTTGCAGGGGTTGGTCCCTCGAGAACAGCAGATGTACTACAGCGCTGGGCACGGTCACCGCTTACAATCTCTCGTTTTAGCCCTCAAATCCTCATCGTCACGGAAGACAACGAGGACCCGCACCTCGAAAAAGTCTTACACATTTTCATAGGAGACCCGAGAGGGAGATTGCGAGTCTCAAAACTGATCCGCCAATCAGAACTATCATCAGCTATCTCAAGCTTAGCAGAACAATCAAATGGAGCCCGCACGAAGCTTGGATTGAATTTCGCCCACCAACACAGGTCTTTCCTTCTTCAAACATCGCTTCAACATTTCTGCGGCAATCTACTCCTTCCGGATTTCGTGACAGCCTCGCATTTTACCAATCCTGTCCCACGGTCCACTGAGCTCCACCTGCAACGACTTGTCAAGGCATTCGATTCTCGCATTCCTGAGCTTACTCGGCTCATAGCATCGGCATTAGCGCTAGATGCATTTCCCCCTGGGATGCACCGTAAGTTAGACCCTTTTCGTTGGATTTCACCCTTTCTAACCCCCCCTGCAGATTTTCGCCCAAAAGACGTGTTCCGGGCCATTTACAAGCACATCATCGGACAATTGCGTCCTGCAGTGGCTGCGCAAGCCTTCTTATTCCAAGTAGAGAGTGCCTTCGCCACTGTTGTTCTCAAGAATCGAGAGGATAAGCTGAAGGCGGCGACCTCACATGCCCATTGTTTGAGATTAATTGGATCGGCAGCTACGGACATTGACCTGACCGGAACGTGCGTTTTTTGCCTTCTCAGGCAACCGATTTTCATTCTCGACTGCCGACATCAGCTCTGCTCTTGTTGCGTTATTGCCTGCGGCGCAGCATACCAAAATTCCATGTGCTCGTTATCAACATGTCCCTGGTGCCAGAAGGCGAACAACCGAATTTTCTCATTAAAGCCACCAACGGCTAGGTTTAGAATCCTCGACTTGGGTACAAGCTCCGATATGGCCAAGACGTGCGTGTTTCTCAAAGAGCTTCACAGGAATACCATCAACGCACTACCGCTGCGGGACTATTTTGACATTGTGAGATGCGATGGGACATCTGGTCTACTTCTGGTGTTGAGCCTTTTTGTGGAGGAGTGGTCTCTTGATGATGCAGCATACCATGCACGGCGAGCAACAAAAGCCAGGGTCCACAGGGGCTTAATCACGTTTGGCCCCCACCTAGCATGGCCCCTTCGCGCCCTTGAATGCGCAAATGGCACTCAAGTCGTCTATCACCAGCCACGCTCAGCATCGGATGAGGATTTCCAAGGGAGCAGCACTCTTATCCGGTACGATAACACTTTGCGCGGGAATGACTCAATCGACTCGATATCGAATCGCATACTTGCTGACTTCTTTTACATTGAACTAATTGATCAGCCGTGTTTGGCCAGCCGTCCCGAAATCTGCTTACTCAGGCTACGGTGTCGAGTACCGCCCGGCCCCGCCTTTTCCCACCTCTTGAGGAAGTTTCAACAAAGCAGAATTTATTTCCGGGGCGACGAACCAAATTATTATATCTCACATCTGATTCCCTCAGATACATTACAAGGTATCAATTTTGGCCGGGAATTTTCTCGAATTATTGAAGTTATGGTCTCCCCGCCGGCATCAAAAATAAGCGTCAAGATCGAGGGGTCTGATGGACAGAGACGCCATATCAGCGGAAGCCCTTATCCCCTTGGGCTCCTCATACGGGACCAAGGCCTGGATTGCTTGTTTGGGAAGGCAAACCACAGTGAGTTTGATTCATCAGTGATCCAAGAAAACAAGGCCATGATGCGGCTGCACGCAGCAAAATTGCAAGACACGTTGAAATCCATTGATGCTTGCCAGTAAATCGGCTTGATCCCGTTTGCAAGAGATGTGCTATGGTATTTCCGGATAACTTCGTTCATCCGGCTTCTCACAGCCGAGAAGCGTATACGGTGATTGCGATGTTCAGCTACAAGAATGCGAACCGTCGTTTATGTCCCTTTTGAGGCTTAGCATGATGAGGAAGCTGCTTCTGAGTCTGTGTGTGAGGAGCATCCCCCTCCCGTTATCTCGCAACCAGGGACTAGGATTTCGGATCGGAAAGCAATTCAGGGAGTCACTATTGACGACTAAATACAATAATATACTATTAATGCAACTAAAATAGAGCAATAGCCGCTGCTTTCCAGGTGACCCTTCTCAGGGAAGGGAGCAGCCTTCCCATCGCACTGCCCGTTGTTCCTGATCTCCCATACTTCTCATCTCCGGAGTCGTTTATGAGCTCTGCTATGTAGTAGCGGACTAGGCACCCTCTGGCGGAGAATTCGTACAAATTACATCTGGGTGACACAACACATTCTATTGTAAGCAAAATAGCCACCACTCGAATATTGAATATATCTCAGGCTGAGAGGCATAGACCGAGTTGCCTCAATTGTCTCAGCGGGTTGTTCTTCGTGCGGGTGGGACTTCGATTCCCTTGTTTGTAAGGGCCTCAATCAGCTCCTTTAGGAACAGAAGATCCACTGTGTTGTATTGGACCTCGGTCCATCCCTCAAAGTCCTCGCACAAAGATATTTGGAGATTTCTTCTAGATATTCCCATTGTTCTTATTTCCCATGTAAGCCGTGCGATGTATGTGTTCAGCTCGGCTTCCGTGGGAGCGTTGTGAGGGTCAATTGGGTTAAACCATATCTCGAGGTTCGTACGGCTCCGCCATACTGACATCGGGATAGTGCTTTCCCCTCGAACTTCTTCGTATGTCAGCTGGTGATGGATTTGGCTATTGCTCGCCTCAGTCTGGGACTGTTCTTCCGGAGTTGTCGGGTTTGACATGGTGGTGGTCTTCGCGTCGTATCGTGCGAATCGAGTTGTTGATATATACATAGACTATGTCGTCTCGTATAGTCTGGGGTTGTATAGTTGTGCAATGGCGCACACCTTGCTACTCTTTCTCGTACGATCTCAGCCTTCACAATAGTGAAGACCTTCTCAAGCAAAAGAATTGAGTAGTTTAGTCGTCTAGAAGTGCTTCTTTCTCGTACGATCTCAGCTTCTACCGTAGTAGACGCCTTCTCAAGCAAAAGGAAGAAGTACTCCTGGGATATAGCACAAGCGCACGATTCCCGACTCTCCCGAGGCAGCACTGCTGCAATCTCCTCAGGCTAGTCGTCTTTGTGCGAGCCTCGTCTCTTCACTCTTGCCAATCTGTGAATTGCCAAGCAATCCACTGATCAGTGGGGGGGGGGGGGGACTGCCACAATGGGAAATCCAGCTAGAAATTATATTAATATTATATACTCAGTCCTATCCTTGCCATTTCTGGCTCTTTTGGGCCCCACCTCTACTTGCCATTCTGGCCCCCAACTGTCACCTTCTCCAACTTCTGCTGCGCCACACCTTTGTCAATTATTTGTTTCTGTAAGTCCATTTGATTATTGGTCCCAGGTCGAATGGCTGCCGTCCTTGACGTGTAGGGGTTGGCTTGGCGATTGTCCACGCAATCTTGCGAGTACAAATAGAAATTATCAAATATATCTTTCACCTGACACAGGCTGTATTTACATTTTTCGATCCAAGTCTATTGTACAGTATAGTATGGTGCTACATCGGCGGGGATGGTTTGCCAGTGCTGACCGCTACTTGAAGCACCTTGCAAACCCAGGTACTACCGGTATATAAATATTATGCATAACAGTATTACTGTACACACACACACACACACAATTTATTCCGCCCGGCGGGCTTAACCCGAAAGGGCAACTATTAACAATTTGACCATACATTTCCCAAGACAGACAGTATGTTCATTTTGTAGGAACTAATCAACAAGCCGTCTATTACTACCAGTCCTGAAGTCTGCTTCCTCAGGTTAAGGTGCTGGTTACCTAGGGATAGCCGGGCCGTGTTCTATATAAAAATACAGCAGAATGCAAGCATAATGAGCGAGGCGGCAACGAGGGGCCCCAAAATAGAAAAGACCGTGAAGCCATACGACGCCGACTGGAACGCGTCGCTACGGGCGAGGGACTCGGTTGCGAGCCCGACCTGCATCGCGGTCAAGACAATGACGATGTAGAGCGTTGCGCTGGCCAGCCAGGCAATATTGTCGTGAAAAAAGGTGCCGTACTGATTCCAGCGGGACATGTAGCCGCGCGGGGTCTGCGAGAGGGCGTATATCTTGTTCAGACGACTCAGACGCAGCTCGCCGTGGTGGAAGCGCGGGTCGATGTTTGGATAGATGTGCTCCGTATCCAGCTGCTCGACGAACATCCTCCATGCGGGCCATAGGACCTCTGGCGGAAGTAGGCGCCTGTCCTGGGCGATGCGGAAGTCGCTCTCGTGGGATATGAGCGCGGCGTAGGAGAAGAGGAAGCCGAGCGCACGCCGTCGGAGCCCTCGGCGCTCGCATTTCTTCGTGGTGCCGTAGACGACAACATTTCCGTCACCGGACCCGCAGCCACCTGTGCAGCAGAGATATTCGGTCCAGAAGTCCGGCCCCAGAAGGAAGAGCGGGATCGGCTTGAGGAACATCCGGCCCGTCGTCTAGACGAGATGCATGCCCATCCGCTCCGTGACAAATATCTCCCGGCCTAGCAAGAGCTGGTTGTGCAACGCACGAGGCGGCAGGGGCAGACCCGCGACCTAGAGCCAACCGTGGATGCTGGCGACAAGCCGTGACATGTCGACCCGCAGCGGCCAAGTCACCGGACTCTTTGCGGTACGACGCGGGCAACAGCGACAGGAGGTGGTCGCGATCATGTCGGGACGCGTCGCTGGCGTGCTCGTTCTCGCGCTCGAGGAGACGGATCGAGAATGGGGGCCCTGCCGCCAGGATGGTTAGCTTGAAATGATTGGCGACGGAGAGCGCAATGGGCGAATACCTGTTTCTCGAAAGTATCCATGGACGAGTTTAATTCCGATAATGCGATGTTGACGTTTGTAACGCTTTGGGTACATTATTTTCAGGCCCTGTTGGTTGGTTTCATTGCAACAATAAAAAGAGCGTGGGCCGGTCTGGTTTATATAAAATAGAGCAGCACAATAATGGAGCCCCTGATTTGTGGCAAATATTTTCCGTATACTTGTTTATTTCTTACATCGTGTTGCAAATGCGTGGTCTCTGTGAAAGGCTAACACGGATCTGGCATTCTATCAGTCTAATGAGCGCTCGCCGTACCTAGCTCCCCACACCAGGTCATTCGACCCGCTCCAAATTCCATAATCCAGTTGAGTGTTATACAAAAATTTATACTATTTGTCAGGTAAATACTTAAACATTTTATGTATCTGCACTTGGAACTGTCGTAGTAAGCAACGATGTGATGGTTCGAGTAAACGTGAGCACCTTCGAGCCAAAGCCCGGAATCGTGATACGAGTGGCGGAGCTGACACCGGGGAAGCCAAATATACCGTTCCCTGTCGTATCTTTGGATTGATCAGAAGTCTTCGTACTGAATTGTCTCTCAATAGACTGAGTCGTGCTTATCCAATATTTCACAAGTCGCGATTGCTGCTCATTTGAGTGTAGTTCGATTCTGCTAGGAAGTCTCCTCAAGGCGATGGTTGACCAAGGTCTCTACAGCCCAAAGCCAGCACGGCCATTTCCATGGCTATAGTGTGGCAGAGCTTATAGAAGGTGTCCGCAAGATCAAATCGCCCACCTGGTCTAAACTCGGTAGCAAACCGCGCCCCAAAGTTGCAGCCGCCCATCCTTGCAGTCTGCTGCGGCGTCGGTGGCCACATCTGCAGTATCCTGGTGGTAAATCCGGAAGACAAGCTCCTTGGCTTTGATTGTGGCTGACTTTGGAACTTGAGCTATATATCTCACCGTTGACGACTGACTGGGGTTTTGGGCCTGAATCGGTGTTGAGAAGGGCGGCGCAGTCATAATTGGCTGAGAACCCTGGATTGGGATCAGCCCGGATTGCTGCCGTGGCAGCCCTTCTGATTTTGTGTAAGGCGGCTGTGTAGTTGGACCTACCTGAAGGCGTACTCCGATGACGCTGATGACGTTGTTGTTAACAACAAAACCACGACCGACGGACTTGAAAAGTATGCTCTCGTCGATTCATCCGCCCTCGCAGCCTGTTGGCCGGACGGGCACTGGCAGACTGCTGCAGGCGGAGGCAAACCCAACGATGGACTTGCCCATATAGAATCAAACAAGATGTCCATACGATCACTCCGGTCCTTCTCACAGGACAAGCTATTCCAAGAGTTACTTTCGAGAGAGGGCCCCCCAGACCTGGCACTGCTGGATCAACCCATGCTCTTCCGCGGCTTCGCACACAATCTGCAGCGTTATTTAATCGACAACGCCGATGCGCTCTCTAAATCCCATGCCGCCGTCGAAATCCTTAGGAAGGCATTCGCGGGCGAGACGACGTTCGATTTTACCCCATTCCAAGTAGGGATGCGTTTTTGACGTCATAAACCCCAAGTTACCAATTGACGTCATAAACCCCAACTGACAAGTAATTTACCGTCATAAACCTCCTTCCTAACTGGGTTTAGTGAGTATCCCAAAAGAGGGTTGGGGTGGGGGACGACCATGAGTTGTTGCGACCCCTGAGGAGGCTTTATCACCCCCCGATGTTGCTGTTGAGATTTCTTCACCGACAACAACTATTTATGGTCATTACTGAGTCAATATGACCAATCGGGGACGTCGTCCTAAACTTCATGGCATTGACGAATATTTCCGGCCGGCTTCGGAAGAGGGCTTTACTCTGAACCGTGTAGTCTGCAAGCTCTGCTCAAACACTATGGCGAAGCACACCTCCAAACAACTTCGACACCTTCACACGCAATGCACCGCATATCGACAGCTTCATGAAGTCATTCCCAGCCGACAACCGCTCATCAACACTAAGTTGGATAGTGTTAGCAAAGCATCTAAGGATGCATTGGACCGTCAAGCCGCCGTCGCAGTCTTTACCTCCGGCAAACCCTATTCCCTCTATGAAGAGCCTGAGACACTGAAACTATTCCAAATGCTAAATTCGGCATATAAACCTCCAGATCGCAATCGAATTGCCTCATTCCTCGACCCTGTCTACCTGGACCATCAGCAACGTGTCAAGGCTCTTCTGGACGAGGCCCCGCATCTCAACGTCATATTCGATGCCTCCGATGATATCTCAAGCAACCGAATTATCAATATATCCATTGAGATTCCTAGTTCAGTTGCATTTTACTGGACGACAATCGATACCAAAGATCATGATCACACGGCATTGACGACCTTGAGCCTTATCAAGCCATCTCTTGAAATATTCGGACACGATTTCTCGCGGCTGAATGCTATCTGTACAGATACATGTAGCACAATGAGAAAGCTTCATCGAGAAATGAAGGCGCTGCCAGAGTTCAGCGAATATCAACATGCGGTAGATCCCCTTTGTACGTGCTGTGGTGTGATTCTGGAAATGTTCAATCCATTCCAGCACAGTGTCATCATCCGGTCACCCGTGTTTTGTAGTCTTGATAGCCCAGTCGCCAGGGACGCCGCCTTCGGTATACCAGCTGGCCAGATGCGCTTTAGTCTTGACAACCAGTAATGGCGGGATACACCACCCATCTGCGCTGATGCATTCAATCGCTGATGCTACCTCTTTGTCTCCACACCGGATTGATCTCAGAGACGGAGTGGGAGACTTGGCACGTGGCTTGAGCCATGCATGGCAGATCGCAAGATGGGCATGCATGGCCCAGTCTTTTAGAGAGCTTGATTAGTCGGGCATAGCCGTTCAAAATAGACGTTGTTCTACTTTTGTCGCCCGCACTTGCTGCCTAAATCCTACTCTGGGATCCTTGAAATAATGTTTAGTAGGGAGTACTCCCTCCAAACAGACCTAATTGTCTCGATTTCCAAAATATTTAGAATTAAGAGTTTTTAAGATTCTAAGTAATTTTAATTATAAAAATGTCACGAATATCAAGAATATAGCGGAGCTGGGAGGAAGGTAAAAAGGTAACGTGGTTGCACCAGATGTGGGCCTCATCGTTCTCAACACTCGCTCGCTTTGCATCGCTCCTATCGCTTGGTAATGATATTAACGAAGACCGGGGATGTTCGCTTTGAGCAACCAGCTTCTGTGTGCTCTCGGCTCGAGCGCTACTGGGTTCGAGGCCGGTTCTAACGAACCCAGCCTCGTACCAGCCGGCCTTTGGCGAAGGGAGGCATTGTTGGCTATCCATGAACCACTACAGGCGAGCCAAATAGATTTATCGGGAGCTGTAAGGGATGGCCCCAGCGACCGTGTGATGGACGATATTGTGCGTGAAAGGTTGCGCGGTGGGGCAGCGTTCCTAATAAGTCAAGTCTAGCAAGTCAAGTTGGCAAGTCAAATCAAGTCTTGCAAATCAAATCGTCGGGCTCACAACCCAAATCAAGTCAAGTTCTCCTCACTCAGACTTGCCAGACTTGCAAGTCATATATGGCATCTGGTTTTTCCTCTATATAGGGTCAATTGGCCCCCGAAAGTGGCCAAATATGGTTCTGGTGATAATTTTCTTGGTGTTGTCTCCCGTCTCCAAACTATTGCTTAGTCAGCACAAAAACATCTGGCGTCGCGCCGTCGCGGTGACGCGGTGCTCAACAAATTTCACCAAGACTTTGTCACAAGTCATCAATTCCTCCACCAATTCTTGAGCTTTCGTACCGAAACAATGGATACGCCTTCCTCAACTGCCCTTTCAGATGCCGACGATTTTTCCAACGGATTGACCGCTGGAAACGACGCGTTCTCGGTCCTTAGACGAGCTTCGTCCTCGAATTCCCTGTCCTTTACCTACCAGACTGCCAGTATTCGAGCCGACGATATCAGGGGCGCGAAGGATGTGGATGAACTCCCCAAGATCAAGCTGAAAAGCGACGGCAGGGTTAATACCTATATTCTTGACCATGTCAACTGTCTCGTTCGATTGAACCCCGACGACACGCACGAAGACGTCTTTCTTTGCAAGCACTGCGAATCGATCGGAATAACGAAGCTATTCGATGGGGAGGCAACTACGTCAGCAGGCAGGCATCTCAAGAAACAGCACCGTATATTTCCAGATGGGGAGCTTCAAGATCAAGATGGGGACGGGCCCCTTGCAAAGAGACAAGCAATAATCAACTTTGTGAAGATGTTAAGCTCCAACAAGTCCTCCTAGCACCTTGTGGTTTGTACGGCAGCTGACGAATTCAAGAATCTCTTGATGGGTTGGATTATCGACGCAAATATCCCCTTCTACGGCATTGAACACCCTCTGTTCCGCGAACTCCTTCTGGTACTTAATAGGGACTTCATCAATGAGCTCTTACCTGAAAGCGCTGATACAGTCAAGAATTGGATCACTATGGAGTACGAAACTCGAAAGACACTTCTAAAGCGTGAGTTCCAAGTGGCTCGGAGCAAAATCCATATCACCTTTGACCTCTGGACTTCTCCAAACAATATTGCATTGCTTTCCATTATCGCCCACTTTGTTGACACTTCTGGGAAGCTCCAGATACGTCTATTGTCCCTTGAACGGGTTGAAGGCAGCCACGGAGGCGAGAACCAGGCTCGGATCATGGTCCAGTTGTTTAGGGACTTCGATATTAGCAAGAAACTCGGCTTCTTTACTGCTGATAACGCAGATTCTTGCGATACGGCAGTCAGGGCCATTCTTAAAGCGTTGAAGCCTCACTTAACTGAGTACCAAAGAGTCAAACTTGAAAGGCAGGTTCGAATCCGCTGCTTTGGCCACATACTCAACCTCTCTGCCAAGGCCTTCCTCGAGGGAGCTTCGTCAGAAATCTTCGACTCTGCCTATAATAAGGACAATCTTGATGTCGATACTGAACTGAGGCTTCTCAAAGAGTGGAGGAAATATGGCCCAGTTGGCAAGCTTCACAACGCCGTCCATTTCATCCGCAGATCCTCTCAACGGAGAGACCAATTCCTTGCAATCACCACTGGTCGAATCCGCGCGGATGTATTGCAAGAGCTGGGGCTTTGGCTAATCGAAAAGGACGTGGTGGGCTTGATGGTGAAGGCAGACAACGATACGCGGTGGAATTCGATATACCTTATGATCCTTCGCGCTATCAAGCTTAAGGACATCATTGATACCTTCTGCAGGCTGAGCAGGACAGACGAGAAACCTGAAAAACGGATCCCTGAAGAAGATGTCTTGCAACACGAAGACTGGCTCGTCCTCACGGAAATCCTCGAAATCTTGAAGCCATATATCGAGTATACCAAATACTTTGAGGGCAGGGAACCCAGGTTTGCGGAGGTCATCTCAACAGTCTGTTGCTTGCAAGACCACCTCAAGGAAATGCAAAAACGCTATAATGAGGGCCTTGTTGGTACACCTTTCGAGACACCACAGATCGATCTAGAAGAGCCTTCCTTTGGGTCTTCCGATTCAGCTGAAAGCTGTATATTTGTTGCAGGTGACGAATCCCAGATGCCTCGGCGCTCGCAGAGGGAAATCAGACTTCCTACCCGCCTCCAAGACTTCGAAGTCGATATTTCCTCTCCAAGACAAGCCTCCTCTATTCCTCAGAGCCGATCGTCTCCGCCTGAGTCACCAAGAGCCACTGAGGAGCTCCAACTCGGCGATCTAAGCCTCCGATATATACAGCACTCGCTTGAGTTTGCCTCTAAGAAGCTGGAAAAGTACAGGAATCTGATGGAGGAGACAGGGGTCTATTGGGCGGCAGTGATTCTGCACCCAGCTCACAAGACACGGCTTATCGAAGTCTACTACCCCGAACGCAAGGAAGCCATTGTCAAGGACTTCAGGGCTTTGTTTGACGACTCATACGTGGTCCTGTTCGATTTGGACATCGCGGCATTCACGGTCCTGGAGCTGTTCGCCACCTACTGTGTCGGGTACAGTCTCTACATTATTATCACCGACCGCAACGAGGAGGAGGAGGAGGGGCCGAAGAAGTTGAGGAAAAACCAGACGTCTGATGAAGAGGCGCAGGGCAGCTGCTAGGCCCCGCGTCGCGACTTGTCGGGCTAAGACTGGACGCTCGCCTGTACTGCGGTGGATTCGGGGTCAAACTACGTATTCCGAGAACGAGCAAGACAGTATCATTGTTTAGGTTGAGATGGAGGTGAGAGGCAAAAGGGGCTTTGAGGAGCTGGATCGTGTCTGCCGAGGCTGCCCGTCGGTCTTCTACCGAGGCTGCCGGTGGAATGGTGGCTCAAGAGGCCTGGTTACATTTCGAGGGTGAAGTGGGTGGTTTTGATTGGAGTTCCATGATGAGTGACGGGATGGCTGCCTGGTCAGAAAAAGACGCGTTTGGGCTATGAGTGCCGGCAGGTTTTTAGTCGCTAACAGGCGTAGGGTATCTGCATGGGCCGAATTTGCCGTCTAAAACTTGCTCCAGAGTCTCGGACGTGGTGGCATTGGTATTAGTGATTGTTGGATCTTGAATTATTTCACCTCATCCTCGCCAAGATCCGATCATCGACCGTAGAACTGTCAGATATGGTTGATGCTCTTTATCCTCATGAAATGATTGGGCCTTGATACCTTCACCGCTGTCCAGTTTCCCTCGATAATGCGGGAGGCCTGCAAAGAGATAATGGGCCAGGCCCTCCCATGTCAAGAGCAAATGTCATCCCCTCAGCGAGCTTCCAGCGAAGGATCAATCCTCAGAGATATTTGCGATCTTTCCAAAAACTCTAGAGAGGCTTTTCCAATAATTTGCAGTCAAATTCAGCTCCCAGTCACCAAGACACGATGGAAGGCTTAAGCCAATGTCCTATGAACAGCAAGGCAGATGCAGTTCATGAAGACGTAACCGAAGGCTGTCAAACTGATGCCCCAGCCAATACTCGGATTAAAGACTATCTTACGAAGGAAGTTCCTGAATTCGTCGCTTTGTGCGCGATCAGGGAGAAGGTAAAAACCACTTCAGCTCTCAATGATATGTGCTAGCCACTACTAGTACTGACGTCTTTAGAAAAAGGGTTGGAAGAACCCAGCAGGAGATCGCTTTTTCGAGGTCGGGCGAAAACAGGCAGATCAAGGGACCCGGAAGACACAGATCTTCTTCAAGAAGATGATGCGAAATATTGCCGAAGAGATGCAGAAAGCAACTGGAGCGTTCTCAACTTTTGGGGCAGAAAAAGCAGCCGAAAAGGGCCGCCAAACACGAATCCTCGACTGCTGCATGGCCCCAGGGGCCTACCTGCAAGCTGCACTCGAGCACAACCCTGGCGCCCACGCTCTGGCCTTCACCTTGCCACCAGAAAAGGGCGGGCACGTTCCTCTGCTAGACTGTGACGGGTCACGCGGCCTGGATCTCAGATTGCTCGACTTGACGATGCTTGCCGCCGATATGGGCGTCACAGCGGAACAAATTCCCAAAGATCACCCCGAAGCGGCCGACTTCCTGCCCCGGCAGGTCGAAGACGGCCAAGACTTCGACCTGGTCATCTGTGACGGCCAGGTTCTACGGACCCATGAACCGCACCGGGCGGCCTACCAGGAATCGCGAGACGCCCGCAGGCTCTCGCTGACACAATTCGTGCTTGGGCTGGATCACCTGCGGCCCGGGGCTACGATGATAATTCTGCTGCATAAGGTCGAAAACTGGGTGAACGTGCGCCTAATGTACACTTTTTCAAAGTTCTCCCATGTCCAGCTTTTCAAGCCCGGCTCTGGCCATGCCAAGCGGTCGTCCTTCTACATGGTTGCGACGGATATCAGATCTGAGCACCCCTTGGCAAAGAAGGCTGTGACTGAGTGGAAGGAACAATGGAAACAGGCAACTTTCACCAGCGACGAAGAGTTCTCAGAGGCTGTCAGTGCGGCATCTCTACAGGGTAGACGTGACGTGGATCTGGTGTTGAACGAGTTCGGTCCTGAGCTGATACGGCTGGGCCGCAAAGTCTGGAAGATCCAGACTGAAGCTCTGGAAAAGGCTCCTTTCAACCGAAGACTGTGACGTAGAAAGGCTTCATTCACCTAGCTCATCAAGGAAGACTTTAGGAATGGGGAAGGACCAGCGCCCTATAAGGAACAAGAACACGATCAGCATATTAGCCTTGATGGATTATATGGAGATATGAAATTGATTAATACATACCAGGCATTTCTTGGAAGTGCCGGTAACAGTGGTTCTGGACACATGAGGCCCACGAAACGCTGCGGTGTTCCGGGTGTCCGGGCCACAGTCGTGGTTCATCTCCTGTTTCTCTTGGTGCGGGGGGCTGGCTGATTCTCTGAAAGAGTTGCTTGGTCCTTATCCCTGCGATGGCGATTCGGGTGGTGTTGGTATCGGGGGCAATTGGGATGCTGCGTCCGAGGTATTTTTCGGGATTCTCGTTTGGGTTTTCTGTCGGGTCTTCTCTTGTTGTTTCTTTTCTGGCATCATTCTGGGAGTCTATTGCTCCTGCATACTCGGTGCCTGAACAATCCGAGTCGCTGTCTCTCATCACTGTGTCGTACAGTGGTCCTCGTCTTCCCATTGCTAGCTGTCGTTCCTGGTGGGGCTCCCTGGGAAACCATCCAGAGGCTTCTTTCTCCGAAAGGTGTAGTACGCACTGATCATTGAAACAGAAGGTCCAGTTAAGGGCTCCGTGCTTCTTGTCAGCATCGTTGTCAATGCAAGTGTTCCGTACGGAGTAACTTGGAATTCGTGTCAGCATCGTTGTCAATGCAAGTGTTCCGTACGGAGTAACTTGGAATTCGTCGCGCAGGGTTCGGAATGTAACATCGTGGAATGCATCTATCCCACTTCGGTCTAATTTCTTCGAGCAAGGGGAAGATGGAGATAAACGTATTTTGTCTGAACGGCGGCAGGTTCTTTCCTGGCTTGAGACTCCATCCATTCGCAGGCTTTCGATTTCGTATTCACCAACCGCTATTCTTTAGACGAAGATGGAGCTCTACCAAGCTTTTGCAATCATTGTCCAAATTCTGGTGCTTTACGTCGCCACTACCTCATTCAGCTCCTGGTATCGCCTCCGCCATGTCCCCGGCCCTCGTCTCGCGGGCTTCACGCGGTTCTGGCTCGCCATAACGTCCCTCGGCGGCCGCATGCAGCAGGTCTGGGTCGATCTCGAGAAGGACTATGATTCTCGCGTGGTCCGCATAGGGCCGAGTATGGTGACCACGAGCGACCCTTTGGCAATTCGGCGCCTCGCTAGTGCGCGTAGTTCTGCTCAGAAAGATGAGTGGTATCGTCGCGCTAGGTTTGCAAAAGGCGTTGACACGCTGTTCACTTTGACTGATGCTAAGGTTCACGATGGGTACAAGTCAAAGGCGGCTGCTGGATATTCTGGGCGGGAGTCACCTGCTATTGAGGATGGGATTGATGAGCAGATTGCGTCGGCTTTGCGGCTGTTGCGCGAGAAATATGTCTGTTCTCCTACGTCTTCACCTGAGAATACTGAGCAGACAGGCAAGAAGGATGACTTTCGCCCCCTTGATCTGGCCAAGTTCTCGAGCTATTTCACTCTGGACGTCATCACTAAGGTTGCCTTCGGAAACGAGTTTGGGTGCTGCGGCCTTTAGAGTAGAACCAACGGAGTTTACGCCACTGGTTGGCATGTAGGTCTGCGTTGGACGCTGAGCTGTCTGAAAACCCTCTATTGAGCACTAATATTGACATGTCATAACCTTCACAGTCAGGTAGGATTAAGTCATCTTCAGACATGATCTTGGCCGCCGCCAGATTGCGTATTCCCGTTACATTGCCGCGGTGACGACCCGACTGATACGTTTGAGCTTTGCCATAGCCGCTATGAAGCCGGTAGGGGATGTGGCAACGAAAGCCATGCTTTCACCAAGTTCGTAGCATTCGCCAAGCCTTTGCAGGAGACATTGTCGAGGCAGATAATACGCCCGTCCTGTGATGGGCCAGGGTGCAGCAAGCTGTTTAAGGCTGGAGAAATGGCCTACAAGTGCAGGAAATGCGTGTTTGTGAGTGATGGAAAGCGCTTTCTTACCTTATTGCGCTACTCATGTCAAATTAGTGGAGTTGGATGTAAGAACAGAACTTATTCAATGGAGCGGATAGAGTATTTATAACAGCATTAGTGTCCGTTTCTCTTAACAAGTTTAGGGAATTACTAATCGGACAAATTTGTGCATATCCTTGAGTTCCTGCCCGAGTGAGTGAATGTCAGGGTCCCTCTCACAATCACAAAAGCCTGTGCCAGAAAGGGCTCGGTGAAGGGTTCGGTGTGCCTAACAGGATGACCGACTGCTGCTTCGGCGCAGCTAGTTCCATGCGCAGGCGCAGCTCCCTCGCCGCTACATATCCTTCGCCACTCTGCTTGCATCTCCCACCCTCACAGTGAATGAGCGGCATTCCTGTCACTAATGAAATCTCGGCTTCCTGAATGCAGTGTTCCCTTTGACGAGGCTCACGAGGTGAGCCTGTGTCCCATCACCACGATATGGCTATAACCGTTCGAGTAACCTTTCGCCGTGATCTCTCATTGGCTCCGGAAGTTGGCTGTTCATAACCTCTTGCAGAAGGCACTTGACATCACCTGCACAACCAAAGGCTAGACTCCAGCCGGCGCCCCCATGACCATAAGAATGCACGACTCGGCTTATTTTTCCAGCAGGTGTCCACCGGAGCTCGCGCTCGACGCGGACATTTCTACCGCGAAAGGGCCGTAGTCCCTGCGCGAGTGGGTACTCCTTGTCGAGACGCGCGTTCTTGAAATCAGGCAAAAATGCTTCGCAACGGGCCCTCATTCGCTTGATATCCGGGTGGTCAATGGTAAGATTCAAGTTTTTCTGACCTGGCTGGACGATCCCTAATTTAGACTTTCAGCTTGTGGACCAGGACGAAGAGTCAGGTGGGAGACGCGCAAGGGACATACCTCCCAAGTACAGAATGCTGTAATTCCGCGGAACGATGAACACCATCTCGTTATCTGAAGCTGCATCTGCTGAGACAGCAAGGGCAGCCTTGACTTTTGGGAAGTCCTTTCCATCGTTGATCACACGGATCATGGCGCCACGGAGCGGGTAACAGCTTTCATCGTTAGCCACCGTGGCGCTTCCGAGCCCTGTGCAGTTGACGATGGCATCCGCACAGAAACGGGCGCGCAATGAGTCCTCAATCAGGAGCAGGTCCTCTTGGATCTCCTCAGTCACAATTATTGCACCTTTCGCTGCCACGAGCTGCATTAGCCACTCCATAGCGACGTCGGTGTCAATTTGAGGAGACAGAATTTCGTACGCGTCCACAATGCCATGCCGTGGGTTCACGCGATGTTGTTCTGCCAGGGCTGGGTTCCGGCAGAATCCCTTTACGCCAGATATACTGAGTTCTTTCATCTTTTGCAATTCAGCCGGATTCTCGTCAAGTGAGCGGGGAAAGAAAAACCCCGCCGGCCTCATCACCACGCCAGACTTCATTTCGCCCATCATCGGGTCTGCAAGCTGATCCCAGATGTGGTACGATGTCATAGCCCATCGCTTGGAATGATGGAGAGAGATTTTGTCGATGTGCTGACCGCATACTGCAGGTGGGTACTCCCAGAGAGCTCCAGCGATCTGGCTAGTCAGGCGTTGAGCTTTGGTCCAAGAGGCCCATTCTTTGGCTATTATCGTAACATTATGACCGGCGTCAAGCAGCGTCCAAGCGGTGGTAAGGCCTATGACGCCAGCTCCAATGATCAGAAAATGGTGGGAGGTCTCGTTTGGATAGGCCACCCGGGAGCTACCGGGGCCGATGTCGTGATATAGACGAAGTGGTGCTGAATTCATGATGGTTTAGGAGACTCTCACTCGGAGTCGTGGCGTTAGGAAATAATTGGGAAACGACTTTGAGGATTGACTAAAGATTGAGGCTATTAAACCTGAAATTAGTTAACGTGGTTTACCAGTCAGCCGTGTTTATCACATGCCCGTGTTTTTTTTACTACCTCCACCAACTTTCGTCAACCCCAGCACCCACCCAAGGCAAATAAATCAATTATAATTGGCACCAATTAGTGCCAACTGGTCTCCATTACTTAATTTCAATCAACTTAGTCAATTTTGAGAGGTTAGCGTGGCTGCAGTGCCAGTCTAAAGTGGCTAACTTTTGGTGGGAAAATCGGCTTCCCCACCAAAATGGAGCATTTCAGCCATGCTGTTGAATGGCCTTTGCCATGTGGCGATAGTACGTACGTACAGTGGGGGTGTTCTGGTTGGTTGGTTCAATTGCATCTATTCTCTAACTAGAAGGAAAAGAGGGGGTGTTTCGTACAAGGGAAGATAACACGCTTCCCTCGCCAAGCCCACGGGATTAGTCATCCCGCCCGGGGCTGCCAACTACGTGCGATCCAATAGAGTGCTATTCCAACACAGACTCTCTTTTCTTCTTGGGATCGCACGCCCCCAATCGTACTTTTTGAGCAAGTTGAATTGCTCGTACGGTAGCCCTTTGCAAGGGCTTTCTTTCCCATCAAAAGGCAAGTTGAATTGCCCACTTTTGAAGGAGTTCCGTGTAAGTGACGTACGGGCATGCCGGTGTAAGTCAAACGCAAGTTCAACGGCTCCCGGTACGTACGACGACACTTTTCTTCCACTTTTCCTTTCAACCTTTTTCCCATAAAACTTTCCGTACGAAACCTTTTTCAAAAGCCCAATACAAAGGAAAGATTGCCAGTAAGTCACCCGTTCGATCAGGCACTTGCCCGGTCGGAAAGGAAGGTACGGCAGTGACGGGCACTCGCACGTCGGCCGTCTTGCACCTATTTAAACCCTCTTCCTCTTCCTCTCTCTCTCTCCCAGCTTCTTTCTTCTTCATCGCACGACACTCACACACACACATCCACACACATACTTCTCTTGTGTCGTGCGATCCCTTCGTCATAACAAAAACTTCTTCCGTACCCATCTTCAAGCTCCTGACCCATACGTCGTACAATGGCTGCCTTCGCCCCCATCTTTGGTCCCATGGCGGACGTCGTCATCGGCGAGGTTCACTACGTGCGGGTCCCGACCGGCAACTTTCTGAATCGCGCGTGCCTGCAGAATCTCTGCATCAACTTACGACTCATTTCCTTTCCTTACTCGTCGTACGTAAAGCTGACACTCCTTAGGATGCCGAGCGTCGCGTCGCCGCGCTGCCTTCCCAGGACGTCCTCCTCCGAGCGTCGGGTAACGAGACGCACATGGACATTATCGCGAAGATCCTGCGTCGCGAGGGCTACTCTCGCGCGATCCTAATTCAGTCACGCGGTCAAGTTCAAGTCCGTTGCGTAAACCGTTGCGCCCGACATGAGCGCCTCGAGCTCAAGTTCCGTGAGTGCCGTACGGTCAATGGCTTCATGGGCGGTGCATGTGGCGAGTGCGTCTAGTCTGTCTCGGCTATGTCCTAGCCGTGCCCTGGCCATATCCATAAATAGCTCCTTACTACCGCAATAACCGTCGGAAAGAAAGTATTCCTCCAGTTATTACCAGAAATCTCGAAATCAAGGCCTTTCAAGCCAGAATATACGGGGCAGGTGGAAGGCAACTGGTCTTTGGCCGATATCACATACTAAACCCCTTTTGAGCCGCTTGCTAGTCGAAAACACTACCAAACCAGACCCTCCTACACAAAGGAGAGTGTAGATAGCAAGACTGCAACTGAGTGTCCTCTTGACGGTCATATGATAGCTATCCTTCTTCGCCATTGGCGGAGACGTTCAAGCTGTAGGGTATCAGGAAGCTTTAGATTATGTATCAACCCCACACCGGTAAGTTTGGGCAACATACTACTCCCGAATCAAAGGCCGTAGTGAACATAAGGAACCCAGAACGGCCGCCTCGGCTCCGACCCCTCTCTCAATTCAGCGTCCCTCTCTGTTTCAGGCGACCATGACTTTGCGCCCCCAGTATCCTCGCCTTTCACCCACTGGTCTCGGAGCGTCCTAGTGGCCCGGTGAAGCCCCCGGCTTATCGATTCGTCCCCGATCTCTTCATCCCGCAGAAACTCATACGTCATTCTCGCCATGTCCACACATAACCTGTCATCGACGCTCCAAAGCGTGCCGACCACGTGACGAAACCCTGCCAACTGGCAAGCATTAGCTAGATGGATGCTCTCGTCAACAGACCCCTCATCTAGGATCTGACCCGTCCCGCATGCCGAGAGGTAGGTAAGGAATGGCGGCTTCGAGGTGAGGTTGATCTCCAGGAGGCTTGCCACCGTGAATGGCTCCCGGGCCCAATCATTGAGGAGCAAATGACTCTGTAACGGTTCTGTGGGATGCGTGCTGCCGTGGCCGGCAAAGTGGAATATCCTGCAGGTCTCTAAGGCCGACGAGACGTCGGCCTTGCACGGTCGAGGCCGGTCATGTGGCAACCCCATTGACTCGCAGACAGCCACTACCGCATCAACCTCGTCGCTCGCATATTCGAGCGGGTTTCGCTTTGGTGTGTCCTGCATGGCAACGACAACAGCATTTCGGGACTCCCCGGTTGCCGTCGATCGATGTTGTCGTCGGCGACTATGAAGGATCGCCTTGACAGACGAGGCGTAGGATGAGACGACCCTGTCTAGCGCCGTCTCGCCGGTGCGCCTCAGATGGTGTCCCGCGGCATGGAGTGGAAACTGGGTCAGTGTGCCGGTGGGAACCCACCACACGTGCGGCCACTGACCGTCCGGCGGAGGCTCAGTAAAACCGAGAGAATTAAGAACAGGACAGACGATATCATCCCAGAGCCACCCGAGCGTGACAAGACTTTTAAGTTCCCGGACATGGTCGTTGATGGCGTCTCGAGAGAGCTGTGGCAGCTCTAGCAATCGGATGCTGGACTGCTCAATGAGCAAAGCATCGCAGCGGTACCGGCTCACATTTAGGACGACGATCGGACCGGGCTGTGCAGCCTTAAGCATATCGGCTTCCGATGCGGAGAGCAGGAATCGCCCTAAACCAGACTTGGACCGGATTGTCTTAAGAAGAGTGGCAAGTTGGGGTCCAGCATCGCGGCGCCGACCGCCTTCCGTCTCTACGGTCGCAGTGAGGCGCTCGACTGTAGCAAGGGAGTGTAATCGATCTCGCAAGTCGATAAGGAACGTGCGAGGTCGGGATGACTGTGTTCAAAAGCAGAAACGTCGGATTGCTCAAAGAGAGCTCCCGCGATGACACCACGACCAGTTTCAAGCAGTTCGATTGCAGCAGCAGGGCCTCTATTAGCATGAAGGGCAACGGCTGCCGCGTCCGACGACAGTCTGACAGCGGCGGAGAGGAGGTGTGTCTTGTCTGAGTTCTGCAGAGAATGGGGCGTCAATAAGGGAATCAAGTCGACCGTTGTTTTGGCAATGGCGTATGCTTGTCGATCTTGAAGTATGCCTGGGGATGACAGAAAATGACGGCCGGCTGCGACACGTAAGCTCACAGCGGAGGTGGAGTGACGCAAGGCAACGAGGAAGCATTCTTTGGCTTCCTTTAGGTCAGCTATCGCTCTGATCCGCCAGTATCGGTTTCTTAGATGAGCTCCGAGGTTATTCGCGAGCATAGCCCGGTCCCGATGATCTGACGGGGTAGCATCGATGGCTTCTCGTCCTGCTCGGACAGCTTCGTCGAGGTCTGCCATCCCTCTAGTCCGTGAGTACCTGTTCCCTAGACGATTTCCTAGGTTATGTTTTAACACCGACCGGCCCGGATGATCTAGCGGGGTGTTCCCACGAGAATTTCTCTTCTGACGCCCTCACATTCCGATTCCGCTAGCCCCAAGGACTTAAGCACCACATCGCCATCGGTCAGTCTTCAACAGCTATCATTATTCGTCTCTTTTGTACTTGTAATTGATCCACCCTTTGACCCTGCTAATCCTTTCCGTGTTCTGCTCGTTTCCATCTGCATGCTAGATCGCATGTTCCTGGCGTTTCTGGCTCACATTACTAACGCATCCCTGACTTAGGATCCCTTCGACTACCATCCGGAGCAATTCCAGAATTTCGATCCATGCGCAGCCGGGTGCGATCCGACGCCTGCTCGTTTTGGGCCCTCCACTTCGACGAACCGATATCGTGTTGGTCATAATGGCCAATGGATTATACACGGCGGTGTAGACATTGCTGCCGCCGCCATGGTAAAGCCATTTCCGGTGGTTAAATTGCGCCAGAGTACCACGCCGGAGCCACTTTCGAATCCTGACTCTGGCCACAAAGGGTCACCTACAGCAGAGAAAGACGACCTCACACTTTCCCAGTCGAGGCGCAGGGCTCAGAATCGTGCTGCGTAAGTGCTACCGCTATCGAACTGCCCTGCAGGAGCCGATACATCCTCTTCCTGCTGTGAAAAGGGGGAGGATAACAGTTTCCCTCTATTGCACTGTGCCTCGGTTATCTGCACTTGTATATGCTGACTTCTTGCCCACTGTTGCAGTCAGCGAGCCTTCAGAAAGCGTAAAGCGCAGCATGTCAAAGACTTCGAGGCAAAGCTTGCCTCCCTGGAAGCCGCACAGCGCGAGCTTGCGTCCGAGAACGAGAGGTTGCAACGCGATCTCCAAGAGATGAGCCTCGAGAACGCAATGCTCAAGGCGACCCCCTTAACCAAGGGTGGACATTTGCCTTGCCATGACGGCGCGCCAGTGACAACATGGCCCTTACAGTATATCTCCCTCAGATTCTGCACAAACTTCCTATCCCCACATGCGAACGAAACGTCTGGCCATCGAAACATCACCAGCGACAACGGAGAATGGCCCTATGCGGCAGGCGCGACGTAGAATTACATGATGAGCCATGACCTACGCAAGACGGGCCCGCTTAATATAGCGGGTATCGGTGGCAGGTTGAGGCATATGGCCAAAAGTGACGCGCAGGAGCAAGTGCTAGAAGAGAAGGACAAGTACATTCTTGAGGCCTTCGAGGAGAATGTCGACGCCGAGTGCGCTGCTTTGAGGCACGGACGCTGACCGAAAGCTTCACTGACTCATTTTCCGCGAGTAATCCTGATGTTTGATCCCCTGTAATCAAACCTTGAGTATTGTTCGCTACCTTCAATCAACCATTACAGGGCTTGACGCGAGTCAAGGCTGGAATGTGGTCGTTATCAGAGTTGCAAATGTGTCGTATGTAATAAAACCGAAGGAAATCGTCATAGTGCACTGGACCATCCAAGGACTGCGACTACGACACAGGACTGGACTGGACCGGACCGGACCGGCTGCCGCCAGCTGGCCCAACTGACAATGCTGACTTGACTTGCTGATAGAGACAGATACGCCGACATCCCCATAGCCACGACCTCGAGCCACGACCTGCCTCCTCATCGACACCCAACCCTCCCCGATACTGACAACGTTGAAAATGTCAATGCTCTGCATTACCGACCCCCTGTGCCAGTTAGCAAAGTTACCTCATGCGGGGGGCTGTCAAGCTGACCAATGCCATCAGCCACGAATGACAAAGGAGAATACTTGCAAGTCTCGGGGAGCCCGCAGTGCCGTCGCAATGCAATCATAATGGGCTTAGCATGGGGGGAGCTGGGGAGCTCCAGAGGACAAGCTCCTGAGGGGCTTTCAAGAGGGTTCTTATACCATTGCTCCGGCAGCGCATCCAAGCCTCATTTCTTCGCCTCCATCAACAACTCTTTCTCCGGTGCTTCTCATTCATTTTTTCTTGCCATTCTCCCCATTGTGCCATGACCAGCTTGGTCCTCCCTATCCAGGTCCGACGGCAGCCAAGATGGCCGGGGAAACAGGTCCCATCACGGCGTCGTTGCCGGTCGATATGATAATTGCCGGCTTTTTCGCGATTGCGTGTTATAACTGCGTCGAAATCCTCATCTCGCTGCTCTATCGCTTTAAGCGCCACGACGGGCTCTATTTCTGGAGCATGGTTACGGCGACACTGGGAATTGTACTTCACTCGATAGTGGTGTTGCTACGCTACTACAGTCTCGGGCCAAACTTTCCACTGGCTGTTCTGACGTGCATCGGTTGGTATGGCATTGTCACTGGCCAGTCTGTCGTTCTCTACTCTCGCCTCCATCTCATCGTCTCGGATAGAGCCAAAATCCGCTGGGTGCTGATTATGATCATCATTAATTTCTGCATCCTTCACATCCCGGTTACAGTCTTATTTCTCGGTAGCAACACTCGAGAATCCAATCGGTTTCTTCCCGCATTTGACATCTACGAGCGTGTCCAACTCGCGGGGTTCTCCATCCAAGAATCCATCATCTCCGGTCTTTACATCTGGGAAGCATCTCGTGGACTCGAGCCCATCTTTGCCATGAAAAAGATCGCGACGCGCAAAGTCATCCGACAGCTCATCCTCGTCAATGTCCTGGTTGTGCTCCTCGATATTAGCCTCATCATCATCTCAATTCGAATTCGCAAGGTGCGACAACGGGTAAGGTCCCGCTGGACCCATCAATATCACTCGCTTTCGGAGTCCCTAACTTCCCCTTGGTGCTGGTCTTGTGACTCATCAGGCACACTCTGGTCATCTTCATCTTCCGACAGTATCCCTTCACTTATATCCTCAGGCTCTGACCTGCCCAATTTGCCAATCGCATCCCGAGACATTGAATCCAGCCGAACGCAGGCGCTCACCATTCCTGAGTATGTCTTGGGGGGTTCGAGCTGAACCTTGAGCAGCTGCCCAATTGCGCTGGACTGAAGGCCACGTTCAAGGTACTTCATCTTTTCTTGATCATCCCAGTTTGCTGCCTCGCCCTGGGAAAGCAACTTCTGGACTTTGGTAAAGTAATCCACAAATGACTCGTTTGCACCCATCTCCAGTTCAAAGCTACGGTTGGATGGTTCCTGGCTTTTTTCCAGCCCCGCCCGCAAGCTTTTTAAATGGTCTAAGAGTTGCTGGTGATCATAGGTTCCACCAACCAACACATCCATGTTGACAGGGGATAGGCTATATTTTTGTATCCCTCAATTTCTGACGTCCCTCAATTTCTTACGTCCCTCAGTCCCGGACGCAACCGCATTTCTAGCAAACTCATTACAGAGTCAAGTTCGTTTTGGCCCGGCTATTCATCATTGCTGATCATCGAGACAGACACTTTCAGCATAGCTAGCAAAATTATAAGCGAGTTCTGGCAGAACGTGGGGAAATTCGCGGTTTCTGAGTAGGGTTTCGAAAAATTCCCGGGGAGGGAAATTTAGGCAACGTGCGTGGCAGGGCTGCGGCCGATCTGTGTGCAAGCGAAACTCCACCTACCGTGAAAAATGACGCCAGAATTTGGGAAACCCCAGCTACCGGGATCGCATGGGTCAAATTGGCAGGAACGCAGCATGTTGCGCTCTACCCTGGCGACGAGGCTGGAGGCGGAGACCCACAGGATCACCTCCTGATCGCCAACCACCGTGCAACCAAGACGCGATACAGGAGCAGTAGTTTCAAATGAATGCCTGGTCCCGCGGCGATATTGCAAGGATGCGCCCATCATTCACAGTCAGCTGGTGCAGGTGCCTGTGCTTGCTTTGACGTTCCATTCGGGGCAGGGCCTACAGGTCGGCGTGCATACCAGCATACAAGGGAGCCAATCAGGACACTCTGTATGTGCACGACCGATGTGAGCAGACGAGCCGGCTTTCCCTCGTAGGTATCGACTTGCTGACTCCGGCGAACCCCACTTGGACGAGCAAGCTGCCTTGAATCGAACTTGAGAGTTCGGATCCCGAAACCAGCGTTCAATCCTCTTTTAACCACCGCTTCCGCTTTCCAAAGTACAACCACCCTTATTCAGTACATTACAGTATAAGCGCTCGAATTGAGCCTGAAAAGTATGGACCCTCTTCAATCCACGAACTTCAGTCCACTTTTTCAAAAAATTAAGGATTACCACCGTTCCCCCTACCGGCTGAAGGACCTCCTTAGCGAAGCTCAGCAAGCGCCTGACTCTACGGCATACATGTTCCTGCAGGCAGGGTTCGGAGCGTGGGTAGCCTACATCCTTGCAAAGCGCGAATCAGTACAGCAAGAGGCCTTCCCCGGTAAATCAGAACGAGCCCACATCATCGCCCTGCTCGAGAACGCGACACCACAGAGCAAAAAGGCACTGGCTTCTCGAGTGGCAGCTGCAATCGAGAGCGACTTGGCTGTCAAGGAGAAGTTAAATGCCTGGAATCCCGAAACACCTCAGAGAGGAGCTGTGCGGAGACCAAAACGACGCCGTGAGATTTGTTCCCAGTTCACTCACCACAAGAACAATTATTGACCTCCTCCAGGCATGGATGATGGCACACCGACGTGTCCCGCTGGTATCGAGCCAGCAGGTATTTCCAGCGAAGAATATGGTAATATACAACGTGGTATGCCATCAGCCACCGGCCTCTCAACTCAGGGTTCAAATCCATACCACGAAATCCACATATGGATCCATAATGTGGATCCATATCCATTCCATTCCATTCCACGCGGGCTTCTGTATTTCCATATCCACGCCACGGAGCCCCTTCCACATGTTCCATATGTGGAAATTGTGGAAAGGAATGGACATTTTTGGTGGGGTTTGAAAATACCTGGATTTCCTTGTGAAATAGCGCATACCCTAAGTACCTTCGATCGCCCACAACAACAAAATAAAAACGATTTTCCACCCCGTTTTATCCGTACACAAGGTTAAACAAGTCTATTCTGGGAGGTTTTACTGTTACGACCTTACTACCTCAAATCGAAATGGCCACCTTCCATCCTACCAAGTCAACCACGCCCGTTCCAGAACGTACAGAAGAAGACAATCAACGGCTCTTTCAGCTCTACAAAGGCTGGACCTTGACGGAGAGAGACGGCCAAGTGCGTCAATGGGTATATCAATTCGGCTACGATATCCAGCATGCCCAGAAGGGGGAACGCCGATGGGTGTGTTGTCTTTGCATCAAGCAAAAGCGGCCGAGGCCAAAGAGTTATGCCATCAAAGGGTTGCAGAACGCTGAGGGTCACCTGTACACGGACCACAATGGCATCATGGATCCGACGGGCAAGAGGCAAAAGCCTGCAAAGGCATCTGAGAAAGCACATCAGTCCATTGCAACAATCCTACAGTTGAACCCCACGGAGCCGAAGGAACAAGATTTGATCAATACGCTGATCAAACGTTTCGACAAAACTGTATTCCAGCAGAAACTTGTCAACTGGATTGTCAATTCTAACCAATCCTTCTCGATCGTCAACGATCAAGATCTTCGAGACATCTTCAACTATCTCAATCCATCTGTCGAGATCACAAAAGCTAACATTACTGACGTGACCGTGCGTGCCATCGCAGAACGAGAATTTACCAACAACATGGAAAGAGTGAAGGATGCTTTGCGGAAGAGTCCAGGACAGATCCATATCCAGTACGATGGCTGGAAGTCTGGTAACCGACACGCCTTATACGGCATCACATGTGTGTTTCGGGATTCCAACGACCGGCCACAGAAGTGTGTCCTCGGCCTGCCTGAACTTACAGAGCGGCACACAGGCGAGAATATCGCCGGGCAGATCATCGAGATCATTCGAGAGTACGAGATCAGCGATAAAATCGGGTATTTCACACTGGATAATGCCGGTAACAATAAAACCTCGATGGAGGAGCTTGCATTAGAATTCGGCTTCGACTGGAAAAAGCGATGGGTTCGCTGCGTTGGCCACGTTGTCAACATAGTAGTGAAACAGATGCTGTATGGCAAGAACCCGGATGCTTTTGAGAAAGAGCTCTTTGAAGGACTTCACACGGCAGCGAAGGAGCATGAAGTCTGGAGGAGGCGAGGCTCCGTTGGAAAATGGCATAACTTTGCTGTTGTAGGTGGCTCAGTCCCCGATTTTATTTGTTATACTCACGAAGTCCTAGGAGGTGAGCAGATCGGACACGTGGACCGATATGCTCAAGAAGGTACAGGCTGTCGAGAGCCAACTCTCTGACGACGCTCAGCTCAAGAAACACCGTCCAGTTGGAGTTGTGGTCGACAATGCTACCCGGTGGCTTTCTCAATTCTGGATGATTGAGCGTGCTCTGGTTTTAAGGCCATTTTATAATTCTTTTGTCCAGAGAGCGTCAAACGAGTGGGAGAAGGCCAACTTGACGAGAGCTGGCAACATCAAAAAGGGCTCCAAGCAGCCCTTCTTCCTGAAGGAAGAGAACCGCATGACAACTGATGATTGGCATGTGCTCGGGACTCTTTACGACATTTTGCTTGACTTCAAGCTGGTTGTGAAAGGCCTTGAGGGTGATGGACAGGGAAAACACCGCAGAAACGTCGAGGAAAACGAGGTCGAGCCCCCACTGTCTGGTAAGCCTTAGACTTCGCAAAAGCGGCCCTATTCTTATTCTAGCAGCTGACTTGTACAGGTACAAGCTGGGATCTTATTCACGCGTACGAATTTCTTCTCGAAACCCTTGAATCCGCGAAAAGAGCAGTCGCCAATTTTCCAGACGGCCACCACCTCGCAGTCAACATCAACCTAGGTTGGCTCAAATTGAACGAATACTTCAAACAGGATACGAACAGGATCGGACCTGGAAGAAGAAATCGCATACCTAAAACAGGATGAAACCGGTGACCCCCATCGTTTGAAAGAGGGGAAAGGAAAACACAAAAAAACTAAAAGGCATTAACTACTTGGCGAAAGAATCCTTGGCTGGTAATCCGTCCTGTATTTACAAACCCAACTTATTTTATAAATACTCTGGTCGACGGGTCTTGGTGGTGTCGGTCTATGTACCAAGGGAGGATTCCCAGGCCCTGCGGGGCACGTGCGACAACCTACGCAAAATAGTCATGGATGTAAGGCGGAACGCAGGCATGGCGGTGGACGTGGTAATTTCAGGGGACTTCAACCGGCACGACCAACTGTGGGGAGGAGACGATGTGTCGTTGGTAAGGCAGGGTGAAGCGGATCGAATCATCGACCTCATGGACGAGCTGGATATCCAGAAATCGAATAATTGAATACATAACAGTTAAACGCACTGCTGCATCAAGCAAAGATGGCACAAAACGCAAGAT
The DNA here is from genome assembly GCA_021399435.1 of Diaporthe sp. PMI_573. Taxonomy (NCBI): domain Eukaryota; kingdom Fungi; phylum Ascomycota; class Sordariomycetes; order Diaporthales; family Diaporthaceae; genus Diaporthe; species Diaporthe sp. PMI_573. Next base: position 136,989 of record JAJTUP010000045.1, read on the forward strand.
GCGGCTCAGCTGATCAAAAAATCATCGAGCCCCACGTCACATTCACGCAATCCCTCGAGTCTCCTCTTGTGCGGCGGACTCGCCTACACCACTTCGTTCTTCCTGATCGATGCCGTTGCCACCTTCGCTTTGGGTCTGCGAGGCCGCAGCCTGCCGTTTGGTCTTGTCCTCCTCGAGTATGTCTCCAGAAACTTGTCCAAAAATTGCGCAATAATCATATCGGCTGTCTCGTCTCGCTCGCGCCTGGTCTTGACTCTGCGGATCTTTCCAATGGACCGATAGACGCCTTTCGCGCCTTCTTTCTTCAAGCGCACATTTCCTATCACTCGGCGAAGGACGGGTTCCCAAGCAGCCTTGATGTTTTCAAATTTACGGGATTCCAAATATGCCCGTGCCTACGTACATATTTTGTTGGTACGGCCCTGATGCCGTAGGTCAGAGGATCTTTGCACGTGCAAATAGGCGAGCAAAAGCCGTACGTTTCTGGGTACGGGTTCGATTCTTGCTACCGAATGAAGAAAGAAGCTATCGCCATCGTGGGCGCCGAAGCACGGTGTAGTGGCCAGCCCGCTGCTGACTAAGCCAGACCGGCCCTTCTGATTGGCCACAGCCGGGCCGGGCGTGCGGTCCCTTCAACGGTCACCAAACCCACATATTTTGTGTTTTTCTTCCCTCATACAACAAAATGAACCACCTAGACCATGATGCGATCCTCGGCCTCAAGTTCTACGCCAGGGGGGAGTATAAGGCAGCAGTATGTGTCTCGTCATACGACTGCCGCTCTTGCTGCTTCAACGCCTCTGCCGCGCCGACATTTTGATATAACAATTCGCTTCGACCAGCGATTGTTGGAATTGACTGAACGTCTCAGGGGTAGGACTTTCTTCGAAGATATCGTCGGCGTCGTGGCTGGCGCTAACACCGGCAGCAAGCTTTGATACGGGGGGCTGCTGACGGGTGTAGATGCTGAGGGGCCTACAGGGCGGCTTCCGTCCGCCGAGACTCTTATTCTGACTCCAGACTTGCCTATCCGGATATCATATCCGATATGATAAATTATCCTGATATCAGGATAACACACTATCCTGATATGATATCAGCTTAGCAGGATAGCATAGATGATATCAGGCTAGCAGCTTAAGCAAACGTACGATATACATTGGATCGCCGATGCCCTCCGGCCTGATACAACAGGTCCAAACTCGAAACTTCCGCCTAGCGTCTTTGCACGCGTACAAGAATATTTCCAGAAACAGCTGGAAAATGACGACGAGTATCACCGTAAATCCAAGTTCTTTGTCGCGTTCAAGGCAGCCCACGACAAGGTCTTTACGGAAGAAAATATGAACTCTGGGTTCAGAGGAGCTGGGATTTCTCCATGGGACCCAGATTCTGTCATTTCCAAGCTGGACATCCACCTACAGACTCCAGTACAATCCCTCCCTATGTCACCATCGAAATAGGAGTCACAAACGCCCTCCAATGCCCACCAGACTGTCCAGCAATCAAGTTTCATCAAGGGCAGGATATCTGCCCATCAGGGGAGCTCCCATACACCAATTATCCAGGCAGTTGAGAAGTTCACGAAGGGTGCACAAGCAATGGCACATCAGATCACTCTTTTGAATGATCGGGTCCGTACTCTTGAGAAAGCTAATATAGGGCTCGCCAAGCGCCGGAGAGCTAAAAGAAGTCGGGTGTTCTGTGAATGCGTTTATCAGCTCATCGTTGAGCCAGTAATCCCACGTCAGTTGCACTTAGGCTGACTTGGCTATGGATCCTCGATCGACCTATCAATTGGGTTGCTACTGTGGTCCAGGCCTTATGCTCGAGGTAATGACTCCTGTGCGAGTTAGGAAATTTCGCTTGACGTAAGCCCTTTGCCAGTGCGGGGTTCTGTACCTATGTGTGACCTCAGTCGGGCACCAGGGAAACGAAATTCCCCCCCGCGCGTCGGTGCTGTCTCCGTATGCCCGCCTACTCTTCCTCGATACGTCAACAACTGATCCGAAACCTCTACCTTTGCTGCGTTACCGAATTGAGTTTTCACCGTCTTATACGACAAGTTTTCTACCTTCTGCATACCCTTGTTCCCCAAGACTCCCATGGACCGAAACTTGGAATCTCCGTCGGCTGGGATATCTGCCGCGAACCTGCCAAATGAACTCCTGGACCCGCAGACTTCGCTCTTTGGGCTGTTGGAAAGAGACCACACACCAGAACGAACGGGCCTAGATAACGAGCACGAAGCTCGGGAGTCAGAAATCAATGCGCGTCTCCGCCACGAGAAAGACTATTTTATTTCGAGCTTGAATCAGACCTTCCAAAAGATGCAAGAGGCTGTTGTGAAGATGTTGAATTCCACCGTCGCCAATCAAGTACACCTGCACTTGGAGAGAGACAAGCTCCGTCGCAATTCTGAAGAAGGGAAACGAATGGCGAATGTCCTTAAGATGGTCACAGATGTGATTTGCAATTCGACAGCAGAGCAAAACATGACATTGGGCTCTCTAGTAAGAGCATTGACTTCCCCTACGATGGCGGTAAACGTTTGAATAGCTGGGAGTCTCCATACAGTAAAAGCTGACGACGACAATAAACAGGCCACTACTATTGACGGGTTTCCGGGAACGGGCACGCTGCATCAAGCGCATTCGCCACATCCACATCGCTCGGATACGACACTGTCTAATGGAGTAGCCCGAGTCGGCACAGTCCCCCGGTCTCCCATTCTACAGCCACCTGCGCCTACACCTACAAGCGACTCGTTATGCTCCGAAACACATCCGCGCGAACAGCTAATATCTGACAATCGTGCATCACAGCAAAAGCCTGGCACTGCATTAACTCCAGCCACTCTACCCAGCCAGGCAAAGAGAACGAGGACTGACTTACCAGATGAAAGCACGACGATCACGACAAAACGCCAACGTGTAAATCACTTAGCAGCAGAGCAGACCCATACGGACAACTCGGTCGAAAATACGGCAAACCGCGAGATCACCTTCGACATGGTCTTTCAAGACGGTCAGGCCAAATATAAGCACAAGATCTTCGAATTAAAGGAAGGATCGGGTGATTGGTACGTCGTTAAGTGCGATAAACACGAAACGCGCTTTGGCTTTAAGAACCCCGTACGCGGCGCCGCCACACACATTAATAGCCCCTGCCATGGCAACTTGCAAAGGACGAACGACCTTGCCATTCGGGAGTGTGGCTTTCTTGTGACGGATTGTACGGCTGAGCTTGCGCAAGCAAACAACAAAATGTTCGAGGACGCACTGAGAGGAAAATACAAGATCCTGGGACAGTCGAACACCAAGGTTGCAAACAATCAGCGAGGTCGCCCAAGGAAAAGGCAAGGAAACCCGCGAAAAACGAAAGCCGACGACAGATGCAGTAATTTGACGAACTGTGTTGGATCTAGCGAGAAGCTAGCTGATTGCATCACCATTCCTTTAGCGTCAGAACCGCGTATGGATGAAGAGGTCGCGAATACTCAGGGCCCCGGTGGTCTTCATGAACGCTCGGCCCCAAGAAAGCAGGGCGCTGACCATGTGGTCATTGCTCCTGCATCAGAACTTCAGTGCTCGGACACCGAGAGTCTTCGCGTCACCGGGGGAACGCCACCTAGGAATCCAGGTATAACTGACAGTGGCTTATCATCCGGATATGCAGCGGCTGCCAACGCCCTTTTGCAGCTCCGCGAAGGTACGCTTGATGCCAACGGATATCACCTTCGTGAGGAGTGCCCCGCAACAAGGTGACTAAGCTAAGTCACGTCATGGATATGTTGGATATGAGTTAGGGTCTGGATTGCAACTTCGGTGGCGGGAGTGACCGCCTGTGCAGACGGACATCTGGCGGGCGCACATCGTAATTGTGGGTTGGTAGTAGGGATTTCAGACGTAAATTCTTGTTCGTGGTGGTGGTAGAGATGGTTTGTGAGGCGTTGTTGTGGATAAGATCGAAGGCTGGGAGGACTCCTGAAGTCGTTAGACGGGCGCCAATCAAAGGGCGGAAACATGGCTGGCATTACAGTAGCTACCTGAGTCAGCATCGCCCATATGTTAGGTGCTCCAGGCTCCCCATGAACGGTCGGTATATCGTACACGGGCTCGGAGGAGCAGGGTAATAGTCTTGAGTCTGTTTATATTTACAGACATTGTGCCCCTCCGCTACAAATTTAAATAGCACGGATTCCTGTATGTACTGTACTGTATGTCTAGGCTCTCGTGTGAACTTATTTAGTCACATAGGCCAACATGATTAGTCAGATTTGGGCGCGAATCCATTCTGAGGCGTGCGAATCTCTCAACACGGTACTTTTCAATACCCTTCTACACGTATAACAAAGTATACCACACACATAACCAAGGCAGAAGTCCCCTCCCAATAAAAGAACCTACTTCTGTTTATAGTTCTAACTTTACAGTATGCAGTCAGGTTATTGAAAGTTAGTACATATAACATGTATATTCATAATCAATTCACTTAATGACGTGTTCTAGCAAAGTACCAAACTGTTATAATGCAAGTACAGTGTATTTACTGTGACAACAAGAAAAAGGTGCACTTAAAAGACGATTAGAAAGGACTGGATTCCTAACAGTCTTTATCCTTGGTCAAGGCATAAAATGACAGCATTTCCCTATCTCGTTCTCAACACTGCACTCCACAATTCATCACGTTAAGCAGAATGGGCTCCAAACGTCAGAGAAGGTCAAGACTAAAACCCTTGGTTTCCAAGGTCCTCAATCTGTATATCTGGTCATTTCCCCACGGCGCATCTCAAAGTCCCCAACTGACTTAAATCTCAGCAACAAAATCTCGAGGAAGAGGGACAAGTTACTTGACTGGAACACAGTGACCACCCTTGATCACATCATCAATCGAAGACTGCAGGGCCCTGACAATGCGGGTAGAGGTTATGATTACAAGATGAGGCGCGAGGACCTGAAAAGGCGTGAGGCTGCTCTTGACTTCGAGTGGAATTGTGCCAGCCGCGCGTCGCACAAGGAACAACACGTAAATCGCATTCTCCAAGGCTTTAAGGCCCATGACGAAAAGAATGTCTACTCGAAGGAGCCTGCTCGGCAGGGCGTCACCGGGCAGTCCCATCCGCGAGTCGCTGGCGACCATTTCCTGGCGAACAAAGCCCTAATTGATAGGACGATGGTCTTCAAGCTCGCCAGGCAAGCACCAAAGGGCGCACACCTGCACATCCACTTCAACGCATGTCTGCAGCCCCATGTGCTGCTCCAGATTGCGAGTCAGATGGAGCATATGTATATCACGAGCGATTTACCGTTGCACACAACAGATGATGATCATCTCTTGCGGTACCGTCGATGCAGGATACAATTTTCCATCATGGATCTCACTGCCAGTAAGGGAAACCTGTTCCAAGCTGATTACGTTGGCCGCAGGCCGATGATATTTCGTGAATTTATACAAGAATTCCCTCAGCGTTTCCACGAAGCAGATGCCCTGGGGTGGCTAAAGGAAAAGCTAGTTTTCCGAGAGGAAGAGGCTCACGACCCGGCCCAGACGGTTAAAGGAGCATGGCAGGAGTTTAACGCCCGGACGCAAATGATGAAAGGCCTTTTCAACTATGAGACGGCATATCGTAAATACACACGCAAGTGTCTTGAATATTTTGTAAGTGACAATATTCAGTACGCCGAGATACGGCCCAATATTATGGACACAAACCAGGTATGGACCGACGATGGGAAGGGCAAAATCGACAATATCGGCATTATGGAAATGATCATTCAGGAGGTCGAGCTTTTCCGGCGGGAAAACAAAGACAGTGATACTTGTTTTGTAGGCCTCAAGGTTATATACTGCTGCCCACGGTCGTACCCCACGGAAAAGGTTGCGAGCGGGCTGGCCGAATGCCTCCGCTTTAAGAAGAGATGGCCGAGCTGGATTGCTGGGTTCGACCTGGTCGGCGAGGAGGGCATGGGCAAGCCGCTCAGTGCCTTTGTCCCCGAATTGTTGCAGTTCCGGAAAGACTGCGCGCAGGCGGGCGTTGGGGAGATCCCGTTCCTGTTCCACTGCGGCGAGACGCTCGAGTCTGGCTCCGAGACGGATGACAACCTCGTGGATGCTCTCCTGCTTGGGACGCGCCGCATAGGCCACGGATTCTCCCTCGCGCGCCGCCCATACCTCATGGAGCGTATGAAGAAGGCTGGCGTGTGTGTCGAGCTCTGTCCTATCTCGAACGAAGTCCTGGGACTGACGCCGCGAGTGAGCGGGCATGCTATGTACGGCATGCTGGCCAATAATGTCCACTGCACTGTGAGCAGTGATAATGGGACTTTGTTCAAGTGAGTAAATATGTCTATATTGCTTATGGACAGGCTTACAATTATGGCCTCTAACCGTTGTCTATAATAGTTCGACCCTCTCGCACGACTTCTACCAGGCCATGATCGGCAGACCCGACATGACTCTTTTCGGCTGGAAGCAACTGATCGAGTGGAGCATCGAACACGCCTGCATGTCGCCTGTCGAGCAGCAGGACGTGCGGCGGGTGTGGAATGCTCGGTGGGAGAGGTTCCTGGACGGGGTTATCGAGGAGTTTGGGGCGTTTGATATCGATGCGATGAAAAGGTCTGGTCGTTGGGCGGCGATGGCTTAAGTATTGTACTTTTAGCGTGGCAGGTAAAGGAACTTGGAAGTTATCTCTAAGTACGCAGCACTCTGTTTTCTGCTTATAAATATTTGAATCAAACCAATGTGGTTGGCTCTTCATTGCGCAACACTTGTCCAGAGGTAAGTGCTGTTGTTTTCCTTGTTACTCGCACCGGCCAAAACCCCGCATCATCTGAGTGTTTTTTTTTTTTGGTGCAGATCCCCACCAAAACCATAGTTAAAATTCTCATGACAACCACCCCATCGTCGCCGCCACCACACTGCAACGTCCGGATATGGTAAAAGAGAGGTTATATCGTACTTTTAGAAGGACCCTCCCATGACCCCAGATGTTGACGAATTCACTTTCGCTAACGTGGTTGGACAGTGAGTGGCGGATGACAGTGAGTGGCGGATTTTTCATACAACTGCCAACTTTAGCCAACCCCAGCACCCACCCAGGGCAGCGAAATGAATACAAATTGGCACCAATTGGTGCCAACTGTTCCCAATTGCTTATTTTCAATTGATTTGGTCAATTTGGAGTGGTTGGCGTGGCTGCAGTGCCAGTCTGAAGTGGACGACTTTTGGTGGGAACATCGGCTTCCCCACCAAAATGGAGCATTTCAACCATGCAGAATCAACCTCAATCTACACCACCCAAACCGACTATTTGGGCGGACCGCTGCGGACCGCTTAAAAAAGAGCTATTATTTACTCGGAATCTGAATGACTAGACTTTTCTACATCTTTCTTACAAGTTGTTATATAATGCCCAGTATTGCCGCAGTTGCCACATCGTCGTTTGCTCGGTCCGCCGCGGACCGCCTCCTCGGCACCCTCACCTTCCCCTCGACTCTTAATTTCTTGGCACGCTGCTGTTAGCACCCTGCTAGAACTTAAGCCATTTTACTACGGCACGCACAACTTTGGCCTAACAAGCGGTCAAAAACGCGAAAACTTCGAAACTTGCTTTCGAGATCCGACAACTGCGCAAGCGACGAGACGACGCACCTCCTCGCGTGGCCATCACGAACTTGGAGTAGACCTTGCCCCATCTATATCCAACGTTAGGGAAGGCGTGATGGCTTCTTCCCCCCCGCGCAACGGCGAGGACTACTACCTCCTCCCCGCTCGACCTTCGAGGCCAACCGGCAACAGCGAGGACTACCACACCTCCCTGCTCGAAACGACACGACGGCGGTCGCTACACTACCCTGAGAGGTTTCCCGAGGTTTCCCTCTCAGTTTTTGGGAATCCAGGTAGTAATGAGGCTTGGTGGAATGTTATGGACCTACAACCGGCGGTAGGAAAATAGCGAGAACGGCTTTGGCTTAGCATCACTGGATGAGATTTGTCTAATGGGTTGACTTGATTGTTATAAAGGGGATATCCCTTACCTAGCTAGACACGCCCTGTACCCTCTGAGATCAAGGTCTGGTCGTACCGCTTGCGGTGCGGCCCCCGGCGTAAAACAATATCATCATCATCATCATCCTCGGCACCCTCAGCCATTTCACCAGCTGGCCGCTTCCCCTTTTGTTTTTCTTCGATGTAATGGATTGATTGCGAGGCCTGGATTTGTGTAAGTTTATCCCATTACGGCATTGTGTGATCATTATTAACATATAGCAAGCTTAATTCTTGCGGGGTAACTCACGTTGATGATTATTTCCACAATAATTCTCATGTGCCCAGTCATTTAGATTGGACTGGATCATAAGCAGTTGCAAGGCGACGGTATTGCGGGCAAGCGCTCTACGTCAGGGTCTTTCGACGAGTACTTTCCCGTGGTCGAGATGCTTCTCGACCACCTCGAGAACGCAATGGAAGGCGTCACATACGAAGAAGACGTCGAAAAGAAGCTCGTCTCTGTTGGTCTCTTCGAGGGCATGCACAGGAAGACTCGGAGGCTCTTAAAGGTGTATATCAAGCTAGGTTGGAAGAAGCTTGATAAGTATTACAACCTCCTCAACTCTCCCGCGTACGTTGGGGCCGTTGTTTTCCATCCCTGTAAGAAGTGGCCGCATCTTCAACGCCTTTGGGACCGTCTACCTTGCCGACAGGCTGCAGGGTGGAAGAAGCATTACGACGCAAGACTCCAGGTTATCTGGGAGGCGAAATATAAGGACATGTCCTTAGACAACCGCCCAGAAGCCTCCTCTACTCTTGGCAATGGTCGGATGGACTATATTGAACGCAGGCTTGCCCTGGCAAGATCAGCAGACAAGACGAAGCTGGGCAGACGGCCAAAACAACCGCAGGCATCTACTTTACAAGACGAGTTAGCGCAGTACTGCGCAGAGCCACCAATCGACAACGCTGCGTATAAGGCTGACCCTTTGGCTTGGTGGAGGCATGTAGGTGCTGAGCGCTTCCCACGGCTTTCCTACATGGCGGTGGATTTCCTCACCATTGCTTCTTCGTCGGCAGAGACAGAGAGGGACTTCAGCAGCGCTGGACGTATGATCTCGCCTTTGAGAAACCGATTGAGGCGCCATATCATCGGTATGGCGCAGTGCCTCCGATCTTGGAGCAAGAGTGGTATCTATGAGCCATCTCTTCCTTTCAATCTCCTCGAGGAACCGACGTGGAGGACTGTCCTCGCTACCTTGGCCTGATAGCAGCAATCAGCCTGTATCTCATGTCTCCAGCCGTTACTACAGGGCGCTGGCCTAGAGGAATCGAACGAATAGAATGGGAGCGAATCTGACCTCATAATATACGATTCCAAACGTACAAGTTCCCATTCGATTCGAGAGCGGCCCTACGGGGCCACGTACGAGACCACAGCTGCCAAAGCCTTCTCATATCATCTCGTTCGTAACACCTAAATTCACTCTCGATGTTTTTGAGCTCGCGCTCTACCGTGTCGGGGTCGAAAATGGGGCTGATGAAATGTTGAAGGAAGACATCGCCAACCTCCTCTAACTTGACGCCGGCCTCTTCGTCTGCCGTGTCGGTGTTGATCTCAAACCACCAAGTGGTACTGGTCGCCGAGGTCTCTCCATTCTTATCCCCACTGTTCTTGGCAATGAGTTCTGCCAAAACGTTCCTGCGATGGTACTTTTTTGCAGTGCGTTTAGCCTTACCGCACGACCAACGCCGGGTCAGAGAACACTTTACCTTTTTAGATCCCATGAAGAGAAAATGCTCCGCAGCATGCGCAGTACCCAGCACTTCGCCATCGTTAAGGGACCCAGATGCGAGGGTCACTACCATCTTGGACTTCTCAGCCCCGGGACTATGAACCCATTGGACCCGAAGCCCATTAGGGAGCTTCTCTAGGAGGTACGAGCGCCTGTCGAGCCGTGATCGAACGGGTTCCTATTCAGACCCCGCATTTGCAGGTTGAGTTATAATAGCCTCTTTAGGGGACATCACCGCTTTATATGTATTTCCATAAGCTCGTGTAAACAGCCCCATCCTGTAGCCACTAGAATTATATTCTATTTCATCATTCTATGATACCTAGGGCCATCCTGTGGGGCTTTTTACTTAGAGTGGCACAGCTCGGAGAAATCGTAGACAACAGGCCTGCCCCTGTCTATAGCCACCCTTTCTATTTTCAAGGTCATCCTGAGGGATTCAGTATGGCAGAGCGCCCGCCCCAAACGACTATCTCGTAGCTCGTACATACGCTGGTGGGGGACGACCAAGCGGCCAATTTGGGCTCATACCCTGGTGCCTGAAGTCATTTTCTATATAAGGAACAAAGCGTATGGAACCAACCACAAAATCTACCGAGCCCTGCTCATATGGATGCAGTCCTAGTTATACCATCCAAGTCACCAAATATCTTGTCCACTACAATCTCCTCCACAAGGTTGTAGATGGTCCATAATTTCCTATCCTCGCTCCGTATACCGTAATCCTGATATCCTCGTTGCTCGAGGAACCCTGTAACAGTCTCCTCGCCATTCTGCATCCAGAACTGACGGAAAGCACACACACTCACTTCTCGATCACCGACATAGAAAGCTGAGGACGGGCGTTCGACGTCAGGGAAGATGACATCCCAGATGTGAAACCACCGCAGGTCCTCTGACAAGGATTCCATGCCCACTCTTTCGAGCCGCTCTTCCTGCTCGTATGTGATTCCTTCCGGATTAGTCGAATTATTTGCATGACAGGCTCGGAGTCGAATATGCGCGTCTCGATTTCTGCTCAAGGAAAACTCTTCTTTGCATATAGGACAGTACACTGGCCGGCGATGGTCGCAGCACAGGTGTTCCTTGACTTCCTCAATGGTATAGAGGTGATGCCTTGTCACGCATTTTGCGTACTTGTTGTTCAGGATATAGAAGGGACAGGCGAAGCACCTTGACTTCTTGACCAGAACCATTTCACCCTCAAACTGCTCAGCTGCGGTCTTCGCCAGCTCTTGCGCCATGGAAGCCACATGTAGGACCTCAGCGTCCATGGATTGCGATGCATCCATGTGCGTGGAATTCCGAAAGCCAACGGTAACTTTCTGGTCCACGGGTTGGAGTAGGGTGGTTGAATGGAGATATGTAGGTGGTTTGGCTGAGGATATTCGACTGGTGGCAGACCAAGATGGAGAAGGGAACTGGTAGTGAGGAAGATGAGAGTGAAGACAGCGATGCTGACAATATTGTCGATTGGGAACAAGAAGAGTGAAGACAAAGAAACAATATTGCGGATGGAAACACCTGGAAGGGCGAGATCGAGGAGGATGCTGCCTGGCAGAGCCTCGGGAAAATGGTGGTCAGCGGAGTGGATGCAGCGTCCTATCTTCGGCAGCTGGAGCGGCGCTTGCTGCACATAAACCTCCACTTGGCCAGCCTGGCAGGCCAGACGAGGGGCACGGCAAAACCCTACTCGTGTGGGATGGACGGACGTTTTATGCCCGTCGTGCGAACCTCTTTTCCTATTTGGTGCACGTCTCCAGCCTAGCATTTTCCCCAATTGAGCAGATAACCGCAGAGCATTTCTGCAGGTATTTCTGCACAGTATTTACGGTTGGCCGTATGTTGAACGTCCCCATTCCGGATGCTCCGGGTTCGACAGCGAACAAAAGGTCATGAGTTCTCACTCCCGTTCCTCAACTTCTTTTTTCTTACCACAATTCAACAAGCATGGCGTTCTTCAGAAATGCAAAGCAAGACTCGTGGTCCGCGGAGATCAACAAGCGCGAGGACAAACACAAGAAACCTACGCAGCAACTCTCGCGGGACGGTCATTCCGAACACTGATCGCCATTGCCAACAAATTTGATCTCGAGCTGATCCAATACGACGTTGTCAATGCGTTCGTGCACGCTCCTATCGATCAAGATATCTTCATGAGAATGCCTCGAGGATACGAGAAGAAGGGCACAATCTTGATGCTGAACAAAGCACTCTATGGGCTGCGGATTTCACCACTGCTCTGGCAAAAGGAATTCACAAAGACACTTGCCCAATGTGGATACAAACAAGTCCCACATGAACCCTGCTGCTACACCAAGAACGGCATCCTGGTCTTCTTCTACGTAGACGATATTATCGTTGCGTATAGAAAGAACCGACAAGATCAAGTCGATGAACTTGCCCATCAGCTCCAAGAGAAGTATAAAATCAGTGGAGGGGACCCGATTCAATGGTTCCTGGGCATGGAGATCCTCAGAGATCGTCCAAACAGACGGATCTGGCTGGCTCAGACCGCATACATTGAGAAGATCGCCAAATTGGCTAACACGAAGAATCTCTCCCACACAGTCCCCATGACAGCCGAAGAGCTGATGCCTCGAATCGACGCCGCCACAGAAGCTGAAGTCCAGACCTACCAACGAAAGATCGGATCGCTTCTATTCGCTGCCATTTCCACTCGACCAGACATTGCATTCGCCACATCAAGACTTGCAAGATTCCTAACCAATCCGAGCCGAAAACACCAAGATGCTGCCGACCGCGTGCTACTCTACCTCGAACGCACCAAACACCTTGCTCTTTGCTTCAAGGACACCGAAGAGTTGGTTGTCGCAAGCGATGCTTCATTCGCAGACAACACGCTCGATCGGAAAAGTTCCCAGGCATTCGCAATGAAACTGTTTGGAGGCCTGATTGGATGGAGAGCAAACAAGCAAGACACGGTCACTACATCAACAACGGAGGCAGAGCTTCTAGCTCTTGCTCAAGCAGCAAAAGAAACACTATTTGTGAGCCGGCTCCTCACAGAACTTTCAGTGGACCTGGACAACAAGCGAATCAAGATCGAATGTGACAACACACAAACAATCAAACTGGTCAACTCAGAAGTCACAACACTCAAGACCAAATTACGACATGTGGACATACACAATCACTGGCTACGGCAGGAAACTCAACGAGGAACAATCCAGGTGGAATACACACCTTCAGCAGAAATGATGGCAGATGGGTTGACGAAAGCATTACCGGCTGGGAGATGGAAAGGATTTCTCCACCAGTTGGGCTTGGAAGATGTGGAAACAATACATGAAGAAAGGATCCTACGGGACGACCCCATGAGAAACAGGCTGGAAGCAGTGGAAGAAGAGTAAGATTGCAGACTCCCAGTACCTGCCAGTCTGAGGGGGTGTGTCAGATGTGACGGGTGCTTTGGGTTAGGTGCCTGAGGCATCAATGGTTGAATCATGACACGCCATATTTCCGAATGTGTCGTGGAGTGTCATGGATTTCAACCCTGGTCAGGTTTGTGAGTGCGACAAGGAAAAAAATTGTATTGAAATACTTCTAATTCACAAAGCGCGTAAAGCAGATACCAAGTTCCATGAATCACAACCTCGGAACTAAAAGTTCAAGAACACTAACAGACTGACAAATGAAACTCGGGAGGCCTGCTCCGCCAGCCCGCCAGGGCGATCCAACCCAATCATGCCACTGTGTAGATCCGCTTCTAGTAGCCCGTCCTCGGCATTTCAATGGTACTAGTCGTCGCTTTCAGCCGCCAAGTGGCAGTGTGGAGCCCGCAGTGGTAACTCACCAGGCCCTATTTCTGGATTGCCGGGGCGGAGTATCCTGGAGTACCCGGAAGCCCCCTAACGGTTGAAATACACTGACGTCCACTGAGGCACACTGAGCATCCTCACCAAAGTACACTGAAGAACCTCGAAGCGCCTACGGGCGAAGTACACGGAAACCCATCGAAGGCTACTGAAGTGCGCCGAAGTATATCGAAGTATTGGAGTGTATTGGAATATCCCTAGCAAAGTACACCAGTGTATACTGAAGCATATTGGAGTAAAGTACAACGAAGTAGACTAAAGCCCACCCAAGCGAATAATGTTGAGGTACAAGCAAGCACGTTGAAGTACGGTGAAGTAGACTTAAGTCCACCTAGCGAAGAATATTGATGTACAAGCAAGCACATCAAAGCAAAGAGACCACACCTGCCCCGCTTAATCCCTGACCATGGAGGTGAGTCCTGACAGCCGTTGCCCCTTGTAGCCCGCCGCCTGGTGGCTGCCCCTGTGGTGGGTTCCGTTCCCACCCACGGAGGGTGCCCTGCACATCGGCTAATCCCACTTTTACAGCGGTTGTCCACATTCCCGTAGCTCAGTCCGACATTTCTCGGCAAGCTCCCTCACGGTTGGGTCATCAACCGGGCCTTTTTCCTTAACCGCTGTTTGTACTACCTGCGCTGCGTGCGCACAAATCTCCTTTAGTTGTGAGGGTGAATCCCTTAAAGTCCGCTCGGCTATTAAGCGAATCATGGTGTCCTCGACTCAAAAGAAACACTTACGCGATTTCGCCAAGTTGGTGGACCTATTGCTTCTCTGCAGGGTGATGCTCATCTAGATGGTCGTAACTTTGGAAGAGAAGAGGTTTCTGCGGCTGTGAGCTGGGTTGTTTCGTTTGTTTGAGCCGCGGCGCCTGCCGGGCTTCGGCGCCTGCCGGGCTTCGGCGCTTGCAACTGCGGGGTCCAACCTTGCATGTCGACGCTTTCAGCTCCCATAAGAGCCGCTACACACCCCCGCCAAGAATCATTCGACCTCCCTCACCGGTCGAGTGGCTTTTAGCGAGAGAGGTGCGCAAGAACGAGTCGAACGCCCTGAACGCCTAGAGAAGTCACAACACGTCGCGATGGAGCCGACGCAGCAGGACAAGGCCAAGCAGGTCGATGGGCTGGCCGGCAATGCGACCCGCGCGTGTTTCGCGCGCTTCCAGTCGTGTATTGCCGTGCTAGATGGCGAACACAGAAACCACCTCGAGATCCGATTTGCGGACCTAAAGCTCTGGGCCGACAGCGTGGGCGCCCTGGCTTATGGAAAGGCGTCGCTGGACTGGCAGCTCCGCGGGCGGTCAAGGGATATATTCCTCGTCACCAGCCTGCTGGACATGCTGGAGCAGTTTCTGAAAGGCAAGGTGGCGGCCATCGAGGATGGCGACGAGGACATAATCGAAGAGGCCGAGCAGGGTATTGATGAGATGACAGACAATTTGGCGTGGATTGGCTCTGCGATCCGGCGGTCCGGAACGAAGTCGCGGCTGCAACAGGCCGACATGTCCTTTGAGCGCGACAGGGCCGGGAAAGACAAGCGGCAGTGTGACCAGTTGCGAGCACATCTTATCTGCATCATAAAGTCTAGACCGACTGAAACCGCCACGTCGAAAGACTATTCAAAAGATTTTCATAGCATGGAGCTCCAAGGAATACAGAATCGGCTAGTGGAGGCCAATCTACGACGTTGGCACCGATTCCGATATGCCCAACGCCACTCCAACGTCCTCAGAGCCTCACGCGCTGTCCAAAACATGCCAATACATGTTATTCCAGAAGGTAGTATACCTAATTCGGTGGCAGAGCCAACGAATAGCCCCGTGCCGCGAATCAATACCGCCGCCGCAAAGCAAAGAAACGAGACCAGCGATCAAGGCGAGACAGGTACTACAGCTGGGTTGTCGGCCTCAGCGTTTGGGAGTGAATACCAAGGACTCGGGGGCCGATATACCCGACCAGCGAAGTCTACAATGACGCGGATCAGCACCATCACCAGATTTACTCGCTTTCCAAAAGCGAAGAAACCACAGACACAACGCAAGACACTGCTGTGTCCTTGCTGCTGCCAGGCCCTACCACTAGAGGAAGCTGAGGATCCAGATCTATGGGCGTAAGTATCCCGGCCCTTGAAATCGCTTCGCCTTACTCACTCACGCAGGAAACACATGAAGAACGACATCAGCCCGTACACCTGCATCGTAGAAGACTGCCCTACGCCGTATCGATTCTACGTCACACGAAACGAATGGAGAGAGCACGTTCTACGCGACCACCCGCCAAAGTGGAGATGTTCCTGTTGCACAGGAACCCGTCCCGTCTTTAAATCTCTGCCGTCATTCATCGCTCACCTTGACGAAAAGCATGAAGGCCAGGTCTCTGATGAAAGCTTTGAACGCATAATGGCCAAGTCATCCTTTCGAACCTTTGGCATAACCAACTGCCCGCTGTGCAACGATCACGGTCCCACCGACTCTCCCGAGCTCATCGAGCACGTCCTCGGACACATCTACGACTTTTCCATGTATGCTCTCCCGTGGCGAACAACAACCCAGACAGGCCTAAAGAAACCAATCCGCACCTTTAACGACGTCGCTCCAGTACTCGACCCAAATGACGACAAAGAAGCCACCGAGATACGAATGTTCAGCCACGCCCGGATTCTAAAATGGGTCGAAGAACCTCAACCAGAAGAAGAGAACCTTACTCCCGAACAAAGGGCAACGATCCACCATCTTGATTGGGATAACTACCAGGCCATGGATAATGAAGACGGAGCGGACCCCATCGTGGTCGATTATTTCGACCGCGCCGAAATCGATTATTTTGAAGACGATGCCAGCAGTCGCGGGGCTTCTTCTCAAGCCGGCCATTCGGCTAGCACGCGGCAGTTATCTATAGCTTCTAGTAACGGGTATTCAAGCCGTACCCAGGCTAACCCTCCCCTATCTGCTCAAGAAACTCCTGGGCCTGACCTTACGCTCGAGGGCCATAGCAGCGACGCCTGCCTTATAACGCTCGAGGGCCATAGCAATTGGGTTAGCTCGGTCGCCTTCTCGCCCGACGGTAGGCGTGTGGTATCAGGGTCGCGAGACGAGACGGTTAAGATCTGGGAGGCCGATAGCGGCGCCTGCCTCATAATACTTAAGGGCCATAGCAATTGGGTTAACTCGGTCGCCTTCTCGCCCGACGGTAGGCGTGTGGTATCAGGGTCAAGCGATGGGATGGTTAAGATCTGGGAAGCTGATAGCAGCGCCTGCCTTATAACGCTCAAGGGCCATAGTGAGAGGGTTAACTCGGTTGCCTTCTCACCTGATGGTAGGCGTGTGGCATCAGGGTTAAGCGATGGGATGGTTAAGATCTGGGAGGCCGATAGCGGCGCCTGCCTTATAACACTCAAGGGCCATAGCAGGATGGTTAACTCAGTCGCCTTCTCGCCCGACGGTAGGCGTGTGGCATCAGGGTCGGACGACGAGATGGTAAAGATCTGGGATACTGATAGCGGCGCCTGCCTTACAACGCTCAAGGGCCATAGTGAGAGGGTTAACTCGGTTGCCTTCTCACCTGATGGTAGGCGTGTGGCATCAGGGTCAAACGATGAGATGGTTAAGATCTGGGAGGCTGATAGCAGCGCCTGCCTTATAACGCTTAAGGGCTATAGCGGGTGGGTTAACTCAGTTGCCTTCTCACCCGACGGTAGGTATGTGGCATCAGGGTCGGATGATGAGACGGTTAAGATCTGGGAGGCTGATAGCGGCGCCTGCCTCACAACACTTAAGGGCCATAGCAGTTTAGTTAGCTCGGTCGCCTTCTCGCCCGACGGTAGGCGTGTGGCATCAGGGTCGGACGACGAGATGGTAAAGATCTGGGATACTGATAAAATCTCCGCTGTTTTAGAATGAATCAACAATCACCACATTTTTGATTTAGATTTGTCATCACCTAAGGGTCTGGGAGGTTGTGCAAAATATACAGTTCTTATTTCCGTTTCTGGTATTTTCTAGTTGATTCTATATTATTTGTCAGCTAAGCCCACGCTCTGCTGCGTGACTGAACAGCACATTTATTCTTGCCTTAGCACGTTATCCGCACATGGTGGAGCAGGTAGAGCAAGTCGCCACAGCGAGCGTTAGGTGACAAGAGTGGTGCTCCGTACAGAAATAGCCGTTCATGCTTAATTAGTGATGACCCCTCTAAGGCAGTGAAGCTGTTAAGCCGGTTCCTTGGTGTGACTTGCTGTAATTGTAACATTTGTCCTTGTCCTTGCTGTCTTCCCCGATTGTGGCATCCAGTTCTATTGGTCCGCTATTAGTTCTGTATGCGGTGGATCGTGGCTTGCCTTGGCGGTACTGAGCTGGTTGTTTGGTCCGCTTTTCACATCTTCGCTCGTACAGTCGAGCTTGGCGAGTTCGTCCTTAACTCCTTTGAGACCGCTATAGTAGAGGTTCATAAATGGTTCATCGCTCCAATCGGGCTTGGAGGCGATCTGTCGGGATTTCGAAGCCTATTCCGATGCTGATCCTCGCTGCTTGAGTTGGGTCAATTCTCTTTCTGGGGTTCGTTCTTCGTCGGGGTCTCCGAAGGTTTCCTTGATGGCCTTGACAAAGTTTTCGTAGTTGCCGAAGACCTCAGTAGTCTTGGCTTCGCGGTTCTGAGGAGTGTTTTCTAGGTAGTCCCTCATAACTGGCTTGAACTAGTTGAGAGCACTCTTTGTGAGTCGGCTTCCAGCGAAAAGTACTTTGTCATACCTGTCCATCATAGTGGATAACATAAGCTCAGAGCTTAATGAGGAATCGTTAAGAGTTGTCCTTTGTTCTGTTAAAGGGTTCGGGCTTTAGAGACAACCTTTAGCCCCAAGGGCGTGCTAAAATTGTGGCTGCGCAGCTTGTAGTGGCAGGGCTGGTGGGAGGAACCCCACAATATACATGCAGGAGAGATAGAGAGACCACAACCGGAGGCATTCCGTCGCTATACAATCTCTATATATTTAGGGGCTAGTTCCTCTAGTTGCCTTAATCACGTAGGATGGCGGCAATACTCGCAATGGTAATGGCAACAGTAGTATTAAGCTATATAATAGTACTATCAGGGAACGTTGTAAACAATAGAAGCTATAACGTGGTTCACCAGTCAGCCGGTCATACCACATGCCCGGTCAGTTTCAGCAAGTCTGCTAACTTTGGCCAACCCCAGCACCCACCAGGTGCAGAGGAATCAATTAAAATTGACACCAATTGGTGCCAACTGGTCCCAATTGCTTATTTCCAATTAAGTCCGTCAATTTGGAGGCGTGGTAGTGTTGCAGTGCCAGTCCGAAAATTTAGAGTTTGAGTGGGCAGGTCTGTTTTTGGTGCAGATCGCGTCCCCATTTTTCGCGTTAGTCACGCATCACTCTACCTACTTAAACATTCAACACGCTAGAAATCAACGACCACAATGCCAATCTACTCAAAAGAAGACAAAATCCAACTAGCACTTCAGGAAATTAAGAATTCCCAAAAAAATCAAAAGAAACCCCTAAGCATACGTCAGGCTACACGGATCTTTAACATCCCCTATAGTACACTAAACGACAGAATGAACAACCGACCTCATCGCGAAAAATTACGCGTCGAGAAATATAAACTTAACCTAATTGAGGAGCAAACACTTGTTTGATATGTTATTGAGCAAGATGCATGAGGATTCCCAATACGACTTTCTGGTATAGAAGATATAGCCAACCTCCTGCTAGCATTACGTGACGGTAAGCCGGTTGGTACAAACTGGGCACGACGCTTTGTGGATGCACAACCAAGCTTGAAAACCAGATTTGATCAGCCTTATGACTACCAGAGGGCCCTCTGCGAAGATCTAGAGGTGATTGGGAATTGGTTCCGGCTACTCCGCAATATGATGGCCAAGTATGGGGTCCTGGACGACGACCTCTATAACTTCGACAAGACTAGCTTTATGATGGGCCAGATAACCTCAACCCTAGTTGTTACACGTTTTGATCGACATGGGAAGGCTAAATCTATCCAGCCTGGAAACCGGGAATGGGTAACAGCTATTGAATGCATTAATATAAAGGGCTGGTGTATTCCGCCGTTTGTTATCGTACAAGGCGCCTACCAGCTTGCCAATTAGACAATAGAGTCAGGCTTCCTACCAAGCTGGGTTATCAAGCCTACTCCGAATAGGTGGACGGATAAAGGGACTGGCCTAGAATGGATTCGATACTTTGACAAGCATACAATCAAGCAGACCAAGGGCAAGCAGTGATGTTATTGGATTGGATTGGAGCTGGATCCGAGCCTCGATCCAATCCAGTCCAGACGTGGGGACAGGCAGCCTCCAGGATATCCAGAACCGATCCAGTTCATATTTTTACCCTTTTGGGACAATCAATGAGCCGCTGAATAAGCAGACTTGGAGTAGAACTGTTCTTGTCCTTGGGTTATGACACCACCTAACTACGGAGCTCATGTTCTCTAGCAACTTGCGTCTCCAGTATGTTCTTCTCGCTTCCATCATCTTCGCCGCCTTCCTCTCCCTCACCCAGCCCATCCGCCCCAACTGTACTCCCTGCCTCACCCTCCATCAAACCGATGGCAGAGTCATCAAATGCCTTCTGCTCCGGGCGACCATACCAAGCTCGTAAGCACTCGCTGGCTTCAATGACGTCCATCCGGAGCCGTGAGCGATGATTTGGTGTTTCGATTCCAGGTGGTTTAAGGTAGTACAATTGCCCTTGCCGGAAATAGGAAGTCCCTGTTGGCGCTGCTGCTGTTCGCACAGATAACAGTACCAGAACGTCTTCGTCGGGTCCTGCTTGAGTTGTATGTCTTCACCATACTGCCAGACGACTGATGTCCTTTTCTTGGTGTGCTTTTGGGACTTTGCCACAACAGAGTAGCGTACATATTGCTTCCCATTCAGCTTGAATTCGTCGGGTTCGATCAGGGTTCCGTCGGGGTCGTTTGGGCGAGGACTAATATATGTTGGAGCAAGAATAACTCTGTCAGAATCAGGACGGCGACCGCTGGCAGCACCGAAATAGCTGGAGATAGTGGCCATGGTGTAGCTGGTGAGTGGACTGTTCAGACACGTCTGCCACAGTAGAAGGACTGCTGAAGTCGCGAGCGACGCGTTTGCCTCCGTGCTTTTAATAGCGTAGCAATCTGCACGCGTTGGATGTTAACCCAATAGCGGAACGATAGTTCGCGCGTCGTGTCGTGGTCTGCGACGGCAGCTGCGACGGGAGACTCCTCATGACCACTCAATTAGGCTTAGCTCTTGCCTTATCAGGTTAGACCATTGGAGCTCCAGGAGCTGGTTGCCAATCAATCCAATCCAGTCCAAATCTTCGAGAAACCCAAATCCAGTCCAGCCATTTTCCGACAAATCCAGTCCAATCCAAATTGCCTCCAATCCAATAACATCACTGAGGGCAAGTACCGGATGCTTGTCCTGGATAGACATGAGAGCTATGTATTAGCGGAGTTTGAACAGTACTGCAAGGAGAACAACATTATCCCTATCAGCATACTGCCGCATTCATCTGATCCCCGATCTGCTTGAGAGGAGCTGCAAGACCGCTTCCGAAAGGGTCAAAGCTGGTTTTCTCACGGCGCTCGACGGTCTCCCTCAAGGCGTGCAGGACCAAATACCGCAATACATCCCACCCTATGCTCTTCTCAAGGCAGCGAAAGCAGGGCGTCATTCGTTGCTCAAAATTGAATAGTGTATTCCAACAGGCGTATCCTCATTGTGGACTAAAGTTCGTTGGAAGCTAAGCTTATTTCAGCCAATTGAAGATCAGAATTGCCCTATTGTATCCGGAGAGATGGTACTTTGCGCGGGCTTTTCCCCCGAGGCAGACTAGACAAGCTGGAAGCAATGATCAGAGTCCGGACTACCAAGAAGATGAAGAGGTTGCCATCTTTCATGCAATGCTTGAGCCTTGGCACTTCGCAGTTACCAGGAGTGAACAGAGGAAGAAGCAGAAACGACCGCGAACACTTGAGTAATTAGTACTCCATCTGCCCATACGAAACGCCACTCCGTTGACTTAGCCCAGCGAACGCCCAGACGGCCAGTCATGCTGCCATGAGCCACGAAAAAGCTGAATGTAAAGCCCGTTTCGGGATGTGCGGGGCGAGAAATGAAGCCTGTAGGTCGGAAGCCAGCCTTTATGAGCCGTTCCATGATGCTAAACACGATTTCTTCTCCATTCGACTGCCAGTTTCCGGCCCGGGCGACTGTCTTCTTGCAAAGTCTATCCACCGAGGAGGCCTCTCCCAACAGTCTAAATAGTAATTAAGTGGTTATGTATAAATATTCGTCCACACGCCATGCTGCAGGCTGGTTTTGATTAAGATCCGAAAGCTCCATACCTAGGTTCGAAAAGGACATTTTAATCTAATTCTACTACATCGCCTTTTGGGTAGCCAGCAGAAACTCGAGATATATGTCTAACTGTGACCGCTATCCCTTCTTTCATGCCTCCCTAAATGCGAGCACCCCCCTGCCTCAGGTACCCCTTCACAATATCCCTGATGTATTCGTCGTCAATCAAGTCGACATCGACAGTTTCCCCTCGCAAAAGAACCTCTCTAAGCGCGAGGTCGTCCTGGGCGATTTCCTCGAACGGAACTTGGCCTGTGTAAAGTGACCAGATGCTCACACCCAGGCCGTACAGGTCGTCCTCTTTCCTCGGAGGCGCATCGCGCCCCAAATCCTCCTCCCTGCGTCTCCTGTTCGGCGAGACATAGTGCCACGTCACATTGCCTTCCCAGGTCTCCTCATCTTCGTCTTCAAAGCGCCCTTCTTCAAAGTCGCACAATTTTACATGGCCCTCTGCGTCCAAGAGCATGTTCTCAAGCTTCACGTCGCCATGTATGATATGTTTGTTGTGTAGCGCCCCGATAACCTGGACCATCTCTTGTATGAGTTGTTTGCGCTGCGTGGATGTAGTTGTGAAGTGTGAAAGCGGAGTTGCCAGGTCCATGAAATAGCCATCATAATCTATTATTCCATTCGAGGGCATCTTGGAAAGTACTCTCCCGTGAGTCTTAATCGCACAGCCTCCGGCTGCTCTGTGGAGGTCATACCCTCGCTGTTCTCCACCCATCTTATAAACTTTGGTGCCGTCTTTGGTTTTGTACAGTTGGTGTTGATGGACAATAAAGGGGCGAGATGAGTCCTCCAGGATATTGTTCGCTGCCATGTAATCATATGACATGTCCGGGGGTACCGGTGGCCACGGTTCATCCTCGACACTGCTCATTGTGACAACTGAGGCTGATTTCTGGATGAGAATTCGCCGGGGACGGAATCGGGGACGGGTTTGTGCTTTAATGTAGGTGTTCCAGTCAAAGCCAGGGAAGGGTGCTTCTTCGTGCTCTGCCTCAGGAAGTCGGTTGAAGTGATGCAGCGAGAGCATGGTACCGGTAGAAGTGTCCAAATTTTGAACCTGTCGGTGCAAAAGGGAGCCAAAATTCTCAGGGACCAACCATGGAAAGGTGGGGGCGGAGCATGTCACTCCATGCGGAGATCCATCGGCAACCAACAGGCCGGCGAGGTCGGGTTACGCCGCGAGAGGTAGCGGCGCAGGCGGTTGCACACGCCCGCTTGACAAACAACTTGCCACATCTGCATGCCAAGATATCCACCTAGGTACCAACGTACCTAAATGCTTGAATTGTCCGTCACCTGGAACAAAAGACAGTGCATCAACGCTTATTAGAAAGTATCAAGGCGACCGTGAGCTGAATTCCCTCCTGGTTGACATACACGTTCTCGATAGGCAGCATCTCTAACGGGAGCCTCTACTTGTGATGTTTTGTGGCTCTTATATGGCTCCTTCGGCCAGATGATATTCAATCCCGGCAATGAGCCTTCGTTCACCACCCCGTATCTCTTCAACTTTATCAATCGCCAGGACCTCACCGTGTACTACACACACAAGTTCGCCAGAGCTTACTATTCCCCGACCCCGACTGGCCTGCCGGGTAACTCTGACGCCGGCGCGATGGAGAGCTGGCCACGCCATTCGATAGAGTCTTCCTGCAAGGGGATGTTTTTCATTTCGAGCTGCTATTTTTCCTTGGCTGGAGCGGGTGCTTAAACGATGAGATACGGGTAAATCGAGAGGGAGAGAAGGTGGTGGTGCTTCGCCGAGGAGGTAGGAGGGATCACAACTTATAGCACTACTGGAGAGATGAGAAGGGAGCTCTTTTGAGCTGTAATCCTGAACCAGGTTGCATGGGCATGCCTCCACTATTTGTCCCTCGATATGAGTGTAGCCCCCACTTTTTGCAGCCAGGAAACCATCGTCAGATGTGTCGTCAGGCCCTTCTCTTGACCCAGGACGACTCTATCATATCATATCCCAATCAAACAATAATAGGATACACTGTACTCCTTCCAAATTCAGAAATCCCTGTTTTGACCCTCCTTCATGCAAGAGCTCCGAGCCCCTGCGAGACCTCTAAGCTGCTTTCAGAAATCCCTGTTCTGTCCCTCCTTCATGCAGGAGCTCCAAACTGTTGACCCCCTTGATGGCAGATTGGTTGCATTTTGGGCAGGGGAAGCTGATTTTCTTCTTGCCCAACCTCGCCTGAAATTTCCATAGCCATGTGGCAGGAGGTCCCTTTGAGGAATCAGATGCTCTGGAACTGAATGCCCTTGCAAATGAAAATGTGATTTCCTTCGTACGATACAAACCAGAGGGAATTCACAAAGGGCTTCGAGTATACAAGACGCGAATGGTACGAGAGATCAAGAACAAGTCTACCAAGCCTATAGAGAAATCCAGGCTGGTCGTACAAGGTTATGGGGATGAGGAAAAGCAAGCTATCCTCACCCAGGCCCCAACTATTCAGAGGATGAGCCAGAGGCTAATCTTTGCCTTGGGCCCTACCCTCGTACGAAATTTTGGGGCACAAGGGGAACTCAGGGACATCACTCAAGCCTATACTCAATCTGAGGACAGGCTGACCAGGACAATCATCGCACGATTACCTGCAGAGCTTGAGGAGAGGTACCCCGAAGGAACAGTCCTCTTGATATCGAAGCCATTGTACGGGCTTGCGGAATCAGGGCTCTACTGGTTCAAAACATATCATTCGCACCACACGGAGGCTCTAGGGATGAAGATCTCTACGTACGACCCATGTTTGCTATATACCACAGATGGCCCAGAGAACTTTGCTATCACAGGTATGCAAACAGACGATACCTTTACTTTTGCAACTGAGCCCTTCTCGCACAAGGAGGAGGAGGAGTTGAGGAAGAAGAACTTCCGTGCGAAGCCCAAGACTATTCTGACCCCAGAACAACCAATTGAGTTCAACGGAGGCAGAATTGGTCTCGAAGGGGAGAACATCACCTCCGTACAAAAGGGACAGGCGAGTCAACTCAGCCTGGTTGACCCTCGTGCGGAAGACGCACCTCAACAGTACATAGCCCAAAGGGCAAGGGGAGCATACATTGCTTCCATCTGCCAACCCGAGGCTTCGTACGACCTATCAGCAGCAGCACAAGTCAAAGAGCCAGAGGAAAAAGACATCGAGGCTCTGAACGCGCGAATAGAGTGGCAAATGAGGAACCCATCCAGGGGTCTAACATATGTGCCACTTGACCTCGCACGAGCAAAACTGTACATCTTCACAGATGGATCTTTTGCAAACAACAAGGACCTAAGCTCACAGCTAGGGTTCATCATCGTGCTGGCTACGGAAACAGGTCGTACGGAGAATGACTTTGAGATCCAGGGCAATATCATCCACTGGAGCTCTACGAAGTGTAAAAGAGTTACACGAAGCGTTCTGGCTAGTGAACTCTATGGCATGACTACGGGCTTTGATAGTGGGATTGCCCTTAGTACGACGCTCAACCGGATACTAGACTCTTTGAACATACCACGAGTCCCACTGGTGATCTGCTCAGACTCACGATCTCTGTACGAATGCCTAGTCAAGCTAGGAACTACAGATGAGAAGAGACTGATGATAGATATCATGTCCCTCCGAGAGTCGTACGAAAAGAAAGAGATCTCAGAGGTACGATGGATCGATGGCAAAGACAACCCGGCAGATGCCTGTACGAAGAAGACCCCCAACCAGGCCCTGGAACGCCTCATATCTACAAATACGCTCAGAATTCGAATCGAAGCGTTTGTGGATAGGCTGGACAAAAAGGAACCGCACGAAGCAAAGGAAGCTACCGTGCGATGAAG
Organism: Diaporthe sp. PMI_573; assembly: GCA_021399435.1. Taxonomy (NCBI): domain Eukaryota; kingdom Fungi; phylum Ascomycota; class Sordariomycetes; order Diaporthales; family Diaporthaceae; genus Diaporthe; species Diaporthe sp. PMI_573. The sequence goes on from JAJTUP010000045.1 coordinate 162,835, forward strand.
GAAGAAAGAAGTCGAGGGAAGAAAGGGAGAGGAAGGGTGTTTAAACATTCGCCGGGACAGCGTGCAAGTGTGCGCTGTCGCCGTATCTTCCCTTTACGGCTGGGCAAGTGCTCACCCGTACGAATGAATCACGGACGGCAAAGGAAAATGCTGCTGAAAGTGCTGCAAGAAAGTTTCCTTTGTCTGCTGCTTGAGAAGTTGTTGCCGTGCGAAAAGGAGGAAGAAAAGGGGGAGAAAAGTGTCGTCGTGATACCCGGGGGCCAAACGGTTTTCCTGGTGTACCGTACGTCACTTACACCGAACTTGGTCAAAACTGGTCAGTTCAACCTGACCTTGGTTGCAAAAGATAGCTCTGGAAAAGAGCTATCGTACGAGCAATTCAACTTGCTCAAAGTCATGGTTTTCAGGGCGTGCGATCTCAAAAAGAAAAGAGAGTCTGTGTTGGAATAGCACCTGGTTGGATCGCACGTAGTTCGATAGGTTGGGTGTGCTTAGTCAGCCGGGGGCCCGGCTGGGGAAGAGTGGCCTCTTCCCCTTCGTACGATAGTACACCCGTTTCCCTAAGCAAGCAATACAATCAGAACCCACCAACAGACCCCTACGTACGTACGTACTATCGCCATATGGCAAAGGCCATTCAACAGCCATCGTGTATATTGAAGTAATAGGAAAAATGATATTGCGTGGCAGATAGTTTAAAAACAGTATTTCAAATCCGAACAGGACAAAATCAAGAAGCCAAGGGGCCTGACCTCTATTTATACACCTCTTAAATGATCAGGTTCGGAATATGCCTGATTTGAATGTGGGAGAGGAGGTTGTCTGTCGCCTTACGGAGGAGTGAGGGCGAACTACACCTCCCAGCTTGTGGTTCGCCATTGATTTTGAGCCGCACTTTCAGGGTCCATAGGTGCTCCCCATTTTCAACGCTGCCGAAGGACCAACCTTAGTCTCACTTACATCCACACAGCTTGACTATTGTGCCATATAACGCAGGACAGATGAGAGCTTGCTTGCGCATGCCGGTGGCAGATAACAGTGTAGAGTTCTGTCCTTTGAGCTTTTGATGTTGCTATGTGAGCGTTTGCCCATGTTTCCTGGGTTGACTTGATTGTGCCCGAATCCGCGATTAGGGGGGGTTTAGGTTTCTCCCTGATTATTCTCTTCTCATCCTGCTTGAGATCCTGCCACCTGCCCGAGGGTAGCATTTAGGCAGCAATGAGCTGCAACTAGGCCCAGCTTATTTTGGTTGCCTTGTTTCAAGCCTGAGTTGAGCAGAGCAAGGTGTGGTAGGGCGGGTGACAAAAGTACTCGCCCCAGTTCTTGTGCTTGCATAATTGGGGCTGCAGAGGCGGGTCGCTGTCATTTTCGGGATCTAGTTTGTCGGCCCCCCCCCCTTCCCGGTTAGGACCATGACTAGGGTGGCTGGGACAGGTAGAAGAAGGGCAACATGGCAGGGCCGATGAGACACTGGAGAGACGTACTTAACCATTCCGGATCCTATTCCTGCCTTGTCCAGGTGGAACTACTTCGTGTATGGCGTAATGTCATGTAATGCTTCTGCCTCAGCTATATCCTTCTGTTAAGAACAAACTCTGTGTACAAGAAAAACCATATTGCTGTATTCCCCCTCATAGTAATTACACTACTGCCATACTGGCCCCCATGATAAAAGTTCTCCTGCTCAGGGTGACAATAACCTCGGTGACTAGATTATGAGGAATGTTCTGGGACGAATATATCTTTGAAATAAGGAATGAGAATCTTGTCAAAGAATATCGTGTGTATCTGTTTTGACGGCTTGGAAATGACATACTATTACTACAGACTTTTTTTAAAGTTGCAAACAGGAAATGCCTGAAATCCTCGCCATGTTCGATAATTTGCAGTAACGCCGCCTACACAGCTCTTCCTCGTTGCCCAAGTAGCAAAACCTAGTTACCCTGCCCTTAACTTAAGTTCCAAAAGTATTTAATTTTTTTCTCTCTTTCTTTTTTTTTCTTTCGCATTCTTCATCTCGAATTTCGAAAATGAAAGTAACCAGTCACTTTCCCGAAATCCCATAACTACTTATAATCGCTAACATCTTGAGGACGATACTATAATGAGAGATCGATGATCGTTCACCCCGCTGACCGAGCACGCCTGTGCAACACCGCCCGCGGTAACGACGCGAAACACCTGGGCGACATGCCTGCTAAGGCCTCGCCCGTTGTCGCCAAGCTGGAGCCAATCGACCGCGCCAGTGGCTAGCACGCCCTTGTCCGCGTCTGCTGGCGCCTTAACATCGCCTGTCTTAGCCCCGCTAAAGAACAGGCCCGCCGGGTCCGCGCTGCCGACCAGGTCGAATGTAGGCGCCGATTTATCGTCAAAGTAGTGGAAACCCAGGAACTTGGCTTTGATGCCGTCCAGGTCGAGGTCGGAGGGCGAGGCGGGGAACGGGTTGGCGGGGTCGGCCTGGTAGTGGGAGCAATGGAGTCTTCGTTGTCGTGCCACTTTTTCGGCGCTGGACGACACTGTTGCAAAACCTGACTAGCTTTCGCCACAACTGCCTGGTGAAGAAACTGCTCCCTGGCGAAGGGGGGACTGGAAAGATAAAAGAATTATTCCTCGACGAAGGCGCAAACATAGGGCGGCGTGCAGTTCAGATAGTCTAGTCCAGGCACACTCATTCCCCTCCGTCTAGGGACGCTCGGTTTTATAGCAGCACTTCTATACGAGCTGAGATACACGATGAATCCTTTCCTTCAACATAGCTTGTTCTAGGGCACCAGTCCTAAATTGAAGAAGGACGGCGTCACCTAGCCCCGGTCCTACCTTGTGTCGACAAAGCAGCTGATGACCGGTGGGAGCTTTATAAAGCAGTATCCGGGTACTATACAAAGAGACAGAAACGCGGCGTTATCCCCCTTATCCACGCCGATTTTGATTTCCACTACAGGATGGCTCAGGGGTCACTGGCAACGTTTTGTTGAAAATATTGTGGCCCGGGACTAGGACCTAGGAGTTACCGTTATGTTGGCTAATCTTGTTTAGTCTTTACAAGTATACTTGTTTTAGTATACCCGTAATGACTGCAAGTAAAAAGATTGACTCGATAATAATCAAGACTATTGTGGTTGATAGATTGCTGTTTTTGGTCTTGTGGTTTGTTGTCACTTGTCTTGAAACGAAATTGGAAAGACCATGTTTTGAAAGTGTCATGGAAGGACATGTGTATGTGGGTGTAATTGTGTGGGTCAGGCTGATGGTGACTTGGGTCTATATAGACTTGACGGTATTTGGTGCGTAAACAATCGCGCAAAAAATCGCTTGCACATTTGCTTTCTGGTTGGTTGTCCGGGTCTGACACGTCATGCAAGAAACAGCTGCGCTTGGGAGTCTGACTAGGGTTGTTGTCTGTATCTTGATATTCAGCTTGGAAAGTACACCAGGCAAATTTATAGTGTGGTAATAGCGGCGCGATTGAGACAAGGAGCGAGGTGGTAGAGGGCGGATTCGAGGCTACCATCTGGACAAAGTAAAATTAAGACCGTTATGTAAAGGGTAGAGGTGGGTCCGGCGTATGTCTAGACCTGTATTTTTAACATAGTCGTATTTTCGACGGTCCGTCATGCCACATAATATAGCGTGTATAGATGGGTTTGTTCTTTCATTGATCGCGCAAATGCTTGAGCGGGTACCTTTGTATCTGTATGGCATTTCTTTCTTCGACTATCAGGCGTCTTTTATTGCGTACTTCGAATAACATACTGTATGATACCTGACTTTGCAACGTATATATTTAGTTGTCACTCATTACTATACTCTATGACTATCTTGTGGTCAAGTCTCATTCCCTTGGAGTATATTCTGGTCTAGTGACTTGTATTCTTTCGCGATTCCTCCCAGAACTTATTACTCACAATGAGCTCTAATTCATCTCTTTTCACCGCGGATTTGTCCTCCCCACCAAAACATTCAATTGTCATCTCTGCTGAACCAGCCGAAGTCGCCCACCGGAACAGGGCACAATGGGTGGCCATTTAAATAAAAGTGGGGGATTCAGGCACAGGGCATAATGTGCTTAGTCATGATTTTCCTGGGAATATCCGGCCCGAAGAGCAAATGCTGCCAAGTCTAGGCAAAATCTATTTCAAGTCTACCTTGACTCCTGCCCCCTCCATACCCTTTACATACGCCATCCTCTTGTCCTCTATATGTTCGAGTAACATTCTGCGCCACTTTTCGTGCTAGACGTACTCTTGTCTCTGCCGATCGAACAGGAGAGGAAATCGAAAAGAGAACAAACTAGTCAATACCTCTCAGGACATCAAGTCGCAAGTAATCTGACCTCAACAGTTAGGGTACAGACGCTGAGGGCATTCATATCTCCACCTGTAAGTGTACATGAAAGAATGAACCAAGAATTCAGGTGGCTCATCTAGCTCGCCGATGATGTAGATGAGCTGGCTCACCTAGCCCACTGATGACCTAAGTGATCTATCCTGACTTTACCGTAACCCTAGGCCTAGGCGTGTCCCGTAACTCCGCTCTGAACTCCTTGAGGATGATATTGGTTTTGTTGAGCTCTTTTCTGATGTCGGCGACCGTGGCGTTGGTTTGATCAAGTTTGGAGTTGGTTTGGTCGATGTTGCTTTGAGCCACAAAACTATCCGCGGACTTGTACCAGGGGGCAATTACTGTGAAACAAAACCACGTTTGTTGCCACATCAATTCCTCAAAACATTCAAATCGTTGCCCTCGGGTAATTGTGTGACAGGCATGGCTTGTTTCCTCTTTCACGTTTATATGTTGGGTTGATTTGGCACCGTTCCTTAGCGGCGAGTTTGGGGCAAACCGTGTAGGGGCGCACGGCGACGTAAACATCGCATCCTGCTTTCAAGCATAACTTGAAAGTAATGTCGCACATTGTTTAACTAGTATTTAAATGAGAAGGCACAAAGGCACAATGAGAAGTAATATGGGAATGTGTGAACTAACGTTTAGTATAATGTGGTTTTTAAAAAGGAAGGAAAGGGAAAGAAATAAAGAAGCGGGAAGGGGGTATATTTATACCTTCAAATGGGAATATTTTGTCTATGGTTCGCGGAACGGGGAGGGCGGAACGGCTATGCGAATCTAGAAACGGTCCCCTGGCAGCCCCTCCGTCATTCCACCAATGGAGCTTCGAGCCACAAAAGCAAGATTCTAGCAATGACGCCAGTCGCCAAAGTAACAAACTGAAATGAAATTTCCTGCTATAAATGGAATGCTTCTCAGATATCTTGGCAAGGCTCATGATGTTTTCGTCAAAGTTACTGAAGTCAGTCCAAAAGAAGTGCCACATCCATGCTAGACACCGGCTTGGCCAGTCCGCCGATCCTTCCGGCACACATATAGTGTGTGTGTGTTATAGTCACCCAACGACAGTTAAGGATGCCGACATTGTGAACAAAATGATTCCCAAACTAACCCATGCCGTCGGCGACCATATGCCCTTTCGAGCGGTATAGACATTAGTAGAAACCCTTTGGTCCCGCTGGTCAAGGCTAGTACGTCAATAGGATAAGGATAAGGAGGCTGGGCAGTGGTTGACCGTGTTGCACGCCCACGATTTAATGCCGAGTGTACCAAGTAGATGATAAAGTAGATACAACCGAGGGCCGCCACCACGATAGTTGACTCTGCTTCTGATGGTGTTTCCGACTCTTCTGACCCGTCGCTTTCTTCTGGCACCCTGCCGACTTCAACCTGGGTCCTCCGAATAGCCTCAATGTCGACAAAAAGCTCGTTTGGGTCTAGTTGGACTTTCTTCCTCCGGACCGTTCTGCTGGCTTCAATTTGACGTTCTAGAGACCTCGCCAGATCGCGCCCTCAGAAACCCATCTTCCCTTGGCCATCTCTAGCAGATCCTTATCCTCTCTGGCAACGCCTCCAATGCAGAACACGGGGCCCGTAGGTCCAGAGAATTCAGAGGGTAAGTGGTCCGTTCGAACTTTGTTCAAACAAGCTGGCTTCAGATAGCCCTTAAGAAAGGAGCACTGCTGACAAACCTTTCCGCGTATCCAGCGACGGACGGCACATTCTTCAACTACGCCAGCCAAGAATCGATGGGCAGGTCGGCGCCAGATATCGGCCCAGGTTCATTACTAACAATACCAATGGGCACATGGGGCCCGCTCAAACAGAAGATCCAAGATGAGGTTAAACTTTGGAGATCAAAGGGCCCCATCGGCAAGCTGCACAACATCGTTCACTTGGTGGAAAGGTCTGGCCAGCGCATTGAAAGGCTCCACAAGCTCCAATCCATTGAGAACACCGCCCTGGGCTTCGAAGACAAAACAACCTACGATGTCGTCATGGATAACGCTACTCGCTGGAACTCGTCCGAGGCGATGATGGAGCGAGGTTACATGCTTCGCAATGCACTCGATTCGCTGGTCCAAGCGGAAGTGACAGAGTGGAACCAATACGTGGCCAGAAGGACACAGAACGGGGCAAAGCCGATGCCGAAGAAGTGCCGCAAGAAGCCTGCAATTGTGGATGATCGGATGGCCGCTGAGGACTGGTCCGTTATTGCAGAGTATTTGGCGATCCTGAAACCATTGAAGATCGCGACGAAGCGCCTAGAGGGCCGGCCGCGAGAAGGCAAATTCGGCGCGATTTGGGAGGTTTTGTTGACAATGGAGTGGCTCCTGAAGCACTTAGAAGAGGCAAAGTTACAACATGAACGAGACGAGGAGCCTTACCTGCGAATTGGCTGCAATCTCGGCTGGATGAAGCTGGATCAATACTACGCCCTAACCGAGGACAGCCCTGCATACCTCGCAAGCCTCGTCCTCCATCCCGCATTTCGCTGGTCAACCGTCGAGTCACAATGGTCTGATCATCCGGATTGGTTGGCCAGAGGAAGGGTGGCCGTGCAAGAGCTATGGGAGGAGTACCGAAGCCTCCCGGTCGAGCAAGATACGATACCGGAGCAGCCGACTGTTGCAAGGAAGACAACGGACCTGGATGACTTTATGACTTCAATTAGAAAACTCGGCGCCCAGCCTGCGCCTTCAGTGTGCTCCATGCGTGACGAGTACGCAGAATGGGTGGCCAGTACCGATCCGGGCGATTGTTTGGTAGACGACCCGATCCAGTATTGGCTTCTCCGCAGACGCCAATATCCACGCCTGTCGCGAATGGCAATCGATCTCTTTTCCATTCCGGCTATGTCTTCGGAGCCAGAGCGAATATTTAGCCTTGCCGGACAGATGGTCACAGCTCAGAGAGGCCGCCTCAAAGCGGATCTTATAGGAGCTGCTCAATGTCTTTATCCCCCGTGTGGCCCTTAGCAGGCTTAGTCATCCACCTGCCGTCAGGGGTTTCGTGCGGCCCATCCAAGTGCTGTTCCAACAATTACATATTTACTTAATTATCTCTTGCTGCCATAAAGCGACTGCGCCACTCTCCGACTACCTTTTGCAAAGCTGAGTTTGCATCAGTGGAAACTACCCTACCAGATGCATTCCAAGTGAAGATCCACTCTACGAATCGCCGGCAGAGCAGCTGTGCGCGCGCAGCGCGCGTCGTCCTGACGGAACTCAGCGTGGCCCACAGATCGCCGAGAGATATTCGAGGCCCGCCGCCTATTTCGATTCTCATACCATGCCGCGGCCCACGGATGGGCTGGGCAAGAGGCCACTACAAAGTTCGAGCTATTCTTTTGGACTTTTATGCAAAGTCAATGCTCCTCTACGAGATGAAGCCAGACCTCGCGCCTCTTGAGCAATGACATTGCAACCACAGATGAGCTCCTGGCGAGCTTCGAACTTTCCCGCAAGCACACGGTGTCGCCAGGCACCTGTTCCAACTCGGAACATCGCTCCTGCGCGCCTCGCCCGCTGAGCCGCTCACCGGAGGAGGCCCGACGTCCGTGTCGATCCCGGGGCCCTTCCACAACGGCAGGGGCGTCCCTCCCATCCCGTATAACGAGGAGATGGCAACGCCGGGGATCGCGTGCCCCAATTGCAAGAGGCACCTGCCGCGGTGCGTCGTCTGCCTCGAGGTCGTGGGGATACCGAGGTCGGACACCCCGACGGCCGCGGCGGACCCCGAGGCGACGAAACTGGCCTCGCGGTTCCCTACCTTTTGTCTCAAGTGTGAGCACGTCCTACACCTGGACCACGCGAGGCAGTGGTTTGCAAGGCACAATGAGTGTCCTGTCCCCGAGTGTCGGTGTCGGTGTAATTTTAGGGCAAACCCGGAGTTGAATTACCGTTGATGTGGTGCATGAACTGAGGCAGTAGTTCAAATGCACTCACTCAGTGCCGACGTACTTGAGATGGGATGTTTCCTGCCACATTGAGCGTACTTACCCATCTTCTTCTTTCCGTGGAGACAGCCTAATTGAAAGGACGACTTTGGTATCAGATGGTGTTTTTATGACAGTAATATTTAGAAGTCATGGGCATTGAAGGGAGCACTGGGAAACCAGGGTGACTAAGTTGTTGAAGACCGCCCAATTAGTTGGTCTGGATGGTATAGATTGAGGTTGATCCTGCATGTCTGAAATGCTCCATTTTGGTGGGGTTGGACACGACGGCAGAAAGATGCACGGGCGTTTTCAAAATGTCAGGGATATATACGTCCGCTTCAGCGTCGATCACGGCCTCCACGCGATTCGGAGCACTGCCCCACTGCCCAGTGGGCTCCTCTGGCTCCCTAATCGTTAGGGAGCCATATATCCACCTTAGGTGCCCCCGTCTGCAGACCCCTCATCTTTCCCAACTCATTTCCCACATGGACGCCGCACACCCGCCATCACCCGCACCAGCCTCTGGCTAGGAACCGCATACAGGACCGATAGCGCAGGAGGAGCAGCAGCAGCAAAACGAGCGCCTGGCGGTCCGGCAGGTGGAGCACGACGAGCAGCTGCGCAGCCAGGGCGATGCCCAGCGCCAGTTGCAGCCTGCGGCTGCACAAATGGCCCTCCGGCACATGCCGGCGGAGGAGAAGCACATACGCCGCCATTCTGAGGCCGAAAATCAGCTCTTGCGGCATAAGCTGGCGGACTGGAAGTCAGCGCCGTACGCCGCAACAGTCGCTAGGTTCCGTAGCGACAGGCGTATAGCGAAGGAGAGGGGACAGAGGGTGGGCCTAGTAAGTACAATCTATGCTTGGGGCATCCGATGGTTCGCGCAATGAGCGACAAGTTGCCGAACGGGTGCGAGGTACGAGTATCTTGTCAGCGATCTTTCGCGATTGAGGACTCGAGAAAGGCGAGCAGACCTCGCCAGCGATCTTTCGCAAGGGGGGATTCTCGCGGGAGGCGAAAGCCCCAGTGGAAGGATTTCTCGATGTAGGCGAGTCAACCTCACCAACGATCTTTCGCAAGCGGGGATTGGAAGGGTTTCTCGATGTAAGCGAGTTGACCTCATCAGCGACCTTTCGCGAATGAGGAGTTCTCGAGGAAAGCAAGTAACGTAATCCACCCGAGACCAGCGAGACGGCTAATAAGAGGCGCTGGGGATGGTTAGGATGCAGCAGTTCAGGCAATTAGTATCCAAATCAAGTAGTTTGAACCTTGCGACTTATAATTTAAGACCCGATGTTGTCTTGCTTTGGCTCGGTCGCAAGCATCAAGAGAACAGCGCCTAGAGTACCTATCACCTACGCCTAGACTCGGTTATTTGCTTCTAAGGCGTCAAATTGGACTATTCGTGGCAATGCTAAGCACTAGGCTGTGTATTTCTGCATATTGTACAGCACCTCTCATTAGAGCTCCGCTCTGCCCCCACCCGGGATAGCTACAGTTGACCGCATTCTGGGGGAGTAACAGCGGGTTGCATTCTAGGGAAGCCGCACTTAGCCACCCGCTTTTTGTAGAGGGACGGAGGGAAGTAAGACAGGGGTCAGGCGGAAACGTTCAAATGGAACCTTGAAATCGATATATTTTGGACATGGCTGCCTATTTCTAGAGCAATAGTAGCGTTCATAGTGAAGTTCAGAGGAGCCAGCTCCGCGCACTTGATACTCCCTGACACGGTTCACTCCATCCGGCGAGGAACCACCCACGTAACATCTTCACCCTCCTTGTCCGTCTCGGTCACCTCACTGTAGCCCACCAGCTCTTCTTTGATCTCGAGCTCCTCCGCGTCAAACGATTCCTCAACCTGCGCTCCGAGATCTTTCGTGTTCACCAATTCGGCCGAACGCACGAAGGGCTGATTGGACCAGCTCCTCTCGCCAAACAAGCGCCATTTCTTCATGTACGTCAGCTTTTGCACCTTGATTGCCCATATGTAGTCCGTGGACTCCTCCGACCCTTGTTTGATGGTCACATTCTTGGACACGTCCCTCTTGGGCCCCACCTCAAAGCCCGTCCCTGTATCGATGCCAATGTCCGCGTTCACCTCCCCCTTTCTCACTCTCTCGAGTTCGACGTTGGGTTGGCGGCCCGTCTTGATTCCGGTGACCAGATACACGGGACTGTACCCGGAACTCTCCAGGAAGCCCTTCAGGCCTTCCGACTTCACAGCCTCGAGGTAGTCGGCCGGGGTGGGATAGAAGTACAGCGTGTCCAAGTCGCCGAATTTGTAGGTGTCGTTGTCCCCCCGTTCGCCGCCGACCGACACTTCCGCTGCCTGCATGGCAAAGGCTTTGATGCTAGCCCCGAGTTTGCCCTTGAGCACATCCTCTCGAGATGCCGTGAATGCCTTCTCGTGTTGGCAATAGAGCCGGTCCTGGCTGAGCTTCAGCTCTTCGTTTTCGTTGAGTGGGAAGATGTCGTGAAGGTCGTCGATCATCGACCCAAGCTGCAGGTGCCCCAACGGTACCTTGCCTACGATGTGATACTGTGGACGACTCACAACCATGTCCGTGGTCCTTAACCCGTGCAGGGCCTTGTCTTGAATAAACGGCGAGAGCGGTTCGTACGGTGAGCAGAAGTAGGCAAAGGTAGGAGCTGCGTTGCCTGCTGTCGCACGCAATAGTGGGATTCCTTCTGCCACGGTTTTCCTGCGTGAGATAATGGAAAGCCGCCAGCACGTTGTCTTTGCCGGACCCATGGCGCCTTGGAGGCCTAACGTTCCACAACGCCACGGCGCTTAGTGCTTAGTGGTGCGGCTGAAGCGGGGTAAGCACAATGCTTTTGTTCCTCGTCTTCCTCCGGTATTGCATATCGTGTATCATCGAACTCAGTATCTACATGTATCTTTTAGGTAGTAGAATTCGTGGCGGCCGAGAGAAATACAGCTCGGTGGATAGGTAGGTAGGCACTGGTATAGTCTATATTCTATGTTGCAGGAAATTAGGCCCTAGATACATTCCGTTACAGGGTATTCCTTTGCCTATTTCGTTCCCTTCACCCCTTTGGACTTACAACCCCACGGAGGCAAGTACCTTGCCTCAGCTCTCCCGGAAGCACCCACATCATCCACTCCCAACACAATCATGATTTTTCAATAATCTTCATGAGAGCCTTGCAGATGCCCTCTTTGGACTGCTCCTGTTGCCAAAACGTCCATGGCTGGACGTAGGCGTGGTCCCCCATCTTCACCGACATCTTGCTGAAGATCTTAGCCATGCAGACAACCGAGTACAGACGCTTCTTCTGGTCGGGATTAAGCGACAGCTTGTGGCGAGCAAACTCGAGGACGTTGGCGGCAATGCCGGCGGCGATCGGCGTGGCAAACGACGTACCCGAAACGTGAATGTGCCGGTCCTCCTCCCTCCGCGCGCTGGGGTTGTGGCAGATCTTGATGTCCTGCCCGAGGGTGGCAAAGTTGTATTCGTTTTCCGGGCTGGGGTTGAACAGAGCGGCCGAGCCGAGTCCGAACGACGCGTGGATGGCCATCACGTTGTCTCTGCTTGCCGGCCAGCCCTGGGGGCTGTTCCCGCCCTCGTTTCCGGCCGCCGCGAAGATGAGCTTGCGGGTGGCGTTTTGAAACGACGGATCTATGGCCTGCGCGAGTTGCTTTTCAATGTCGGGATGCATCTCTGGGAGAACCAATGACAAGTTGATGATATCAACCTTCCAGACTTGGACCGCCCAATGGATTGCCTACCCCCGCCGCCGTCCTATGTCAGCACTTCAACCCCCATACAAACAGCCACTCAACAAGGAAGGGAGGTGGAGATACCTGGGCGATGCAGTAGAACTTGTCCTTAGCTATGCGCGCATCGTCGGTGACTTTGGCTACGTAGATTTCGGCCTCGGGGGCCACCTGCATCAGCAACAATGACACCCAGGTTCCGTGCCCTAGGGTATCGTTGTAAGCTTCGTAGTTCTGCGTGAAGAAGTTGCGGCATCCCTTTATCTTCCCGCTCTTCCGCGCTCCCCGGATGCTAGGATGAAGGTCGTTTATACCGCTATCAAGGACCGCAATCTTGATCTTATGGCTTTGGTGATCCGCGAGAGGCTTGTTCACCGGCGGCTTCAGGCCTTCCACGTGAGTCTTATGGAAATTGGCCATGAGAAACAAGAATTGCAAGGCTTGGGCCGCCGCGCTATCTGCGTGTCAGCATGACGCCTCGTCCCTATCATCCGGCCAGGCCACACCTACGTCTCGTTCTCTGGTTGGGGACGCGCCGAGCCATCATACACGGACAGCGTTGCGTCCGCTTGGGGCGGATCTTCCGATTGGAAAGGGTCCTGGATGACAGATACCGGGGACTCCGGGAGCGGCTCGGAACAGCCCGCCAGATAATTCTCGAGATTCAGTACGATCTTCCGGAAGATAAAGTGTTGGAGCTGGTCGGCATCAGCGGCCGCCTCTCTTGCTGGTCTGCCTATGCACGCTGCTATGGCCGCTCTGAGCTTTTTCTGCCAGCTGACAAGCAACGTTTTCTTACAGGTTGCTAGCCGAGACCTTAGGACCAATGGTGAGGTCACGTCCTCGTCTGGTAGGCATTTTCCGATGGTGATTTCCATGAGCAGCTGAGCGAAGCCAAGAAGGTGGAGATCAACGAGCGTCTCGTCGCCGCCGTTGGGATCCTCCCGCGCTGGGTCCGCCGAGAGTTGCCAGGACAGGTATGGTTTGGACTTATCCAGGAGTCTGCCGGAGCTCGGATCGCGGAGGAAGAAGATGGTCTCGCGGCTCCACTGCACTTGGCGCCAGCCACCGTCGGACAGCTGAAGAAGGGAGAGAGATAGGTTGAAAGACAGCGTAGCTTTGTCCAGGGTCAAGAAATAGTTGTCGTTGTCGGTGCTGAAACTGTCGCTAAAGTATCCCTGGTCGAGTAGTTCCTTGAGGGAAATGGTAGGAGTGGAGATGGACACCTTCCTCGGCGCTTGTAGGCGATGAAGGCCCCAGGCGTGGTTCTCGTCGATGAGAAAGTCGAGAGATATGTTCTGGTATTCTGAGTCGGTGATAGCGTCACACATACGGGTGCTCTCTAGCGTGGGTATACTAGTAGCTTTTGTGAGAACATGTCGCACGGACTGTAGGGTATAGCGTCCTTTTATCTGTGCATGGGCCGGTCAATGGCAAAGAATGAAACCTAGTTACCTCTCAAAGATGCATTTGCTTTCCACCCAGCGGCAGGGCTCCCCTTCATAGCGGGGGGACAAGAAAATGTCGAAAAAGTGCCTCGAGTCGTCATCCACCTGATCCGTAAATCCAGTCAACTGGAGTCTCCCCCAGTGATTGGCACCGCAGCACTTTTGGAGATGGCTGAACAAGGCCTGGAGAAGAAGGGCGAGAAGATTGCGGAGCGTTTTGGTCAGCAGTTTCTCCCCGTCTATCTCCGACTCGGAGAAGTCGGCGTCGGGAACGTGTGCCACATGCCCCGGATCCGACCCCCGAAGGCAGGCGGTCAGGGTCTCGAATCCCACCGAGGCATCGCGGGCTGCCATCGCCGACGTCGCAGTGTTCGCGGCCAGCACCCCTATGCCATGGCATGTTTCTTGCACGATCTGCGCTGGCACACCACTCAGCTTTGGTTTAACCAAAACCCAGTCGGCCTCAGCGAAGGCATCGACTGTATCGTCGATGATAGCTTGCGATGCCGTGGAGAGGTGGTTCGCCTCGCGACTGTTTCGAAACCTGGCGACTGCCTGTACTAGCGGATTGTCTGTGAAATAGTCCATGGCGGGCCTAAGCCCAGACAGACTGTCTTTGTCCTCGTTGTCGAGTCGAATTGCATGAGAGACTCGCTCCGTGGTTTGAGGAATGACGATGGGCTCAGAGCTGGAGGTGCGGCTGATGATATGGACCTAGCCAGAAAATGGAGGGGAAAAGGGGAGAAGGGGGGACGCCGCTTTGGAACCCCTGTTGATGCATAGCGCAGTACCAGAGCCGCGTTTATTGCATGGCGGCACTAAGGCCCGCATCGCTATCACCGCAACTCTCGTGGGTGAAGACTCAACCGACCTGAGGCTCGAATAGTGACCGCCCCGAATCACACCGCCCATCGTTGTCGTATCGTCGGAGATGGCCCGACCGCCCATCGTACGAAACAATTCTTAACATATTCCCTGCCGTGGTGTCGTGGTCGAGAACCGCCGGTACTAGTAACGCACTGCCATGGACCCGAGCACCGCCGTCCCAGGCGAGCGCATTTTCGACGTAGCTTTGTCGTGCCTCGAGCTCTTTCGATCCCATCCCTTGAAGGCACGACCTGTCGCTATCAAAATCGAAGCAGAGCAACAGCGCTTCTGGGCATGGTCCAATACTCTCAAAGTGTTCTCCAAGGAGCATTTCAGCCTGGATGCCCAACTTCGCGATCCGAGATATGCCGAGATCAAGCGGATGGTGATTCGCCTCCTCCACGTCCTGCATGACAACCTGAAGCTAGGTATGTGTTCATGCACACGAAGGCCCGTACTCTGTATGTACGGTTCTCCCAGGCACATCGTGGCTCACCTCCCCTCTTGTAGCATTGGAAACAAGCAAAGGCCCCGACGCCGCGAGTATCCCGTCTGGCCAGCCTGACGGGCAGGGTAAGCAGAGTGACGACGATCTTCTGGGATTTGCACTGTTTGGCATCGATGGAGCGTTGAAGAGGCTCCAGAAACTCTCGGATGTGATTCTCCAGGCGACCGAAGGTAGCTTGGCGCGAAGGGTCTCCGTTTACGCGGAAAAATACCGATCTGAAGACTTCGAGAAGCACGTTGAGAGAACGATCGGATGGCGGTTCCCAAAGCTACATCGCTCCTTGCATGAGGCCCTTGTGAAGACCAGCATCCACCGTCATTACCGGTTGCTGTACGAGCGCGACCGTCGATACAAAGCAGCCCCACGACTGCCGTCCCTTCGCCGACCGGTGCCCCCGCAAGCTTCGCCCACGGCACCTGGGGTCAAAGATGAAAAAGAGGCAGAAAAAGGTCATGCTACCGATTCTCAACCACCACCATGGATTACCCCGTTCATATCGGAGCCGCATTCTGGGCCCCTGACTATCGACAACGAGTTGGCCAACCAGAAGATTGAGGAACGGTCATCTGCCCCTTCCGAAAGCAAGAACGACAACGACGCTGTGTCTGAAACCGGCCGTCCATTTTATCCTAGACCGCCCAAGATTCCGGACGGGCAAGAGCTCGGGACCTGTCCTTTATGTCTCAAAGAGATCCCTGCTGGCGAATTCTTGAGTCCAGGATGGGAGTACGTACCACATGTGCCCAGTCATTCGCCCCGGTGGCGGCGATCCCTAGGGAAAAGTGCTTACGTGGGCTAGGAAACATGTAGACCGAGACTTGCTCCCCTTCGTGTGCATCTCAGAGGACTGCAGCAAGAATTTCAAGTTCTTTGACAATATGGGCTCGTGGAAACACCACGTGAAGAAGACCCACACGCCGCTCTGGATTCGGTACCTCCATAATCGCATACGGTGCCCAGTCTGCAGTTCCGAGAGTCCTGTCTGCTTCGACCTAGAGGAGGACTTTGTATGGCACATGAAATATGGCCATAACATCCTTGATGAGGATCTGGATGTCAACGATGGCATCCCCAAGCTGCGGCCGGTACACAAGTGCCCGATTTGCGGTGACGAACATCCGCGACGGACCTTCCAGGTCGTTGACGAGCCCCCGGGCCCAGTAAAGGGAGAGTATTCAGATGACCGAGAGCTTGTTCCCGTCGAATCCGCCACAACACGGACAGTTCACTTCGCTGGCCCTGAAGACGGTTCCGAGGATGGTTCGGAAGATGATCCCCAAGACGATCGCCCGGATGAAGTGAAAACCCACGAGAGGATAGAGAAGAATGTGGGAAAACATCTCCAGGCCCTCGCGTTTTATTTTGCGCAATGGCTTGTCGAAGACGACGATGAGCAGCAACTCCCGGCCGAACGCAGCGCAAGGGCCTCTGCAGCCCGCTTTGATGGCCTTGCCCAGTTCGAGAACGGCCCCGACCCCCCGGAGCTTCCTGTCCTACGGTTTGAGAGATCCATGCACCCGTCTGAAATCGAGTCGATCAAGGAAAGCCGGGAGCAGCTGCTTGGGTGGACACAGGTAGCCTCGTTGCCTCAACTATTGGCAGATAACGTCGACACGCATGCCGAGGTTGTGCGAAAATGCTTTTCGAAGTGGTTTGTCCCAGGGCAAGAGGATCAGGACACTTCGGCGGAACAAAATGCAAATGCGTTGCCCCGTCTAGCCTTTAAACTGTCCCCTACGCCGGACGAACCCGAGTTCCTCTACTCCAACTACCGGACGGCCGAGGCCCAATGGCGAGGCATGGGCCCGACCGACGCCTTGACACTTTCGGCCGTCATCTTCCTGTCTCTGTGCTTTTGTGAGCGCGTTGTTTCCGTCTTTGACGACCTTGCAAACCTGAACCCAGCCTGGGATAGCATGGCGCAGATCAAGGACAACTTCCAGGAGCTGCACGAACCATACTCCCTCTTCTCAGGCACCGACCACAGCCGGAGTGACTTTGTATCGGTAGGTGGAGAAACCCCAGTATTTGACCGCGCCGTAGATGGCGGCATGGCCACACTTGGTTACCCGAAATCAAACCCTGTTTCAGTTGTCACTCTAGGTTTCTTTCCACAAATTCGATTGCGCAGAGGGGAGAGATCCAAGGCTAATCCGGACCCAGGAACTTGTCAGCATTGCGGACCAGAGCCGGGAAACTCTCAGCGACATTGAAAAGGCTATTGCCAGTGTCTCTGTTGTTCCAAAATACTCAAATTTGCTTAGAATCGTGCACAGAACCCAGGCTCGCATACCTAAACTACGCCATAGCTTGCGATTCCAGCTCGCCCTGGCCCTCATCAACTCCGATCCCGACGCTCTGCCATCATCTGGTCAGCTTTACGTCAAGCATTACAGCGATCAGATTAGAAACATTGCCTCATCAATCATCAGTGGCAAGGCCACCTTTCTGAGGATCGTGGAAGAGCAATGGAATGCTCTGTACGGTCTTCGATCGGATGTCCTCGCCCCGAGCCCACCCAGCGTCCCCGAACCCCCCAACTCGACTGATTCTCCCGAGATAGAGGATTCGGAGCCGTCTCTTAAATCCCTGAAGGCAGTGTCTATGGGCCACCACAAGGCTCAGACTGTCTACCTCTGGGCGTGCTGCTACTGCGGTCACGCCGGCATGAACGCTCACACAGTCCCAGCATGTGTGAGCTGTGGTGTACCTCGGTGCGTCAACTGCCATATGGAGGCACACAAAGTTCGCTCATAACGCGGCTCTCCGGACCCAATTAGTAGGAAGCACTGATATGAATCATGCTCAGAGGAGGATCATTCGGATAGTAGTTGCTAGAAATAACTAATCCCGACCAACTCCAGATCATCATTTCTAAGCCCTTCAACATACTACTATCCCAGCAGCAGTTCTTTCCTCCTAAGCCTATCAGTAGACAATAACCAGCTACAGAAATTTACAATTCCTATCGGTTATTCAGTTATCTCAGCTCGCGCCTCCCACTAAGCTATTCCCCTCTACCGAACCAAGATACCTAAACAACATAGCCTAAAGTCGCGATATATATTAGTTACTGTGGCGGTTGTCACCACTAGACGGGCTGACACCACCACAAGGTGCTGGCAGGGGCTGGTCCCTGCCACAGGCACGGACCACGGTTATTAAACTTCTCCACGCGTCGCACATCGCGAGTTTCTTTCCTTCCTTCTTCTCTCCTTAAGCTTAGAATCTTCGTACGTAGTGCCAATACAACAGCTTCCATGCTGGATATTACTGGCCGTTACAGTAGCAGTAGTATGTATGCTCGAGGTATATTGGCTTGTTAAGCTATAATTCAAATAAAAATGTCGATATTATCTGTTCAACTTTCTACTTCCTATATTGTACTGTGATACAAAGTCGCTTTCTCCCAGAAAGTCATTCGTTGTCTTGAAGCCGGAATAGCGGTGGTGACTGTCCCCTTATGGGCGCCTTATACGCTGTGGAAGGGTTACAAGGCTGCGTTTGACAGGTAGTATGTTCTTACGCAATGAATTGTCGGTGTAAAGGCGAAGAGGCCCTATCTCCGAACCAGCAAAGCAGGGAAGTAATAGCGCTCATTTAGTACTATACACAACATAAAGGTCTACAGATTAAGGACGTTGAACGTACCCGCACCACATCTGCCGCACCCCCTGCTTTGCCGCACCTCTTCCCTTACTAAACACCACTTTTTAACCCCCTCTATTACAGTAAATCCAAATTAATATTTATTAATCTCAAATCTATACACGGTTAAGTACATATTAAAATGTGAAGAAGTACTAAGGAATAAGCCTAACTATAGTATTAACAGATTTTTAATTTTCATTTAACTAGTGGTGATCTACCCATTGGGCACAGACTGCAAGCACTCCATGACGATGTGGCGAGGTCCAGAGGTCAGTTGAGATGTGAATTATTGATTGAGAACTCTGCATCAGCTCCCTGAGCTGGTCTACATACAGTTCATAGTTGGAATCAATAATCTTCATAGCTCGTGGGCGGCTTGTGATCAGTCGGTCCTCAATAGCGGGGTTGCATGCTAGAGCAAGATGCTTCATCTCATCCCAGACCACTGCAGAGAAAGCGAGTCGGCGGCGGGTCAGGAGTCCCACAATTGCTTCAGTGTATCTCTGTTCGTTGAACGCATTTCGGAGAGTGCTATCCGATGCACGGAAGTCCACGAATGAGTCTACTGAAGCTTGAGTAGACAGCTGAGGACGTGAAGAGCCTTTGCTTTCCTGTACCAGCTGGGGATGTCGGTTCTGAGCATGCCTTATAGCGTTGTTGGTATACCCACTGCTCCATGTGCAGTGTAGGCAGACATACTGCCGAGGCCCGGAGGTCCTCCGGAAGCCACCAGGCTTGGTGTTACTCTTCTCCGGGTACTCCATACGGAAGAAGCAGTTGAAATCCCACTCAAGCTTCTTGATATTGGTAGACATGATGGCTAGAATGTTGGTGGGTGTAGGAGGTAGCAGATATTGGCTTGGAGAGGAAGAGTTGCTTGAATTGCTGCATTCCAGCGAGGACGAGAGCAGAATTTTCAAATAGGCTCTGTCCCGCTCCCTTGGTGTAACCATTGACGTATGGTTACACCAACAAGTAAATTAGGGACTGCCATTGGCTCAGATTCTCAGATTGTTCAGATTGTACAAGACAAGAAAACAACTTTTGACAACTTTTGGCTAACAAGAATAAGCAAGGGACGGTCCAAGAAGATCGAAGACCATCAGGGAAAAGTCATATATCCGTACAAACCATATAACCTGCAGGAATCCTGTGCGACTAGATAGTGCTTGATAGATATCTGCTTCGTGACTAAGCTCGCCTTGCGCATCACAAACATGCTCGAGCTTGATAGCAACTTCTTCGCCAGACTTCACGTTCGTACCTATAAAATTATACATCAGATTGCCATTCTGTCCAATTAAGGCTCAACGGAAGACCAAGTGTACCTGAGTAGATAAGGCCCAACCCTCCTTCACCAATCTTCCGGTCTAAACAAAAAGTTCCATTGATTACAATGTCCTAAAAGACACCTCTATGAGTAGGTAGCCTCTCTTTGGGAAGTGTCCTAAATGCATGCCTTCATTTTGATGACAAGTCGATTTATGATCAATATGGTCCTGTTCACAACTACAAGCAAACTCTCAAAAGCTCGAAATTGCTGCCGGTAACTGCTCTAACTGCGGCAATCAAGTTGATGTCTAGCGCTTGGGCAAGGTATTTGTCCTCTCTTTTGATTGTCATCAACATCGGTTTTCCTCACATCCTCGTAGTTGTGGTGCGCGCGTAGACTAACTAAGTGGGACATTGGGTGTTCATGCAGTGTGCTTTTCCGAAACCTTCTACCCAATCAATTTGCGCTCTGCAGGAAGCCGCCCCTGCTTATTTTGCTGCGGGCAGGGGAAAGATAGGCAACAGAATGGTTTGTGTAACAATGCTGGCGACGAGAACAGGCCCGCCTGAACCAGTGCATTTTTTGGGCGAGAAGAAGGCTGTCGAAATATGGTAGTAAAACCCATTATATATCTGCGTTTCGGGCGGGGTTGGATTATTTCTCTGGCAGGTGCCTCGAAAGGATCACCACGACAAAGGAACGTCCTTATCTTTCTACCTATGCTGAACCCGGCTCTGGTTTAAGCATAGCACCCCCAAATTACATCGACATGCAACAGTATCCGCTTGCTAATTCAGGCGCTCAACCCATTGCCCCTGGGCCGAAGAAAGAGGCAGTGGCTGCTCATGTCGATTACAATGCTGTCTCTGGTTCTTGTGTTATGGCTCAAAGGGTAGCTTCGGGGGTTGAAGACATATCTCCATCATCGAATGATGATCAGCAACACGATCTCGTCAATCCTTTTCCTGAGTACCCTGAGCCCACTGAAGCTGTTGATTTCGACCAGACCGTGGATGTGTGGCAGTTTCATCCCCAAGTTCTACTTGCACAAGAGCCTGATCTATTCTGTCTAAGTGCAACTCATCCAGTTGGGTCGGTCCAGTCAACGGATTTCTATGTACGGAGCATTCATGGCTCTGCCCATAAAGACGGCCCATTTGACTATATGGCACACCATAATAGCTGTTTGCGGTATGCAGGCAGAACTGGTATGCAAATCCACTGTTCATCAGATGCAGTAACCATTTGGCTATCCAGAAAAAGATAGGCTAACAATACTTTTTCTAGATTCTCTGAATAGGTTCAGCTACGTGAGCGACTTGTCCCCAACGGCGGTGGATGGTCACTCAGAAGTCCAACATACAGGCGCCTACAATTATTTGCGATACTATAACGTCGATGAAACCCTTTATTTGGCGGCTCAGGAAAACTTCCTGTACGGTGAATATAGTGCGCAAGGCCCAGCGACACCTGTGCCTTTCCTGCCTACATTCGGTACCTTCCATGCGACTTCGAACCCGGTTTGGGATTACTGGTGGCGCTTTTACAAAATTGGCAGTGTATTATAGATTCTCATCCCTTCGGCGATAAGAAACATCGTTTCATAGCGCCCTACGATACGTAATCTGAAAATGCACCGCGAAGCAGGATTTGTTATGATTTCGCTAGTGATACCTGTGGGCACCTGAGCTGGAGACTGCCTGATAAACATATGGGTCCACAGCATCTCATCTCGGCTCTTTGACCAGGCATTTGATTGTGGCGCAGAATCTTTATCATGAGGTTGTCCTCGCAGCATGTTTCCAGGTGAGCATAAAGGTCATGATGGTGGTAGTGAACCCTGTGAAGATTAGCATAAAAATGATCAAGGGGTAGGAAAAGACGACCCGTGGAGTCGAGGAATCCGAAAAAAGCCCCTGGTGAACATGTGCTGAGCGACGCTGAGGCGCCTTCCACCCAACGGTTGGTCTCGAAAACTAAACATTGCGACGGGTCAGAAGAATCAGAAACACCATCAGAAACGAGATCAGTTATCGTGGTGGCGACGAGGTCGGGGTCAAGGAGCGATACCGGAGGCTGAGATGAGGGAGAGCCCAACACTGGGCGGATGGCCCGGGACGGGGGGCTTTCTGCGGGAAAGCACTGCGCAGCAGAGGGTTGAGATATTCGGCCTTGATTTTGCAGTGGATGGATGCCTAGGCACTCCGCGTATTCTGATGTTATAGTAGACGCAAACAGCCCAGGATTACAGCCGACGACAGACAACTTGAGCAGCCTTTCGCGAGGCAATGAGTTCTTTTTCCCTACAATCTAAGGACAGTACAGTCTTCTCCATCCGGTTTCAATCCGTTGTTTTTAGAGCTTTTGAAACAGCATCTTTGACACAACAAATTCGTACTGGGGACGACCCTAAACTTGGGATAATTGCTCTGAAACGCAACCACTGTTTGTTGCTAGCATCAATTCCTCAAACCATTTAAACTGTTAGCCTGAGCCCATTTGTGAGCTATGCATGCCCTGTCTCCTCTTCCTTTTTCATGTGTTTCGTTGATTTGGCACCGTTCCTTAGCGGCGGGTTTCGGGCAAACTTTGTAGGGCAAGGCGACGTAAATATCGCATCCTGCTACCAGGCATAACTTGAAAGTAATGTCGCACATTGTGTAGTCTTTGAAGGAGTAGGTACAAGGTATGATGAGAAGTAATACGGGAATGCATGAACGAAGTATGATGTGTTTTGTGAAAAGAAAGAAAGGGGAAAGACAAAAAGTAGAAGTGGAAAGGGGATATATTTATACCTTGGATAATCTGTCTATGGTTGGCGGAACGGAGACGGGGGAATGGTTTTCCAAATATGGACACGGTCCCCTTACCATGCCCCCGCCGGTCATTCCACAAATGGAGCTTCGAGCCACAAAACCATGATTCTAGCAATGGCGCCTATTTCAGAAGTCACTGAGTAGGAACAAACCGAAATGAAATGTACTGCTTTGCGGCTTGTCTACCCACCGACAGCCTGCGATCCCCATTGATTACTCCTGCCAGCAAACTTTATTCCGGTTCTGTCGGAAATTGGAAAGAAAGAATCTCCTGGATTCTCCTTATAATAATCATTCAAAGCAACCGCGACCACTCTTTTCTACCTCCGGAGCATCGCTTGTACTGCTTGCAGATCGCAACAACAGGAGCAGAATTGGCCATCCCGCACAGATACAGAGCTGCTATGGCTACAGCGAGGTCTCTTGCGTCATGAACTTGGCTACCAGCTTGTTGAACGGCCTCAGGGAGCACTTTTTTACAATAAAAATGAAGACTTCTATGCCGAATTGGTTAACGATGCCACGCCTATCAACGATAGTTTAGGGTACACTGATATTTTGATGGGAAATCCCTTCTAACGCTCGTTGCCGATGCATGAGCTGAAAGAGATTCATCTCGCTTCATCCTATCTCGAGGGCTTATGTATTTGTCTCATCTCGATGAGGAAGCACACAAGTCCCTGAAGGCCGTGGCTCAGACCTGTGGAGATAGCGTGGCCCAGGAGCTATCCGCGGATATGGCTAAGGTTGCTGAGGAGCTTGCTGAGGCGCGTACTCATAGGTGTCAACGACCGGAACAGGAAATCAATTCTTTGGTTCTACAGTGGTTTGCAGGAGCGGGAAGATGATTTAGCTTACATTTGCGGGGCCCTTAAAAGACGAGAGGGGCTTCCAGCGCGAGTGAGGGAATGAACGAAAGGAATAGTTGGGGCAGTGGAACGCAAAAGGGATTTCTTTAAAGTTATTCAGATCAGAACTAAGAGCCATCCACTGGAGAATGGCGATGGAAATGGGTAAATTCCAATGAATTGCACCAACTTTAAGTGGTCGTTTGATTTCTCGCCGGGTCATGACTGTTAGTAACGTGATGTATCCCAGGCCGGTGATACGGCGTGATGGATAAACACAACATGTTCATCATTTCAGAATTATTGGGATCCCGAACGTCAAATCCATCCAAAGTAATACACAAGGATATAAAGAGGTCCCGTGTATTCTTAATGGAAGCTAAAATGTCGAGACTTTTTCTGTGAATGAGAAGACTCGGTGTCGAAGTGCAGAAGCTGCATCTGAGCGATCCAATGGTCACGAGCATGCAGTGTGGTACTGCGGAGGCGCGATCGACACACGCCATCCTCCACCCCGCCCGCGCAAAGCGGCGCCGTTCAGCCGAGCCGGGCAGATCGCAAGGCTTTCAGTAAGATGTGACATCGAGACCAGAGAGGCCGCCAGTGCCACCAAGATCACATGTCATGTCCCGGAGAAGAGTAAGGTACGACTATGGGAAGACAATACAGACCAGGAGCTTTTCCTCACTGAATATCCGAACTAGCCACCATAGTTCGTGTTACCTGTAGTGAGTAGGTATTGAACGAGCGAAGTCGGTCGTTACCGCGGCCGCCAATGGCTTTCTGAACGTACTTTTCTAACCTTTCAAGTGGCTTGCATTTAAGCAGACTGGCGAGATCATAGACACCAAGACTTCATTTCATAATTCTTAATTAGGGGTTGGCTTTATCGCCCTTCCTCCGTCCCTGACCTGGTCTTGTTTTACAAATGCTGTAAGCAAAAATACAACACAGATTCAAATGCTCGATCTCTTCATTTGGGACTAGGCCCTGTTTTTTAAACACACAAGTACTAAATTGCACTAGCAAGGAATCGCCGAACCCCAGGGGTAGGTTACGCCTTGCTGGGAAAAGGGCTACAGGCTGTAGCCCCTACCTTTCATATCTGGGGCCAGGGTCCCCCGGGATGGCCGGGACACATAGAGGTCATTACGTTGTGATGACATGGGCGTCGTAGAATACGCTATCGTGTAACAGAATGGTCTAGTCCTAGGAAGTGCTACTAGGGATGGGCACGTGTTTAATACACATGTGTATTAAACTGCTTTTTATTATAATGAAGCAGCTTTTTATTCCGAATAAAAAGCGCGCTTTTTATTGCAATATAACTACCCGTATATGAAGCTGCCCAAGGGTCATATAATACAAATAACCAAGCCAAATTAGGTCAACTTTTTCCCCGTTCCTTCGCTCTCTGACCCATCTTGGACCTCAAATGTGTCCACAACTGTCTCTTCTCCGTCGGAGGCGGGTTGGTGAGTGAACTCGCCGATAACAGCGTCAACTTCCAGACTTGATGCGCAATGGATTTCCATATACGTATCTTCGAGAGTAAGCCAACCGTCTTCTGTCAAATCTTCCCAGCTAACCACCGTAGAATCAACCTCATTGCGATGATCAAGAGGTTGATTCTGAGACTTTGTTATCCTCTCTAGCACCCGTTCGTTCATGTAGATGAACGCCAACTTGTCAGCGTTGGCTGGTGTGAGCCTGTTGCGTGCCTTGCTGTGGAGGAAGTTAACCGCCGAGAATGATCTCTCTGAGGGAACTGAATTGGCTATGGTTCCAAAGATTCGGACAGCAAGTGTAGCCAGCTTGCTGCCCTGGTTATCAAGAAGCATCCAAGCATCTAATGGCGTCCATTCTTTTGAATAGACTAAGCCTCCCGCAGCAAACTGGCCGCCCGATTGTGCTCGGAAGTGGTTAAATTCTCGAACAACATGAAGGTAGTCAGCAGGATTGACTGCTGACTTAAAGAACCGAAGCACTTTCATCATCAGCTGTTCTTCAAGCTTAGTCCCGACTGTGTCAGGCCTTAATGCAAATCCTGCATAATGAATATCATATGTCTGTTTGTCCATCCGGTTTAACCATACGGAATACAGCTCGCTGAAATTCACGTCTTTATGTTGCTGAGAATCGTCAAGTGCTTTCCATTCTGCTTTAATCTCCAGCCAACGAGGAATTACTATGGCCGATGTGAGCCCGATCGGCTTCTGAGGCATGCTGACGACTGCTGACAGGCTTAATTATAGCCAAAACAGTCTCTAGGCGTATCCAGAAGTGAGGGTTATTGACAGACTCCAGCACCCTCGGAAGAAGCTCGAGAGACCCGGAGGCTAGCTCTGCCCTCACGTCAGGACGGCGAGCGTATGTTTGGAGAGGCTCTTTACAGCGTAAAACTGACCGCAAAGCATTGAACTGGCTGCCCCAGCGTGTGATTACAATAAAGCGAGCGGTTAGTTATAGCTAGGAGTCAGAAAAACTTAAAGACCCACGCGGATAAAAACGCCTTATGGTGGCCCCAAGCTGCCTTTTGTGCCTCTCTCAATCGAGCCAACTGCAGTTTCGACTTCTTGAAGAAGGTGACAATTAATGTAGTGCTTTTGAATGTCTCCTCAAAGAACGGCAGCTCTAGGATGTCCTTGATGAGTAGCTGTAACCCATGTGAATCGCAGAGGGAAAAGAAGCAATGCTGGAATTCCTTTCTTGCAGCCAAATGCACATGAGCTTTCCTCATCACGCTATCCGTATCTGTGCAAAACGAGTTAATTCGCAAGAAGTTACCCTTGCAAATTATCTCCAGCTCAGGATACAAAAGATCAATGTAGTGCTCAGCCGTGTGTTGAATCTCTCCTGTATCAAACGTCTTCCAATAGAACGCCGGACCATTTGCCACCTGTATCGAGATATTGATAATTCGATGACTTGTGATATTGTCTGAGGCGTCAAAGATCACGTTGATACGTTCTGTCTGGTCGAGGATATCTTGGACTTGGTTGTGGTACTCAGAATAAGTCGGGGCTAGTAGCCGCTGCACTCGGCGACGAGACGGTGGTTGCCAGGCAGTATTCAGCTTGCTCAACAGAATCCGCATTCGTTTGGACTCGAAGAGGTTAAATGGACGGCCATCAGCAAAAATTGCTCTAGCAGCAAGCTCATCAAGCATCTGCTTAAAGGTCTTGTCCACTACAGGAAAGTGCTGAGTAAGTTGAGACTGCTGAGACTGTTGCTGCCCTCTGTAATTGGGGCAATGGCGAAGTAAGTGCTTCTTCTGACGAGTAGTGCCCTTGGTTGTCTCGTGGCCGCAGTGCTTGCACTTGACTCGTGAGTTCTTGAACCCCAAGCTAGCGTCCGAGGCAATCGTGATAAATTCTCGGTGGACCTGGTGGTCGGCTGGCCTTCCAGAGGTTCTAGGCATTGTAGAAGAAGCACGAAGGGTCTGAAGGTAGTGGGGAGTCGGATTGGGAAGTTTCAGGGGGATACAGCCACAGGCTGTTGAAGGCTGTGGAGAAAAGGAGGTCGGAACAGGGATTATATTGAGCCGACGCACTAAGCCTGTTTTGGAAGACGCTAAACCTAATATAGGAGGGGAAATAATGCATATAAAACGCGCCTGCTTTAAATATTTAATGCAAAAAGCGCATTTTATTTAATGATGCAGCTTTAAATCCATCCCTAAGTGCTACAACACGTACAGCGTTTAGAAAAGACAACGCCGCCTGAGCGGTATCGGCGATCGTTGTGTGTGAAAGGCACCTAACACGGCATTGTCCAGGCCTTCTATTTTTTCATTCCTGTGCGACAAGAAAATATGTTGAGGTCCTCGTTACCCTATCTTCATGGTAGTCACCCAGTATCAGACCATCTGGCGTACGACGATAATGCGTAACCTGGCGCCGCTAACAGACGGGAGCATCCCACCTGGAGATCCGGACCGCGCCTATGGAGCAGCTGCCAACCGGCTTCACAATAATGTGCGCGGGTTGCTTGAGGGAAAAGATTGAGGAGGGAATTAAGAGGATCATGCACGAGACCAACAAGATGGGATGCAACGAGAGTCCCTCAAATGAGAGAAGTAAAGATAAAAGCTGGATGTTTCTAGAAGTAGTTCAAGAAAAATAGGAGTGACAATTTTGACATTAAGTTACGATCCCAAGAAGAATACACAAAAGGATCAAACCTATCCAAGCTGCCACTGAAAGAACTAGACAGATAAAGAGCTGGGAGGACAGGTTCTTAGAAACTGACAGAGGCTTTTTGCTTGACATTCTCAGCGTGAAGCAGTCGAGGACGCCTGCGTGGCCGTCTCTTTGCTCCTTAAGGCTCACACAGGTCTCAATGAAGAAAGACGATCTTCTCGCCCTCGTCAAAAATCATGCCGCCACGCTCCGCCAGCTGAGTCTCGGAGAGTACGACCTAGACCGTTTTCTTTTTAAATAATTGGCCAAGTTGGCTTCTTCGGACAATCTGAAGCTTTCTTCGATACAGGTGTCTCAAGATCGTGTCAAACGGCAATGCACGGACAAGTCTCTGCTTCGCCATCTCCAAGGCGAATTCGGCAGCGACCAAATGTCCAAGTACAGCGGTTGCATCACCACTCGTCAGAGACTGTTGGCAGACGGCGACAGGGGGCTGTCACATGACGATAATGTCCGGAGCAAGCGCACCATGGAATACCTTCTAGGCGACGAGAGGTGGGAAATCCGATGGAGTCTAGATGAATCGACCGACAGAATGATGCCCGTTTCCTATCCGATAAAGCACGGAGACAGCCATGCGAGGGACGCCGTCGCCAGGGACGCCAACTCAATCGACAGCCAGGACGCGCGCTTCCCTGCACATCAATCAATCTAGAAGCTATATGTCGTTAATCAAGATTGAGATAGAGGATCACACGAAGGACGAGCTACGCAAAACTGAGGATCGCATGCTTCGGGAGCAAGACACCCCCTTACGATTGCTACTATATCTAACCTTGCAGGGTGTTTAAAACGTCAAAAGAAGTGCCGGGGAGGACGAGGGCTGATTGATGAGGCCATAGCTACCACTAGTTTACGTAGATAATGACATTTCCACCTAGGCTATGGCCGACAAAGACAATTGGACGCTTAGGAGTGCCGCTGCGGATAAATAGAAAGGAGCAAAAGGGTAATATGCACGACTCAGATTTCTTCTGACAGGTGAGGGTATTTCCCTGGAAGTGTTTTTCATCTCAACAGCCCATAGACTCAATGGATTGAGTCGTTGGGGAGGCCTCTGCTTTATGATCGGCAAACAGTTATCACGGGGAGGATGGGCCAAGAGAAGACCTTTGAGGTCTACCTCTTTCAGCAGGAACTGACGTTTTGGGAAACAGTGACACAAAAACGGAAAGAGATGAGGCTTCAAAGCCCAAAAGTGGGGGAAAAGACAGCAAGGTGGCAGCTCCAGGGGCGTACCGTTGCAAGAATACCAAACGTCCAGGGCAGCAGATTCTAACAGTCAACTGCAGATCTCCATCACCATGCAAAAAACTATAACGTCTTTTGAGCCACACAACATACAGATTTCGTGGAAGGGATATCAGTCGTCCAAGCTTCATAATCTGGAAATCTGATGGGTGCATATTTCGTTGAGGCTGAACTAGTTGACGGCTCGGAAGGCGGCGGCGTGGAGGAGGCAGCCTCTATGCCCTCATCAAACGAGTCCATAGTGATGGGAAGAGTCCGCAAACAGTGTAGAGGAGGTCAGATCGAATGCTGCGAGAACGGCAGCCATCAAGAAATTTCAATCTAAGCTTGTTCAAAACAGATCATACTAGATAGCTCTGAGGGCTGCAGTAGGGCCTGTTGTCTCGCTCCGCGCAGTAAGGAGCATCCGCGATAGTGGTGATTAGGTAGGTAACTGACCACCCCCCTGCATATTTGCAGGGATACAGCGGGCGACAAACCCAAGAAATTAAAACGCAGCAGATATTGCCGCCGGTTCGTTCTCCGACAACTCATGTTGCTTGCCCCTTGTCTCGGCACAACACGAGACTACATCACTACTGTACCCACACCTATAGCGTTCACATTTTGTATTTTGCTCGATCTTCTACAATGGGCTTCAAGCAAAAGGCTCTCTGGGGGGGATATACACTCATCATTATTGTCGTAGTCCTTTTCAGTACAGCCAGTTTTGGCTTCAACCTCTACGCCATCGTTGAAGCTCGCAAATGGCTCGGGGACTTCGTTCGACTCTCGGGACATGGGAGCAATAACTGGAACTGGGCCGTGGCCATCCTCTTTTTCGCCTCCAGCGGACTCCTCGGCAACAGCGTCGTGATAGGATGTAGCTATAAGCTTCGGGGACCCGGGTGTTGGCGCAATGTCATTTCCGGCCTGGAATGTGCTTCGATCTTGCATCTCGTCATCACGGCGCCGGCATGGGACGCCGTGCATAGGTACCGCTGGCCGAACTCCTGCGCGAGGCGGGACACGCCGACCACGCCTACCACGTCGACATATTCTACAAGCTCGGAGAGACCGTGATCATCTTCTGGTCCGTCATTGGCTTCATCTGCTTAGTCGTGGTGCTGTGCCACCTTGTGTCAGAGCATTGTCTTAAACGAAGCACGGATAGCCTCTGTGAGGAGTCAGAGCAAACGAAGAAGCACCGGAGCCAATCGCAGGCAAATCCAGACGTGGAGAAGGGCGACAATCCGAAAAAGGACGGGCGTCTCAGGAATGAGCCTGGCCCACTCAATCATCACCCAATTTTCACCGAGGAAGACATGCCTAGTACGGACAATACTGCAAACCGAGACCTCATGCGCTATGTCCAGAATGAAAACAAAGCTGTTCTATGCGGCCAGAACTATTTCGACAGTGTCAGCGATCTCTCGTCTGCGGACTCTATATTTGTCAAGGATTACGAAGAAGTTGATATTGGTTTCTATACAACGCTAACGCCCCCTCCATTTGTAAAACGTACCTAAGCAATCCTTCCTGAGAATTTCAATGGAGACTCACAAACTTGCGGTATCAAAAAACATCACTGAGGCACGCCGCACTCAAGACGGAAGCTGCACGATAGCCGCTCACACAAGGAACTGCTTGGACGATCAGAGGGTAATCGAGAAGTTTTATGGAACAGCACTCAGTATCGCCGTACGCTTGATTGGATGACAAAGCCTATCGCTTGGCGCAGGCATGCTTGCTTTTGCTTCACAATATTTGGGTTTCTCAAACCGTATTACAGGTTTCATAGGCATCACGTTCGGCTCGAAAGAGATTGAGGCCGAAGAAGTTCAAGACGAGATTGTGGCCGACATTGGTGAACAGTCTGACCCTGACGAAGGGGTATAAGGCTATCCTGGTAGATCTCACTGCTTTTCTTCCTCTCTTGATCAGGATATCTTGGAGGCTCTGGATAATGACTCGGTGTTTCAGAGCTGGCGGGCCTAAGGAGTGGATAGATAGTAGTATTTTGCAATATAGAGTGTTCCATATAATGGACGGCCAAGGGTCCACTTGAATTATTGTTCAAGTGATGTTTGAACAAGGAAAGACCTGTGCTGTTGGGCGAAATTCAATCCAAGCCTCGTGCGGATTCCATTTGATTGTTCTGCTAAGCTTGAGATAGCTGATGATAGTTCCGATTGGCGTATCAGTTTTGAGGCTCTCAATTTACTTTTCGGGTCTCCTATGAACATGCGTAAAACTTTTTCAAGGTACGGGTCCTCGTTCTCTCCTGTGACGATGAGGATGTGAGGGCTAAAACGAGAGACTGTAAGCGGTGACCGTGCCCAGCCCTGTAGTATATCTGCTGTTCTCGAGGGACCAACCGCTGCAACAAAGATAACAATCACATCGCTGAACGGAGCAAGGACGTCCCAGTAAAGCTCAAAGCAGAAATAAGCAAGTTCATCCTGGGTCGCTGTTTGGGGTAGCTTCCGTGACAAGGCAATCTCATGATATGGCGATGCGGGATTTCCGAGTGATCTTGGGCCACCCACTTGAAACCCACTACACTGAGGGATTTGGGTGGGGCTTCCATATCCACTACACACAAGGGCGGAGTGGGTTCAACTGGGATTGATTCCAGGGCTGATCAGGGACACGTGGATAACGAGCATATATTATTTCGAAATGTTGCGCCCGCTGGTGATGACGCAGCTGTAACGGTTGTCACCGCTAAACGTCTTGCACCCAAGGTCGAGGAGTGCCTTGATGTCCAAATAATTGGCAGCGAGAAGAATCTCAAAGAGCATCTCCTGGTCTACCTCCATATACTTCTGATCCCACTCGTCGATTGCAGCATTCTCAACACAGGACTCGCTTTTGAGATCTTGGGTGGGGAGAGGATCGTCACGGTGATGTTCGCACCACATGACAATCTTCTCGAGAACGGGCTGAGTTACGTTTGGGAGAGGCACAGGCTGGGCGGTGGCCGCTTCGAGACCCAAATCGTCAATTAGATTCTTTAGAAGGATGGAGCGCTTAGCAACTGGCAGGTCAACAAGCACGATGCCGCCGTCGTTGCATTTGAGCTCAAGCTGACTCTTCTTGCGCGCGGCATCTTGGTGTTGAAGCATCTTGATAGTTCACCGTTGGCAAAATTTGGAAGTAGATCTGCTTACTTTTTGGGTCACTGACTCTGTTCTCGAGCCAAAATTGCAGAGTAGAAATTGAACAGGATATATAAATCCTTGGTGAGAGCTGGTGCATTGTACTTTACTATGCAGTAGAACGACCTTTTGAAATAGGCACAATCGGCGAAGGAAAGCAACTTAGGCATTTAATTCCATATGTACATATAAATGCATAACCCCTAACTTAGTTCTAGAAGGAAGTTAAAATAAAGTACGCAAATAAGTATAAGAAAGTACGCCCAACGACTTTTATACAGACGGTTTAGGAACTTAGTACAATGCCGAATATATAATACATAAAGCCCACAACTTCCCCGATGCACGCTGGCCTGAGCGAGGCTCAGCCCTGACCTGGGCGCCGTATGGGCCTGAGCTGTGCTGCGGTGCCTTTCGCCGATGCTACTGTCGTGCTCTACAGGAGACTGATGTAGAGGGAGCTCCACGGAATCACCACGGCTCACTGGTCACATGTTTGATATGGCCTTTGGTGTGAGTATTGTAGATATGGATGAGATTGAGTCTCTCTAAGCTATAGATGCGATGGATGCTCGTCTTAAGTAGACGGAGCGTGATCACGTGTAAATCTGGGTACGTACCGTAAGGTCCCAGATTTGGCGTGACAGCTACGGCGCCCTCCACCGGGCCTCCGACGGGCCCGAAGTGCTGCCTTCCAACAACTAGTATTTCTGTTTCTTGACTTTAAAATCATATATTTTGGCTTTTAAAGTTTATGATTACTCTATTTGGGACTTAATATTCTAAAATTTACTATTAAAGATTCAAAACGAGGTTTCTCGTTTTCCTTAGTCTTAATGCAAGTTTAATTTGTCCATGAATGCTTTATACTGTGATGCAGACCAAGTATAAATATAAGTCAATCCCGCCGCCGTCGCCAGAAAAAAAGAAGGAAAACAGACTCTCGAAACATTTTTATTCATATTATTCCTGCGTCACAATTCATTCACCAGAAGAAGTCATTTCTACAAAAACATCCAATCCGAAGATGGCGACAACATCTTCCTCAAATGCAGTAAAGATGCAAGGAAGGCAGACCCGCAGCAGCTCGAAAGCTGTGAAACCTCTCAAGACCGCGCAGTTGGCTACGCCGCCACCAGAGGCTGGCACTAGCACTACTGACACTCACCGAGCCCCCAGAGGTGACACCGATAACGAGGCGCCAGCAGACAAGGTTAAAAAGACGCCGAAGCAGCGCAAGAAAGATTCAAAACAGCCTACCAGCTGCCTCTCAAACATTCGATAGATTTTGAAGGACAATGAATCCGGATATTATGTTCAGCAGTGTGTAATGGCACTCAGGAAGCTGATGTACATAATTCTTTCTGCTGGTTTGGATCCAGATGGCAATCAAATTTCTTGCTGGCACACCGCCTCCTGAATTACAACAACAAGAAGAACAAACCAATCCCCCCCCCCCCAAAAAAAAAGGGGAGACTGGAATGCAACGCCGACTCAGGTCTGAACCTAAACCCGCGCCCCTCCCTGTTCCTCCCGCTACCCTGCGCCATGTTCCGGGCTTAGCCAGCCCGGAGGATGGTCCAGCACTATGTTCCCGGTCTGGCCAACCGGGAGGATGGCGCAGGGTAGAGAGCTGGAGTTGGTGGTGGATTGACTGTTTGCTTGGCGGTGGGATTTGGGTCAGGGAGAGTCCGGTATCTTGGTGGGCGGACAGGTGGAAATATGCAGGAGGAGAGTTGGGGGCAGGCGCTTCCGACAACTATAACAACCAGAATTCTTTACCAAAAACCCGTGGGATTCGTTGCAAAACCACAATCGCCTTTACACACACGCACCTCGATCCCGGTTGACTAGTCTCTCGCTGTAGCGAACGAAGGGACCGGAATACAACGCCCGCCGACTGGAGCGAGTCCATCTCGCCTGTTATGTCTGAATCCCTCCCTGCCATAATCCCGTCCCTGTCCCTCCTATACTATGATGACCGATGACGACAGTAATACCGAGAAGAGCGGCAATACAAGGCTAGAGCAACGGAATTGCTAGCATTGGGGACACTATTGACTTGCTGGGCGAGGCTGACATATGTGACGATGAGGCGATGGCATATGCATGCCAATCGGAAGTGGGCGTTACAAATCTGAAGCTGCTGCAAGCAAGGAGACAAGCACCTGCAATGCAAGATCGAGAAAGAACAGGAGGATGTCGACGACATAGTGGAAGCCGAGAACATGGTCGTAGAACCATGTACCAATTTGTTCGGCGCACTCCAGAAAATGAGATTACCAAGGAGAAGGAACAATTCCTCGAGAAAATTCGACATGATTAGACGGAGTAAGAGACAAACGGGGCAAGTTTCGAGAGGGCGGCGGAGAGGAAAAAGAGAAAAGACAAGAAAATTATCTGTTTTTGTGACCTCGAATTGATCAGTGGTTGAAGCTGTGTTAGGAAGTACCCTATGCCATGTTCCGGGCTTAGCTAGCCCGGAAGATGGTCCCGCACTATGTTCCCGGTCTGGCTAACCGGGAGGATGGCATAGGGTACTTCCTAACACAGCTTCAACCACTGATCAATTCGAGGTCACAAAAACAGATAATTTTCTTGTCTTGAGAGCTGGGGTTGGTTGGTGGTGGATGGTTGGGGGCTGCGATTTTGGTTAGAGCATCTGGTGGCGTTGGTGGTAGATGTCACGGTTTTGGCACCGTATCGGCCTCTCGTCCTCTATATGCATTGCATGCTTTCTCGCCGGGCTGATCACCCGGTTAGAAAGGCCGGGCTGATCACCCCGCTAGTTGACAATCTTGAGTGATACTGTGGATAGTTATAGAATTGAACGAGCAATCTAATCCAGTCACTTTCGTGGCTTTACGTTTCGTGGCTGTATATTCCGTGAAGGTACGCTTCGTGGCTGTATGTTTCGTAGCCGTAGATTGCGTGGCTGTATATTTCGTGGCCGTAGATTGCGTGGCTGCATGTTCCGTGGCTGTATGTTTCATGGCCGTATATTCCGTTTGGAATGAAGTCACATAAAATCAGAGAGATTTTCAAAAAATGCAGTTCCAGTTTCAGAATTGCAACAGAAGTACGTACGATCAGTAGTGCAGGGTCGCCGCGAACCAGACCTCAGTCTCCAGAGCATCATGCGAGGATAAATCCATAGCCTGTCTCCAGAGACAGGACAGAACATTCTTTGAAAGTGTATCATTTAAATAGCGGCGACCTAGACCCCAGGCTATTCATAATTGATCAAAATGCCACTAATAATGAGCCAGGAGTAGCTGGCTCAGTATTAGATAATAAAAACTATTTCTATAACTCTCAAAGGCATCTAAATCCCCATCTTCCGGTACAGGCGTCAAGGGGCCCACAGAACGTTGATAATTTGTATTGTCACCGTCGGCTCCGATGCCCACAGCACCTCACTAGTCTTAGACCGTAGGGGATCCTGATCTAGGGTTTTGAAAGTTGATTGCGCCTGGTCAGTTGAGGAAGACGGAGGTGCCTGGCTCCCATGCCGGTTAAGCAACATAGAGTCGTTTTCGGATGCTTCGCCGTGCTCAGCACGAACACTGAGAAAAATGCTAGTCCTCATGTCGCTTAACCATCTTTCTGATACACTCCGATCCCCAAACAAGGAAAGTCTCCGTGCATTCAAGCCATAGAAAATATTAGTAAATATTGCGAGGGTATGCTATTCGTGGCGTGGGTTTTGATGCTCACTTACCTTGATGGACAGTTCTGAGAAGCCAACAAATGAAAGTCCTCCTTGGGCATTGCAAAGGGCTCACATGAGGTAGGAGAGCTGCTTGCTCGAATAATTTGAATGCCAAAGCAGTGGAATTTGAGGCTTCGGTACTGTATATTCAAATACTCGACAGAAGTCCTGTTTTTTGAAAGGTTACATCATGGCTGTTGGATTGAGTACAGGGACTTGTGGCACGCAGGAAACTTTGTTGCATGTAAATGTTCATTTTTAGAGGTAATTTACTGTGGCATCATATTATTTATTTTTCGAATAAAGTACGTATGTAGTAGTAAAGAAATCGGTACTGTACAATACAGTAGTGTACTTATGCTAATGTCTTATGCCCTGTTATAGCAAGCGAGCCTTCTATGTACGTTACCTCATAGTGTATCTGCCGTACATAATAACGTACTATATTATCTAGACCCTTCATTCTAAAAAGAGTTACAAAGTACGGCGGACTGCAGAAGCATTATCGGTGGTATTTTTACGGTTGTCAGATTATCACCCTTTTAGGTATATGGGACGTGTAATTATGGTCCAATTGATGGGGTGGTCACTGTGTGTATTGTGATGATGTCTTGTCTTGGTTCCTTGGTGGGACCCCACCCGTAAGCCTCTCTCTTATAATGCACTATCGCTGCAAGCTTTTGTGACTTTGCTTGGGTTCTTATATAATCGTATGATCAATACGAATCAAGGGCTTTGATCTCATGCAATACGACTATGCAGGCTGGGAGACAGCTAATGCTGTAGTCAACGAAGTCAAGCTCTTTGAGGAGGTGTCCATCACCAGTTTAGACGATCAGGAGTATATTGATGAAGACGAGGTGATCCAGGATTGTATAGAAGTTGCTCTATGAGGAATTAGACTTAGAAGCCTGAAAACAACGATTTATGCGTTTTCTACTCACAGACGAGGGCAACGTTGCCCAGAACGCTGTTGCTTTGGAGCACAGCAAATTTTGGTGGGGTGAAAATCGGGGGGACTTACCCCTGATGGTGACCCTGGTCAGTGGCTGGCCGCCCTGCCACTACTAGCCTAGCGCAATTCTCAATTTTCCAAGTTAATACGGTAGCTGAAGCAAAAAGTATATACTACGAGACATCCCTATGTTGTTTCAGGAATCGTCGAAGAACACGAAGCTATCTCCTACTTGCGACAAGCCCGCGGAAGAGTTCAGAGAACGTGTTGAGAGTGAGATTGGGCCTGGCAAACATTTATATTGAGTGAGAACGGTCTGAAATGAATCTACAACAAGGGAAGCAAGCTCATATCTCCATAGGCCACTCCATTGGAGCCCACTGGTTCTATTGGGGCCACATAATCATCAGGAAAACCGTGTGGAAAGTAAAATTTGGCTGCTTCTGGACTTAGTGAGTCCTGCGTGCCCCGAGGATTGTTAAATGATCTCATGCTGGATAGAGAAATTTCAAGAGGATCCCAAAATTCCAGGTCTTCTTCAACTATCCATTTTCCAATATCTACCATCTTAAAAACGTCAACATCAAAGGCACTCTCATCAATTACAGAGAATGAACCATCTTTTCGATGCTGCTTCTCAGGAGGCATCAGCATGTCGCGGGATCGAGAGGCTTCGAATTCCCTCTGACAATCGTGTATGTTGTGTTGCTTGAACTCGTGTTCCTCTGAAATAGCGATCGAGGGAGAAAATGATGCCGATATTTTTGAAGATTTCAATTTGCCAACGGCGCGGTACATCGCCCTATGAATCAGTTCTTTGAGATATGCAGTCTTTGATTTAGCGTCCTTGATGTTATCCACGAAGGCAACTGTCCTGTCATGCTTGGCCATTCCCTTAGAGTACATTGTGGTGGATTAAATTGTTAGACGAATTATCCTGCCGCTTGTATTGCCAGGAATCATATCAAGAATGGTAGGCGATTTAATCAATTGTAGGCTGGGTGAATTATATGAATAGTTGGCCGGCTGAAATAATCCCATATATTTTATTGAGCGTCCTGAACCTTGAGATTTGTTCTAGAATTTTGAATTAAGAAAACTAAGTTTAGGTTGTGTAGAGTAGACTTGGCACATTGCTTATGTATGCAAATTCGGACATTCATCTGTGATATTCTAAGCAGCCGAAGCTGTGTCGGTCGAAGCCCCAACTCAAGCCGCCCCAGGTCGAGTTGTCATGTTTGAAGCGGAACAGGCGCGGTTCGACGATGGCAGGGTTCCCAGCGAGCAAAGATTCGACATCAGATTTCGACTTTCCTCTAAGCACTTGAAATCAGCATCTCCTGTCTTCAAGGCCATGCTGGACGGCAATTGGAAAGAGAGCAATTTAACATCTGACCTTTACTACACCCTCTATGCTAGCGACTGGGATACGGAGGCTCTGCAAATTATCATGGAT
Organism: Diaporthe sp. PMI_573; assembly: GCA_021399435.1. NCBI lineage: Eukaryota > Fungi > Ascomycota > Sordariomycetes > Diaporthales > Diaporthaceae > Diaporthe > Diaporthe sp. PMI_573. The sequence goes on from JAJTUP010000045.1 coordinate 200,985, forward strand.
GTAATGCACAGTAGAAGTCGGAGAGTACCTCGATCTATAACTCTTGAACTACTTGCAAAAATTGCTGTGCTTGTGGACTACTATTAGTGTCATGACACAGTTAGTTTCTTCTCCGACACATGGATTGAAAACTACAAACTTGGAATGCATATTATCCGTGTTTAACCAGGCCCACACTATCCAGGAAATATTGCATCTTGTGGTGAGAGAGGCACGGGGGCGTCTTTAGACACTTGAACTTTCTTTGCCGGGATTTATAATTGATATGTTTTATCTACGAGGAAAAGAGCCTTGCCGCTAACGAATATAGACTCTATCGATCGAAATCGACAGGAGGCTGTGCAACGCATTATTAACAAATATTACAGCCTTATCTAATATTTCACAAGTCGCGATTGCTGCTCATTTGAGTGTAGTTCGATTCTGCTAGGAAATCTCCTCAAGGCGATGGTTGACCAAGGTCTCTACAGCCCAAAGCCAGCACGGCCATTTCCATGGCTATAGTGTGGCAGAGCTTATAGAAGGTGTCCGCAAGATCAAATCGTCTACCTGGGCTAAAATCGGTAGCAAACCGCGCCCCAAAGTTGCAGCCGCCCATCCTTGCAGTCTCAATGAATTCTTCGAACCCGTCATTATGCAGGTGGAAGATGATTTGAACAATTTGTCGTTATAGAGTAGCTTAGTTGTAGCAAGTGAATGCGCCGAATGCGAACTGCAACCTGCAAACTGCGAACAAAAGCAAAAAGGGTTGCACTCCTGTTAGCGCTGACAATGTGTCGCCATCTACGTTTAGTGGCGGACCTGCTGCCACAAATTCCACAGGAGCATTTCTTAGCTGTGCGACATTTTATTATAAAACTAGCTTTCCCAGCCTTGAAATCAGTCTCGCTAATAAGATGGTTGTCAATCATTTTCCCAAGCTTTTGGACACCTTGCGCAATGGATCCAATGCCCTGGTACTGGTGACTGATCCTCGCAAACTCTAAAGCCTGTGGGTGGGGCGGGAACTTACGTCCTCATCGCGGCCCAGGAGCCTGGATTTCCGGAACAGGACCCCATTTGCTAATCCTGAATGTTATGGCGAGTCAGAATGCTTTTCGTTGGGGTGACGCAAGAATGTACACCGTTTGACGCACATGCATGTACATCGTCTGAAGCTAAAGCCCCAAGGCGGCTTTCGGGATGCTTCCGATTCTCCTACAATGTTTTGGGTGGCATCTGGGAAATCCCTGGGGGGGTTGCTGATGCCACTTTCTGTGGTAACCCGTGGGGACGGGGGATAGCAGCTTGGTAACCCGAACCGTTTGGCTTGACGGGAAGGGAAGAGAGAAATTAACATTGCGATGCACCATATAATAGCGCTGACATAAGTGCTTCCATGTTGGCTTAGAGAAGATATCTTGAACTATTCCCAGCGTCCAATATACTTTGACCTGACAGCGTTTGCTCCTTCCCCAGACTTGTTATTGTTTGAAACTGTCCAAGTCGCTTCCGCACTAATACTGTCACTCAATGTATTCTCCAATCCTCTCGCAGCGAGACGAAGGCGTTGGTGTGGTGCCTCCTCCAGAAGCGGGTAATAGACAGAGACCCAAACAACTCAACGTAATCAACGAGTTGATCAACGGCCAACTCAACCAACTCAATGGAGGCCTTTATTAGTAAGCTGCCCAACTCAATATTACCTTGACATTGGTGGATCTCGTTGATTTCGTTGATATAAAGTGGGTCTACTAGCCACTGTTAGTGACTGTAACTGCGGACTGGTATAAATCCTAACAGCGACCCCGTAACTAAGGCTATGTGTGGCTTGTACGTGTGGCAGATCCCCTAATTTCCCTGGCCGCCACCTCCTTTTAGCCTCTGTTCTGCCCTCAATTCTGCTTCTAACTGCCACATCGATTTCAACAGCTACACCGATTGCATTGCGTAACTAGCTCAGGATGAGTATTTTATCAGATTCTGACGCCATCACTGCTGTTGACGATGATGGAAATTCTAGGTCGTCTCCAGCGCCTTCTACAGCTTTCACGCCATTCTCGCCAGCTCGACGTTCTAAGTCCACCTCGCCAGATTCCACTACCAAAGAGCGGCAATATGAAGAATCTCTTTGGCGCCGTTTCCCCGGCTTCACCTGGTCTCAAATTAGCATTGGAAATAGATGCACCGAGGTCAAGTTGATTTTATGAATACCCTCTCCCGCTTCAAAAAACTTAGATCCCACTACCTAATGTGTGCTGTTCCTTGCCTAATGTGTTGAACATTATGCTCTCGAGAAGGTTGAGTACCAATAAGCCACTTATCTAATCACAACGTACGATGAAATCAATTACCACATCATGTTCTCTTCTACAACCCGCCCTATAAGTTTACCCTCCCTTCTTGGTACGATGTCATCCTTGGCCAAGCGTTTCACAATCTGCTCCGCGCTAGTCATCTTTAGGAGGGTACTTTGCTCAGATACTCTAGACGCGGCGGCCCGTTCTTGGTGGGAGGATTTGAGAAGAGCCGCTCGAAGGCGTTGTCCCCTGGCTACCGGCGCCATCGCTTGAGGTATCCGTAGAGCGATCGGTTCGAAAGCTGGCCTTTGACCGGCGGCGAAGGCTGTCCTCACTCTGTGTATCTCTCGAGCTGTTAAGTTTCTAGAATCTTCGGTGACCTTGATCTGCCGCCACACAAGACCGGGTACAGGGTATCATCTAACAAAGATCATTTGAGTCTTAAAATAACTGTTGGATCCATTGGGAGCCGAAAACGACCACTGTCTCGTCGTGGCCGCCCAATCAGCACCTCCGTAATTCGCCAACTTAGAAGTAGTGACCGAATTTTTATCAATTTACAGTATTGTACAGAGGCACGGAAGAAACCCTCTGCCTTCCAGGTCTTCAAGCACTCCATTGTTCCCTAAGTCTCACCATCTGAGCTCTGCCGCTATATCCGATTAGCTGGTCTACAGAGGGGAATGCCCCCGTCCAGACTTGTTGAGCAACGGGTATCCGAGGCATTCCCGTTGCAATAGCGGTCGCCCCCGCAAGGCAATTCTAAAGCGTGACGTTCAGTCTGATTTGTTTTACATATTACATCAATCCGTTTTCTATCCGCCAAGCCGAGCGATGCGCTGAAAGTGAGCAGCAACGCGTCGACGGAGCAGAGAGAGAGCGGTAGGAGGAGTGACAACACGCTGACGGGCAGCAACGCGCTGCGGAAGCTGAGGAACAAACCTAGCCTACGACACTTGATGAATACATCGCCGCGTGCCGGAAAGATAGGCACGGGCCGCACGAGCCGCAGCTGCCCGGGATTTGGCTGAAATTGGAGCCATCGTGAGATTGATAGTTAACTACCATAGGATATAAATTTGAAATAGATTGGGCAAACTACGTCGGGCCGGCCCGTAACACCAGGGACTCCTTGCGGAACGCGGCCGAGTTAAAGCAACTGCTCTCCTTCCCTTGACCGAAATCGGCCTCCCGGAAAACCAGCAAACGGGAGCCGTCTGACAAGAAGCAAGCTCTATCTGCAGCCATCAGCATCAGTCTTAACATACAATAGAGCATTAGCCCAGCGAAACTACTGTATCTACAAAATGGTTAATGTTTTCTAATGTAAATAAAACCACAGATTATATAATTCCTAACGCTAGATGGTTCTCGTTAGGTCTAGAACGCAGCTGCACCTCAGACTCTTCTAGTATAAATTTTGCTCGGCCCCTGCAACCCTCCGAGATCAAAGTGAAAAGAAAATTAAAGGGAAACAAAGAACGCTAGCGTTTCCTGTGGTACACTTGAAAGTTGCTAGCTGGGCTTCTTCACGAGTAGAATCAAACATAAACAACTACATAGATCGTTAAGAACGGGAAAAGGACCGCTTATAACCAAATAAGTAATTATATCTGCCTCCGCTCTAAGAGAACTTCATCACTAGTACACGGCCTGAGCTACAGCCGATAGCGACCGTTAATCCCACTACAGCCGATTTCGATGTTCGATACTCCGGAGGTAGCCAGAGCATGCTACTTCCATCTTTCGTAATCCAAATGCCGTCATCGCTGATACCGTAACCAGAGTGGGCAATACCTCCTGAAGCAGCTTTAGGTGACTGATTGTCGATGGCAGACGACGGATCCAGGGTTAGAAGTCCGATATCCGTAAAGAGACGAGTGTTGGTGATGGGATCGAATAAAAGGTGAGCTAACACTCTCCCTGCCTCGAGTGTCTGTTGGCATTTGCCCGTTGCCACATCCCAGATCTTGACTGTACGATCGGCCGACCCTGATGCAATCCGCTGGCCATCCGCCGAGAACACAACTGACGTCACCCAGCCGCTATGGCCCTTGAGTGTCTGTTGGCATTTGCCCGTTGCCACATCCCAGATCTTGACTGTATGATCGGCCGACCCCGATGCAATCCGCTGGCCATCCGCCGAGATCACAACTGACCTCACCCCGCCGCTATGGCCCTCGAGCGTCTGTAGGCAAGCATTCCAATCCGCTTCCATTCTTGGTTTCGATATCATCCAATCTGGCTCTTCCTTCTTGAAGAGCTTTCTAACGAGGCTGTGTTCAGGGCTGAACACCAGTGCTGACGCATAGACCTGCAATGGAGCAATCTCGATCGGCCGTTTGTGAGAAAGAATAAACCGGCGCACATGTCGAAGTAGTTCTGCCAGTTGTCGCGTTTCTATGTTTCTCTATAAATTTGTTAGGCTGCCTCCAGTGTAGGTGTATAGCAACTCACTACTAAAGCCTCGAGCTTGTGCACCGCTTTGACTCCCTCTGACATGCTGCGTAACAGACTGAGAGATTCTAGCCAATACAAGTACTTCGTTTGGATGAAATCATGGACAAGGCCGCCGTCATGTAGCTTGTTGTCACTTATCTTCTCTGTGGGATTCGAGTTGTCGAGATGGTCAACCCAGTAAACGCATGAATATCGAATCGAAGACAGTGGGTCGGGGTCGGGCGGCGAGACCTGATCGATGGAAAATCCTGGAGTGGTTAGGCTGTAAATATTTCGTCGAAGGGTTTCTGACAGAGCCCCTAACGACCTCGAGAAGAGGGCATGGTGCTGGTGCGCGGTGCCAGAAGGCAGTATGTCGCTGGGTGCCTTGTTGAGCAGGTAATCCTTCGCCGATTGATGCACAAAGTAAACGACGCCTCGTCGAAGGGTCAAGAAAGAGCCACAGGAGCTAATAATTTCTTCCAGATCATCCTGGTCGACGTCCTCAAGCAACTCAGCAAGAACCTTCAATTCGTTCAAGGTGATAGGTCGATATACTACCAAGGCAATGGCCAGAACCTCCTTGCAAAGACGAGCGTCCTCCGAATCAAAGATATGCTCTAACATTCGGGCATAGAGAGAATCCAGCCCAGGAGGGAACGACTGCAACCTGGAAAGCGTGTGCCGCTTTCGGACCTTGGGATCTGCGAGCTCTTGACAGACCAAGGCTACCCAGAGAAAGGTGCCGTCAGCATTGGAGGTTAGGTGGGTTTCAACAGCGTGCCTTGTTTCCTTGTCGTATTTCTTATCACGGGCCAGTTGATCCACCTTGTATCCAATGTATGTGTCAACAGCCTTAGAGATCGAATCCTTGTTCAGCTCGAGATGCAACCTGACTTTGTGCTCTGCCTTGTCCAGTTTCTCCTCGATGTCCAGCCAGTTACGGCTAGAGACGATCCACTTGACGCGAGAAGGCTTGGTGATAAAGCTGAGAAGCTGGTGTCGATTCGCTTTGCACTCGTCGAGGGCATCAATGATTAGGATCGCACCATCGAGGCTGGGATGATTAAGCATGGCCCCAAGTATCTTGGATAAGGCTTGCCAGGCATTTCCATCCTCAAAACCCTGCTTACCCGCACGGTCGTGCAGCTCGCGAATATGCGAGATGAGCGACGGCTGTTGTTCGACGAGACGGTAGATCAGACCACGGAGCACGGCCGTCGCGTTACTCAGTCGTTCTTCAGTGGCCTGGCAAAAGAAATAGGACAGGCAAGTACCGGGCTTCTTCTCCAGCTCGTCGATAATACCACATAGCAGCATCGTCTTGCCCTTGCCAGGATCGCCTTTGATCCAGAGCAGCTGGCTCTGTGAATCGTCACGCCATCGCTGGAAGTCGTCATTGTCGAGGATCCAGCGGTACGAGTCCCTGAGCAGGCCGCCCTTTGTATCTTGGATGCGCGTCTTGTCGTCGCGAGGGTCAGTCTCGCGCAGGTCTTTCAGGCATTGCTTGTCCCCGTCGTCCTGGTGTCTCTTCTCCTGCTGCCGTGTTTGGTCCTGGATGGCCGAATGGATGTCTTGGAGATTCATCTCTAGAGCGCTTGCGGCGTCGGTGAGTTTCCGAAGTTGAATCTTGCTCTCTTCAGTGTTGTATTGTACCATGTCTCTTTGCACGGCAGCCTCGGCGTCCTTTATTTCGCTGAGCTGACCAGCCCAGTCATCGATTTTAATCATATCCCGTACGATAACGGCAGCCCATTTCCGGTAGTAAAGGCAGATACTCTTCACCAGATACAAGAGAATTTTCTGGTATAGCTGCACGACATGCTTTTCCAGTTGGACTCGCAGTCCCGCGGAAGATTGCTCGGCCTTGTTCTCGTCGAGAAGCAGGCACACCAAGTTCCAATACCACTCCATCCTCGATAAGACGTAGACGATGCCTTTGCGATTGTCGCGTGCCTCGTTGATCGGGTTTGAAAGGATCTATCAGCTGTCAGCGGGGGGTCATCAACCGTTCACTCTTCGGCTGGAAAAGCTGATCACACACACCTCTAGTCCGAGGCAGACGCCGGCCCAAGCGACGGAAGCTTCCGGGGAGGCATATACCGCCTTGTCCACTATTCCCCGCACAGCCTGTACCGCTTGCAGGCCTTCTTCGATTCCTTGTTTGATGGACGCTTGCTTCTGTGTCCGGTCCAGCCCTTCGTTGACCAACTGCTGCATTTGGTGCCATCTTGTCTCCCGAGTCCTTCCTATCTTATTTTCCGTCGGTCCGGAGGCAATAGGGCCCGAGTCGTTTCGATCAAGTTCGGCTGATAGGATCCTCTCGTACGTTTCGACTAGTTTGATCTCGCTCGCTTTGAGCTCGTCGTAGGCCTGGTTCCAAAGTCGCTCCTGCAGATTCGGCAGCGGTAAGTGTTCGGATTCTGTCGAGATGGGTGGGGAGAGCGTTGGCTGAGATGTCGGTCGAGTTGCTGGTTGGGACGCAGGCCCAGACGGTGTTGGCGAAGGTGTTGGTGGTGAAGGAGCGGAGGCGGGTTCTTTGGCCTGGAATAGCCTTCTCGTCTTGCATTTGGCTTTCTCGACCCAGGGGGACGGCATTTTCACTTGGAAGAGGACCCTTGGTCTTGCTGCGCGATATGACGGTATCAGCGAGGTGACTTCTGCTTTCTTCGATGATTCAGGACGACAAACGGATTGTGTTGGATTGTGACCCTGTATGACGGCATTACAACTGCATCTGCGTAAACCTCTGATAGACCGATATCCTGACCTTAGTCAGATGGGGCGTGAGATGAGGTAAAAACCTCTCTCGAGGAAAAGAGGGGTCAGAGGCATCTTAGATCAATACAATCATCAGATTCAGGATCCACACCCTATTGAACACTAAGCCCGAGATCGAATGTGCCGTTACGTATCCAACAGATTGTCATACTGACGACATGGGAAACAACATCTTTGCGGGGTTTGAGTGCGGGGAGGCCTCAGCAGCTGAAATGGACCCCTGTAGATAGGCGCAGAGAGTGAGACCAATAGGACTCCTGGCCATCCACCAGACGCGTTCAAGGGGGTTGTACCAAATAAGCAGCACTAGTTACTTATCCACTTCCCCTGATCGGCATTGCCTCCCGCCAGCTATTCGATAATAAGCATAGCGGCCGCCAGTAGCATAGCAGTTGCCAGTCGTAAATGCGGGTTCACCCGTTATCTCAGCGTTGATGTCCGCAATTGTGGCACCACATTGTGTATCTTGTATGTTCCTCTAGGCTACCAGCTCCGTGCGAAGTTGTGCATGGATAGCATGCACCAACATGATATGGAGACTGCCCATGCGTATCTGGCCAGTGCTGCTAGTGTTTTGAACAAGGCCGCGCCATAGACCGGTTGCCATTTTAATTCGCTCGTGCCGCTGAGCCGTGATTCGCCCTATGTAGCCCCACACTTCTTCCTCAGTCGCTGCACGCAACCTCACTGAAACTAGACCTAGGGAAACGGCTCACAGCGCGCTTGCAAGAGATAAAGAAGCACGAGACGCGTTGCTTCCAAGGGCCACTTCGCGGCGAATACGTGATCACCGGCGCGCACGCGTCTAGAGGGGTACGATCCACTTCAATTTTGGCGCCCATACCCCGCCGCGATCTAACCAGCCCTTCTCGACCATCCGCTTCCCGCCGGATCCCGAGTTCGTCGAGCGGACGGACATCTTACTCTGGCTGCGAGATCAAGCCACCTAGATCGATACAATCACAAGATTCAGGACCCTCACCCGATTGAGAAATGACCCCCTGATCGAATGTGCCGTTACGTATCCAACACACGGCACGGATCACTTGGAGCCAGAAATGGACCACGGATCGGATTTGGCTTATCAAGTTAGTACTGCAACTCAGGTAGATGTACTGTGGGGGCCTTGGCATGAGATGCCCCACGGAAGGGGCCATGGCCTGAGACGGTCCAAGGTTTCAGGTGATTTGGGAAGAAGAAAGACCAAGAAATGAGCGGGCCCCATGGAAAGACTACAAATATCATGAGATATGCTTTCACTGAGGCGGTTCAGTGAAGAAGAACAGGTGATGATCTGCGATATTGCAGTCAGTTCAGCTTGCATTTCTACCAGGCTTCCAGGCACAGGCGCCTAGGTGCCCACAGTGATCACCTCATCAGCAATCTATCGGTGTGGAATGGTCAATATTGCACTCATCAGAATTCATGGTCGAATCGTCCAATGTGCGCTTCAACGCAGCCATCTACTCGAGTAATCGCAGGCCATAAATGTCTAGACCGGTGTTGAGGGTTGCACACCACCTCAGGTGGTAGGGCGAGTGAGACAGAGATGACACCAGGACACGTCATGACCTTTTCGAGTCATACTCATACGCTCAAGGCTCATGCAGGATTGAAAGGAGTGGGCGGCAGATTGACGTGGCACGGTCGTCTTCCCAGACGAAGACGAAATCGAAAAACCTGAACTGCCGTGCAACGCTGCAACGAGCAGTTGGCATGCGAGGACAAGGACTCACGTTTCTGTCATTGGAAACTTTGCCATGGCCTCAAGGGTAGACAGACGTAGGTTATGGTGAGCTGACAGATTGCATTGCCCGAGCCCACAGAGCATAACTGTCATTGATGAACGACCTGTGGCCCTCAGGATCTCCAGAATACTGCGCCTTGATACTATGTGCGGACTCAACAACCATACCAAATGCCTCATAGACTCCATCCCCAGACTTGGCCGAGCATTCCGCGAAAGAGCACCCGCGCTCCACAGCAAACGCCTCACCTGTTTCTCGTGATACACGCCTGCCTGCGCCATCTAAATCTGCCTTAAGTCCGAGTATCAAGAGATGAATCCCGCGTTGGCCGCTCTTCTGGTGCACGGAAATAGTGTCGTATAGGAGAGAGACTTCATCGAAGGAAGCCTGTGAGCAGATGTCATACGCCAGAATGACGCTGAAGAAATCGTGGTAAGCGCTTGTCGCATGAGACCATACTGAGTCACTCGCGGACATGAGGAGGAGTATGTTGTACAAGTTTTCGCCACAAAGATACCTCGGCATCTCATCCTCCATTGCAAACATGGCCTGACCTCTCCAAAGAAGAAGGGCAGAACAACGAATAAGGGAGATCACACAGGAGATGTGCAGAATGGTGTTTATTTCTGGTTTACTTTTGCCTCGTCTGGTTCCTGTTTGTGTTAAAACTGTATGAAATCTTTCTGTAGGATCTTGATCACACCCGCCTTTGTGTCCAGAGATCCGACGAATGAATAGGGAAGCATTGTGGCTGCCAGCCTATGTATGTCTGTGATGACTTGTTCAGTCTTCATCGGATGCGTCTCTCCGTCGCCATATATAAATATCGGGAGGTATGAGCTCATGAGCACCACTAAGGAAGTGATATGGTGTCCACGGGATAACATGTTCGCAGCCATATTTTCCTCGTCGATACTAGACCGAGACAGGGTTCGGCATCCACCCACCCACCCACTATGAGGGTCAAAGTGGGTGTGTGGATTACTAATGAAGCTATTTGCAAGTGGATGTACACCCATATTGCCAATATCGCGGTGGGTGTGCTACACGTGGGTGGGTATACGTTTATTATGTAAGCAGCTGCGGTTGAAGCTATTCACACCTTGACCTCGCCGGCGCTGACCTCACCGGCGCTGACTTCCTCTGAATCCGAGCTTGACGTGCCATACTCGCTATCTTCCGCCTCTGAGGCCTCCGAATCGACCTCGCTATCGCCTTCGAGCCACGATACAACGTCGGCCTGGGTCTCATCGCCTCTGTAGCCCTGCAGCGCCAGCGCCACGAGCGCCCGGCTCCGGCCGGATTATGTGATTCGGTATGTGTCCGTATCTTGGCCGCAATCAAGGCCAGCATGGGGCCGAAGAGTCGCATTTGATCTGGTAAGTTAGTCACCTGCCCCGTCGGGAGGCAAGCCCAACCCCGCCCAGCAGGACTCGTACCTGGTGGCGGAAGCAATCGGGATTCTCGGTTGCGCTAACGGCAGCTTCGCCTTGCAGTTATCAGGTTATGAACACCACCATCGGGTATCTCGAGCTTCCGCCGGCGCCGGCACCATTGTTGGCGAACTGGGGCTACTACACCCGGTACTCTCACCAGCGAGATCTGGCCATGATGTCCATCATCAACGGCATCGAGCTCAAGCCGGCAGAGTTTGGCGACCTTCTGCAGCGCGCGGGACTGCAGCTCAGCAAGAGTTGGGACTGCAGAAGCCAAGTCGGATTAGTTGAAGCAGTATTGCCTGAGTGAGGGTGAGAGGGTCCGGAATTTTCGGCAATCAAGAAGCTTATTTTGATGTATCCACTTTTGTGCCGCAGCTAGTACCAGTGTTATCTCACCACTACCGATTTCATGACCTCGGGAACCTTTAGTTCCCCGCGGTGCGGTCCGCGGTGCGCCATTTTACGAGATGAGGTGGTTTACGAGATGAGGTGGTTCGCTTACCTACAAGGATTTTCCTGGTCGACCGGTCATCCCCTTGTAGGTATTACAAACGGGTAGCAGATGAGCTGAACGAATTATGGTGCTCAAACGACTTCCGTAACAAGAAATTGGTAGTATACTGTGGTGCCCCCCATGAATTACTGTAACGAGCCAGCCGCCAGTACTGACGATGGAATTCGGAACCATATGGAGCTGACAGAGGATATCTACTCCTGATGGTGTTCTTCTTGATTGCTGTGACCTGGTGCTCAAGGGTTGTGGTGGAGTTGCGGAAGAAGTTTGCTACGCGGTGCGACATCTTTTCTGGAGGGTGGTGGTGGATCATCGCCTTCGCAGCAGTAACGAACGCCGTTTTGGAATGACCTCCGACAAAGATCAGTACGGTCCCACTGACCGCCAGGGCAAAAATTCGTCGCTGTGGGTCAAGAGAGCTCTGAGCAAGGCGGATGGCGGGCAGGTGGAGATGATGACGGACGAAGGGCTCGAGAAGCGCAACCTGGATCCAGACGCGATAGAGCAGTTCCGCAAGGAGCTGGAGCAGATCGCGGGAGACAATGCTTGGATACTCGAGGTGGTCGAGATACCGGGAGAGGCGCCAGAGATACGGGGCATTGTGGACGACGGGGAAGGAGACGGAGGCGAGGGAAGCGAAGAGAAGTTCTTCAAGGAGGAACTATGAGGCCTGGATGTAGAACACAGTCCAGCACAGTACAATACAGCAACAGCGGCAGCACAGGATTTATCATGCCATTGTCGGAAATAAAACAAGGCCGGTCTGTCTGCACCTGTGCAGGTGCGGCCGAGCCAAGCCAGACAAGTCAAATCAGACGGCCTAAGCAGCCCAGATGCCCTGGGGCAGGCGGGGCGGGACGGAGTGAAGACTCCTGAGGCGAAGGCCTGCACGCTGCCATCATGACGCCCTGGACGCATGGCACTACCAATCAAGCTTTCTGCAAGCGGAGCCAGCATGTTACGTGGTTTGATGCCGTGAGGTCTTGCGGCTGAAGGTCAGGGGCCAGGGGTGGAGCCCGGATAGGTCTCTTGTCAGGGGGGCTCGAGCCACCGCAAGATCCATTCTGGCTGTCTGGTCGATCTCGTCTGCCCTGTCGTGCCTGTCAGGACCTCCTGGCCGACGGGGGTGTTTTGTCTGGTTCCCTCGGTGGCACCCTCTGAGTGGGACAGGTGGACTCGTTCCTGTGGCCCATCAGAGGTCGAGAAAAAAGCTCCTGAGTGCTGGCAGATGCAGGGCAGACGGGCGGCTCGCAGCAGCCCTTGTGGGGACTACATAGTAGAATAGCCAGATGCGACATGGTACTGCAATAGCGTTACCGTACCGTGCATATATGGGCATATGATGATGGCGATATGTTGTATTTCTTCGTGGAACGATGGCCCCGTACCGGGTGTTGGCCTTCCCCTCGCCCTCCCTGCCTCAAATCTCTCAAGTCTGGGCGGGCACAAGCGGCACCAGCGTGGCATCACCTGATGGATGACGAGCACCCGTCACCGGGAAAAAGAGTTTTTCACCTTGTTGGAAAACACCACACAGGAGGGCAGGCCGAGCAGGGACGGACGCTAGCCTAGCTCGCAAGCTGTTTGCAGGAGTCGGATGCGACGCGATCCTTGGCTTTCCCCGCATTTATCTGCAGCAGGGCACGGCCAGAGTCCGCAACGCAACGCGGCGCAAACGCAGGCGCAGGGAGGAGACGGCCTCGGCGGCGGCGAGGTTGTTTGGCCAGATTCCCGGCTTATTTTAGCACTTGGAGGGGGGGGGGTCAGGAGGCAAGGTATCGCAGGGCATGGCAGGGCAAGAAAAGAGATTGCAGTAGTCAAGACATACAGACAGACAGTCAGTCAGTCAATTAGAGGAGAGCCGTGGATAGGAGTGTGTTTTGTTTGGAGAAGAGACTGGGAATGTGATAGGTGGTGGTGGTGGCGGCGGTGGTATTATTGGTAGTAAGTTAGTACCTAGGTAGTGAGTAGTAGTATAGTAGTAGTAGGAGGAGGAGGACGCAACCCCTCTAAAGCCTGTCTAGATCTACTCTTACTACAGCCCGCACGCCTGCAGCTCTCTCATTGCGGTTTGCCGTCCATCGCCCACTCACCTCTACCTGGGTAAACGCCGATCGTCCAGCCAGCCAAGGCAGAGTCAGTGCGTGGCCTCGACGGCTGACCTGCTGCTGCTGTCTTCTCTTAACTGAACTCAATCGGTCCCGGCCCCGACCTGTCCGCCCTGCTGCCCGTCCGCCATCGCTTCTCTCGCTGAAGACTCGCAACCTTTCTCGTGCCCCTCGCGGAGCCTCACTCACCCAGTCTCCCTCGCTCGTCCACCAGAAACCATCCCGTCGCTTGTTGACCCGGCCCGCCCTACTGGCTATCATTATGTCGAGTTTGTTCTGAGCGGATCCCCCTGCAATCCCGCCACCCCCCGGACATTAGTCACCCTTTACGGATCACGGAATCACGGGTCACGGCACGCCTGCCCGCCCCTCCCCTCCCCTCCCCCCTCTGATTCCGCCCCCCAGGATGAAGACCGAAGACGACACTTCCGACTTCGTATCTGCCGTGCCTCCCGCCCCAGCCCCCGAGCCCGACTCCGCCGCCGCCGGCCCTGCTGCCGACTCAGATCCTGCCGCCACCCCAGCCCCGACCACCACCGGTTCCTCCGCCTCGCCTACCAAGGCCTCCCAGTCCAAGCGGACCGTCTGTGACCACTGCAGGAGACGACGTACGTGTGCCCTTGTCCTGCCTATGCCTCTCGTCACGCCGCCCTCATCCCCCCCCTTCTCTCTGTTGCTCCTTGAACCCCCCGCCCCCCAAACGTGTTTCTGTCACTGTGTTGTCCCGAAGGAGCCTCTCACCAAGCCAACGGGTCTCACCGTGTCTTCTCACACCCTGCCTCAATCACAAAGCCGGGTCATACCATGCTGACAGCCCTCACTCAGGAATTCGTTGCGATGGGCAGCTTCCGTGCCAGCAGTGTCTTAATGCCAGCCTGACTTGCAAGCGGGACCATGTTCCCAGGAAGCGTGGCCCCAAGAGGGGTCACGGTCGTGTCATGTGCGTTGCCCTCATCCCATATGTTCATGTCTGATCTGCCGTGTGAGACCTGCAACTGCAAGACCGCCTGGGCAATCTTTGGTACGGCGGTGCGCTTCAAGACGCTATCCCCTGGACTTGGGGTATCCGCTGTCAGGGACGACGCTGACTGACCTGTCTAGCAATGAGCTGAGAGCACGGGAGGGGGAGAGGGAGAGCAGGGACAACAGCTTGGAGCCCGAAAACCCATCGGCCCGCGTCGCCTACAACTCTACAGCGCTACCTCAGGATGTCTCATGGCGGAACAACGCCTCAGATCCTCGCAATGGGCCAGAACCGAGGAGCATCTTCACGTCCGACCAGCACCAGCCTCTCCACCGGCCCTTCCTCCACCTTATCCCGCAGTGTGTCGATCTCTACTATGAACACATCTATCCCATCATGCCGGTCCTCTACATGCCGGCCATTCGTTCCATGATGGCGAGGCAGATGACACCGTCCGAAAAGAACCTCATCTTCGCCCTGTGCGCTCTGGTAAGCATGCACATGTCGGGCAAGAGCCTCAGTTTCGACGGCCCGGCATCGTGGGAAGACGCAGGCCGCTTTTTCCTGGACGAGTGCGTGTCCAACCGGCAGTCCTATGATTTCATGGAGGATGCCTCACTGAATGCCGTTATATCCTCGTTTTGGCTGTCGACGTCCTTCTTTGAGATAAATCAGAACCGGAAGTCCTGGCTGTATTTGAGAGAAGCACTCACCCTGGCTCAGGACATGGGCCTTCACGATGATTCAACATACGTTAGCTTAACCCCTCAGGAGGCCCTGCGCCGGCAGCGGGTTTTCTGGATATTATTTGTCACGGAAAGGTTGGTCACCAAAACTGCTCTCGTGACGAGATTGTTGTCTCTAACATCATGCTCAGGTCTTTCGCCATTCTACGCAACAAACCCATCACGTTCAAAAAGACACCAATGCTACCCACGACGCGTCACTCATACGAGTCCCCAGATATCCATGCTGGCTTCCTGCAGCTAGTTTCGTCCTACACCCCTCTGGATGAGTCCTTCGTATCGGCCTGGAACGAGGGCTCTGATCCTCGGGTCAGTGCGACAACGTACCTCGCCCTCCAGAACGTTCTGGCCCAGCCTCCCTCGTTTCTTCAGCGGTCTCGTGCCACCACGCCGTCCTCAGACTCGGCGCCGATCTTTTCTACCCCGGTTACAGTAGCACCATCAGTCTCGGGCTCGAACGACGATGCCGACGAGGAGATCATACTGTCCGAGCCGACTGCTATTCAGAAGGCCGACCTTCTCGTCACCCAGCAGTGGCTGAGGCTCATCGTCTGGCAGGCCTCGTTTCGCCAGAGCCTGCTGAGCTGGACGGCCCCACACGAGAGCATGCATTTCGCCTTCCCCCTGGCGATCGCGCGCTCGACAGCTGCCGTCCTGCAGAGCCTCCCCAGCAGCGCCGTCGAGGTACACGGCATGGGGATATTCGAAAAGATCTTCGAGATTGGGACCTGGTGCATGAACGTGCTTGGTGCGGTCGACCGCGCCAGTGCCGCTGGGACCCCAATCAGCGGACTTGGCTCGCTGGGTGGTGGCTTCATGGGCATGGACTTCCTGCCCGGTAATGGGGACCTTGGTGTTCTCGGAGTCAGTAGGAAAGGCGCCGCCATCGACCCGCTCGAGTTTTTCGTGCGCACGCTCAGTGCGACGCCAAACAGCAGGACGCAGTTTGCCGAGAGGCTGCTGATGTTTGCCCAGGAACGGCCCGGCGGGATGAGAATGTCCTTGACACCGTCGCTCACATCGCCCATCCTCGGGCCCGAAAGCATGTCTCTGGCATGGCTGACGGGCTCAAACAGCGGGGGTCAACAAATGGGTGGTATCCTCGGGGAGGTGGTCAAAGACGAGCAGGAGCCAGATCCCGATTCGGAAATGTACTCGCTAGGTGGCAACCTGAACGCCGGGCAGTCCACACCGTCGTATCTCGGCGACCCGCTGCTCGATCCTAATAACGTCAGCGCCTTTAGCACCACCCTGAACAGTGTTGCTACGGGTCAACGCTCCATCCCGGCATCCATGCCCTCGCTGGCGACCTCGGTGCCGCTACCAAACTGGGCGAGTGACGCGAACGGGGATCCCCAGCAGGACTGGGAGTATGACCTGACCAGCCCGCTGGTAGACAGTTTCAGCAACCATGTCTCGGCCTACAACAGTGGTACAGGGACCCCAATCGGGCCCTTCACCCCCGGTACCTTTTCGAGACAGGACCCGGCCGACAGCTTGTACCAGTACCAGCAAAGACAGCGCCACAATTCACGAGCGGGCTTAACAATGGCGGGAACTCCAGCAGCATCGGTATGGCCAACGAATAGGGTGGTGGGAATGGCGGAACTGCAAGTGGCGCTGCTTGAAGGCTTTTACTTGCAATTGAACAAGGGAACTTACCGAGGCGAAGGGCATAGAAATGGCAGGGGGGCTTCTCGAGCAATTTGGTGAGGAGGGATGTTTGTCGGCATATTCACTTGGTAAGGTGCGATTGCTTCTGCTACTTTGGAGTTGCTTGGATGATACCGGGGTGCATTTAAGGTGCTATTAATTTCATTGGTGTGGTGCATCATGTGTTGATTTTGCTTCTCCCTATTGGTACATATGCATCTCAGGAGAGGGGTTTGGATATGGGAACCCTGATCAGCCCGTTGAAGGAATGGTATTGGATTCATGGCCCGCGATCCTCTTCCATTTTGGCCCAGATCGTGAGCCCCGAGTGCCCCATGGCGCGCGCTCCAGGTAAAGTCCCCACCAGAGGACATCGTTTATGAATAAATCTCAGGGCAGTTTTCACCAAAAGCTTTTATTATACCGTGATACAAATGTCTCATCGCACCCCTTTGATCTTCTTTGCTCCCAAGGCGTTTTTTTTTCTTTCCTCCTCGATGGCCATAGTACGTCACATATGACCACTGGTATCCATACTACCTGTATTCCCACGATTTCCAATGGTCATTCATTAATCGCACTGAAAAGGGACATCTGGATAAAGAGCAACACAAATATGGAATGTTCGCACTCAGATACTGTGCGGTGCATTGCATGTGAAAATTGAACTTGAGAGTACGTAGTTATTTCCAAAATAACCCGATGCTATTATCTATACAGTATACACACAGCACACACCCACACACCCACACGCAACTAAACTGTCTTACAGGCCTGTTGAAAATTTTCATATTCTGTGCTTGAGGTCGAAAGACTAGGGTCATAGATATTTGTCTTTGCAAATTGGTAAACGCTCCACCGGGTTACCCTTGCGTTTTGGAGGTTGTGAAGAAATGTCAGCTTCAGGAATATGGAAATCCATGCAAGTGGAGGAACAGTTGAAATACGTTGGGCGCTTGACAGCTCGTTCCGTCATTGGATAAGCAGGTGTCCTGTTTTTCGGCTGGAGGTATCCTTCTACCTAGCTGGGACTACATCAACATCTAAAATCATGTATCGAGAACTTTCAACTCCTTTCACATGCGAGAGGTCCGTTCGAAGTGGGTCGGCGTGGCTGTAAGCAGTCACGTGTCGTTAGACCGGAAAATGTCAGCGTGATGCAGGCCTGGACTAAGATACTAGACTATCACTTTTTTAGCTTCATTCTCAGGCTCTTCTAAGCCCTTTGAGCGACCGATAGCGGCACCTGCTTCTGTGTTCAGCCACTTATTGGCCACTGTCACAATAATCGACTCTACATTGAGCCGCCCTACTAGTCTATACCACAACTTGTCCATGGTACTTCGTCGTCGTGGCTATTCTGTCAGCCCGAGCACAGCCCAGCCCGGCCATGTCATCTTCTCCCCGCATAGCAGGACAGGCACTGTCCCGGTCCCTGTGATCGGCCAGAAGAGACCCAGGCCGGACTCGCAGGAAAGCGCCTCTACAGGCGATGACCTTCCCCAGGCGGCCGAAGACGAGATCCATGTGTCGTTCGATCTGCCTACCCAACAGAACGCCAGGCGCAATGCGGCAGATGACATCACGGTTAGGGTCAAGGCTGGTCCTGCTGACTATTACTGCTCTTTTGTCTGTTCCCCCTCGACAAGTTCAGTTGGAAATATACCCCAGCGTCGCCTTCTCATGATTGCTGAGGCCAAAGCTCCCCACAAGCTCACACGCGAGCTCATCAATGAAGCTCTCGGTAACAACACCACGATCGACACGACCCAATTTATCGAACCCGCCGAGCACCAGCAACCTGACCTACGATTCCTGCCGTCTACCAATACCGTCGCCCGCACGCCTCTCAATATCTCTCATACCAGCTCGGACGATGAGAACAGAAATGCCAACGCCCAGAGATGGCTGGCCGCGGTGTCGGCCCAGATCTATACTGTGCTGATCGACAAGGAAATACGATACGGCTATATTACGACGGGCGAGAGCTATATACTCGTCCGTCTCCGGCCCGGCCATGCGACCACGATGGAATACTTGCTCTTGCCTGCTCTCAGGCCCCAGCCTACGCGGGAGGTTGATGGGGAGGCAGCTTGGCTGACGTGGCTGGCCGCGACACCCTTATCGCGCATCACTTGTCTTGCTCTTCTGTCCCAGTTCGGTAATGCGAAACTCACACAAGATGAACTTGATGAGGTGGAAACTGCTGCAGTGATCTGGAAGTCGCCCCGGCATCGAGAAATATCACTCGAGACAGGGAGCCATCACTCAGCCGCAACCGAGAAGTCACGGGGTTCAGACCCAGAGTGGACCGAGCAGGAAGAGCAACATGGCCGCAAGCGGACAAGAGCCGATGGCGATCATTTTGCTGGCGAGCCTCTGAGGGAGACGAAGCGCCCCAGAGTATCAACTCCCATCACACCACCAACCTCCCAATCACCGCTAAAGCACAGCGGCAAGGTTTCCCAGCAGACCACGCCTTACCTTTCGCCACCTCTCGAGACACACGACGGTGATAAGACGGGAGATACCATCCACCTGGTCCCATTCTGCTCTGCTCGCTGCCTTCGCTCCATTGCGAGTTCTGCAGCTAGTGCTCCTGACTCCACCACGCATGTCGACACCTCATGTCCCAACTACCAAATACATCAGCAGCACTTCCCACCGTCCGCATCTCACCTTCGATCACTCGCTCAACAAATAGAACTCCCTACATATTTACAAGATCCATCTTATGAAGAGGATCCACCAACTATTGGGCCTTCCAAGACTAATGCCGTATATCTAAATATGTATGGTGCAAATTCGGCTTTATTCAAGGTCCGTATCGAGGGCGGCTACGTTCTTGTCGCCGAAGCTGCTATGTCCAGCTACCCAGACATGGAAAAGGAAATGCTAGGACGGCTAAAGAAGGAAGCCAGAATATACAGGAAGCTTCGGCCCTTACAGGGACATGACGTCCCAGTATGCCTAGGCGTGGTAGACCTCTCGAAGGGAGATGGCACCGCGATGGGCCGGTCGGGATTTTCGAACAAAGCGCGCTTCTCAGCGTTCCTATTGCTGAGCTGGGCTGGACGCCCGCTCGCTCTCACTACTAGTGATGTGGATCTCGAGCGGGTACGGCTTGGACAAGTAAGGGAGGACTTGAAAGCGCTGGTTGAACGAATTCACGGTCGTGGTGTGCACCACGGCGATGCTGCTCTTCGCAACTTGGTGGTCTGCCCGGGGCAGGGCCGCGATTGTCTAACTGTGGTCGATTTCGAACGGGCCACCAGCAGTGCAAGCTTTTCTCGACGGCTGGCTAGGAAGTATCCCGGTGTCAGTGATGAGAAGGCAGATCAAACTTTTCAGGACGCCTGTGAGAAAGAGCATAAAGCGTGGATGTGTGACCTAGATCGGTGGGTTGAGAGAACGTTGGAGACCTTGCAATATGAGGAAAATCGCGCTACATATCAGTACAGCACTTGAACAGGTGGCCTGAGTTTAAGGAGAACGGCACAGATTGTATGTACCAATAAGATCAAATGACAATGAATTTCATGACCCATGATTTGTCCTTTTAGAACTGAGTATCAATCTTTACTAATATGACTTTCATCTTTTGGGTACCAACAATATCTTGTGTAGCTGACAATCTCATACCTACTGTGCTGACTTATAAAGCCTAGTGACCTAGATGAAAAAGATAACCAAGAAGACAGTATAAGGACAAATAACGGTTAACACATTACAAAAGACAGACCACTCACGCCAGGCCAATAGTTTGGCAGACGCTCTGGGCATTTCCAAAAGATTCTACGCGTCGTCTGTTAATTAGGGTTCCGTTTTTGACCGTCAGAAACCGTTTTTGACCGTCAAATTCCTAAAGGGGGTTTTTGGCGGTAATTTACGTCAAAAACCCTCCCGTTTTAGGCTTAGTTTCTCGCCATATTAGGATTAGCGTGTGCACAGAATAGGTTTAGTGCGTCAAATAACCGATGCGGCGCACAAATCATCACCAAATTCCCTTCTGCGTTGTTGAAAAATAATGGACATGCAACTGTCACAATGAGTAAAGGCGGTCGCCCTAAAACCCATGGTGTTCATGAACACTTTGCAGCAGCCCCAATTCCTCCAGGGGGGGTAAATTCACTCAACTTCGCGTTCGGTGCAAATACTGTTCTAAAACCATGGCCAAGCACGTCCAACGGCAACAGAATCACCTTGCCAAAGAGTGTCTTGGCTTCCAGCAAGCTACAGGCCATGTTGATCGCCAGCCCCGAATCACTACAGCTCTGTCCATAATGGATCGAAACTCTAAAGATCAACTTGATCGGGCTGCAGCCCTCGCCATCTTTAAGTCTGGCAAGCCATACACCACCTTCGAAGACTCTGGCATGGTTGAGTTCATCCAAATGCTCAATCCAGCGTACAAGCCCCCTAGTGGTGATCAAATTGCATCAATACTTCCTGAAGTTTACCAATATTACCGGGTCCAAGTTAAGGAGATCCTCGACGATGTCGATCATCTCAATGTCATCTTTGACGCTTCTGACGACATAAGCAACAACCGTATTGTCAACATTTCGATCTCAATTCCCAACTCGGTTACATTCTATTGGAAGACTGTTAATACACGGAACGAGGAACATACGGCCTTGAATACCATTCGCCTAATCCAGCCACTCTTGGAAGAGGTATTCACGAAGGAAGGAGAGGACTTCCAGGACTTCTCTCGCATGAACGCTATCTGCACAGATACATGCTCGACAATGCGGAAACTCCACGCTGAGATGAAGAATATGCCTGAGTTCAGGCATTGTTTCTTCATTTTGTGTGATTCCCATAGTCTTCAACTTCTAGTGAAAGACATCGTGGAATCGGAGAGATGGGCTTCAGTCCTTAAGAAAGTTACGAGAATCATCACGTTCTTTAAAAAGGCCAAGCTCCAACTCGCACGACTTTGTGCTTATCAGCTTGAGTGCTACGGTAACCAGAAGGCTTTCATTACACCAGCCATCACTCGTTGGGGAACACAACTCGGAGCTGTTATGTCTTCACTGGCGAATAAAGATGCTCTTCGAGCATATGTACGTGATGCTATGGTCCTCAAATCCCTAAAAGCTAAGGCTATCAAAGGGGAAGAGGAGGAAGAGGAAGATCGACAAGTCCTAAGGGCAATACTCTCGTCCATCAACAACTTTGAGTTTTGGCATGAGGTAGAGATGTTGGCTAAGATCCTTCGGCACTATCGAAAACGCACAACGTTGCTCGGAGCGAGATCACTCGTGCGTTGGAGAGGTTATTACCCGTTGGTTGACTATGCAGAGCAAATGGGATGCCCTTGAAGAGGCTAACCAAGATCCTCTTATCAACTACTCGGAGCTGAGGCAATGGCGAGTCCAAAGGATGAAAGGTCAAACGACAGACATTCACCACTTCGCATTTGCCTTATATAGCGAAGATGTCTCGACCGCATGGGTGAGCTTTCCAAGGGCGGACTGCAGGTTCGTGTCATCCCATTCGAGCGACGGATTACGGTTGGTGTCGTACCAGGAAGCCACCTCCTGAGCGAGGTCGAAGGTGGCGAAGTCTTCGAGGCACAGAGGAGGGATAGTGTCCGTGTTATCCTCCGCGCAGGTTTCCCCTGGCTGCGGCTCGATGGTATCCTGCAAGTTGTCTTTCACTAGGCCGACAGCCTTACGAACGAGGTTGGTAGCTTTGCAAGTAATAATCGGATAGCGCTCATCGAAAGTGCTTAAGATGACGAGGACGTCGTCTAGGACGTACAAGTCCAGCTCGCCTTGGCATATCTGTCCCAGCGCCGTACAGCTGGTGGATACGGCTGTAACACCACCGACCGACTTCAGCGCTTTCCGGGGCGTGGTAGGTGGGGTAAGTTCCTGCGTAGCAGACATTGCGAAAATTTATTGTTGCTGACTGCAACGCGTATAGTGAGACGACGACAATGGAGTATAAAGACAATACAAAATGAAAACAAAGACGCTCACAAGATGGCTCGAGCTGGCGTGTTGTTGTCGGTTTTATATGTCATCCATAATATAGGCCTGTAGGCATTGCTTGGTGTCACAGAACGAGGGAGATCAAAGGGTCTGGCAGGCATCACGCGTACATCACGCGTGTATGTCGCGCCAAGCCTCTATCGTGATTGTATTGACCGGCTATATTTGAGCCTATGTATCTGACTCAGGGGACCAAGGGGCTCAAAAAGCATAAAAAATGGGTCGACGGCAACGAAGGCAACGTAAAGGCAATATTGCCCATCTAAGATTGCGTTGCGTTGCGTTGCCTTAGTAATCGCGATTCCCCCATTGCGTTGCGTTGCCGCAATATATTGCCGCAATATATTGCTAAACAGTTGCCCACATTGCGTTGCTCGGAGCCCTGCCAGGGCTCCATTTCCCCATGACGCACCGAGCGACGATTTGCAACCCAGTAACATGCTTCTGACTCTTGAAGAGAGCCAATTACTTGCCGAACTATTTAGTACGCAGCCATCTATAGGATGGATCGAGAGTAATTGGGTTTTGGACTGAGTTGGATTTATAGGGATGAAAAGCAGCCATCTTTACACTATCTATCAGTTATAAATGCCGGTAAATTTACCATAAATTTGTAATAAGTTAACATTATAAAGTGACTCTACTCTAGATCTATAATAATCGTCTTAAGCTCTTACTTTCTAGCTAGTTAAGACTAGTCCCGACTAAGTCGTAGCTATTTAGAATTATAAAAAGAATAACGGATAAACCACACTAAGGGATCTCCTAGGCCTCTTGTATTCAGACCTTCTGTCAGATTATCACCCTTTTAGGTATATGGGACGTGTAATTAGGGTCCAATTGATGGGGTGGTCACTGTGTGTATTGTGATGATGTCTTGTCTAGGTTCTCTGGTGCGACCCCGCCCGTTCAGGGGCTGGTTTTGTCGTGATGGGCATATTGATGCCTCAGGCACACATTTGTCAAATGCCCGTCACATCTGACACACCCCCTCAGACTGGCAGGTACTGGGAGTCTGTAATTTCATCCCTCTTCCACTGCTTCCAGCCTGTTTCTCATGGGATCGTCCCGTAGGATGTTCTCTCCATGTCTTGTTTCCACACTTTCTAAGCCCAACTGGTGGAGAAATCCATTCCATTTTCCAGCCGGTAATGCTTTCGTCAACCCGTCTGCCATCATTTGTGCTGTAGGTGTATATTCCACCTTGATTGTGCCTTCTTGTACTTCTTGCCTTAACCAATGATTGTGTATGTCCACGTGCCGTAATTTTGTCTTGAGTGTTGTGATTTCGGAGTTGACCAACTTGATGGTCTGAGTATTGTCACACTCGATCTTGATTGTCTTGTTGTCCAATTCCACTGAGAGTTCGGTGAGAAGCCTGCTTATAAACAAGGTCTCTTTTGCTGCTTGAGCGAGAGCAAGGAGCTCTGCCTCTGTGGTTGATGTAGTGACCGTGTCTTGCTTGTTTGCTCTCCATCCGATCAGGCCTCCAAACAGCTGCATTGCGAATGCTTGGGAACTTTTCCGATCGAGGGTGTTGTCTGCGAAAGACGCATCGCTTGCGACAACTAACTCTTCGGTGTCCTTGAAGCATAGAGCAAGGTGTTTGGTGCTTTCGAGATAGAGCAGCACACGGTCTGCAGCATCGTGGTGTTTTTGACTCGGATTTGTCAGGAATCTTGCAAGCCGTGACGTGGCAAATGCAATATCTGGTCGTGTGGATATGGCGGCGAATAGTAGTGACCCGATCTTTCGTTGATAGGTCTGGACTTCGGCTTCGGTGGCGGCGTCTTTTCGTGGCATCAGCTCTTCGGCTGTCATGGGGACTGTGTGGGAGAGATTCTTCGTGTTAGCCAATTTGGCGATCTTCTCAATGTAGGCGGTCTGGGCCAGCCAGATCCGTCTGTTTGTTCGGTCTCGGAGAATCTCCATGCCCAGGAACCATTGAATTGGATCCCCTCCGCAGATTTTATACTTCACTTGGAGTTGTTGGGCGAGTTCATCGACTTGTTCTTGTCTATTCTTTCGGTACGCAACGATGATGTCGTCAACGTAGAAGAAGACCAGGATGCCGTTCTTGATGTAGCAACAGGGTTCGTGCGGGACTTGTTTGTAACCACACTGGGCGAGTGTCTTGGTGAACTCCTTTTGCCAAAGTAGTGGTGAAATCCGCAACCCGTAGAGTGCTTTGTTCAGCATCAGGATCGTGCCTTTCTTTTCGTATCCTCGTGGCATTCTCATGAAGATATCTTGATCGATCGGAGCATGTACGAACGCGTTCACCACGTCGTATTGGATCAGCTCGAGGTCAAACTTATTTGCGATGGCGATGAGTGTCCTGAATGACCGTCCCGCAAGAGTGGCTGCGTAGGTTTCTTGGGTTTGTCCTCGCGCTTGTTGGTCTCCGCGTACAACGAGTCGTGCTTTGCACTTCTGAAGAACGCCATGCTTGTTGAACTTGTAGACATATACCCACATGCAGTCCAGGATTTGTTTTCCTGCTGCGCGGCTGTCTTTCTTGAGGATCTCGGTCCATGATTTCATCTCGGTATGGCTCTGTAGATGGTCAGCTTCTGCTTGTCTGAACATTGGTCCAAGTGGATGGTTTTCTAGATCATTATGCCATCTTGGTGGCTCGGGGAGGTTGTTTCTTTTCAACTTCACCCCCTGACGCAAGCGTCTTTCAATTTGTGCCTTCGTCAGGTATTTTCCTTCTGACTTGGCCATCCGGGCAGATTTTGTGCCAGCGATGAATGCGGCCTGCCACGGGCTTGTCTTTTGATTTTCTTCAGTAGACGGCATTTCTTCGTCAGACTGGGTTTGAATTGTGTGTGCGAGCAGGGCTGATGGCGGCGATCGAGGAGGAGTAGGTAGCAGGGTGAACTTGGCTTCTGTGTAGGGGCCGTTTTCTCGGTCCGCCTCGGAGCGATCATCCTCTGCAGTCTCTACGTCTGCCTCCTGGATGCTATCGGCAACAGGTCCTTGAGTGTCTTCGGGGGTTTCTTCCGGGGAGTCTTCTTCAATTAGATCTTCTCCTTCCGGTTCCGGTATCGTGTTGTCGTCTGGGAGGGCGTATTTTCTTGTCCACTCTGCAAGACGATCAATGTCTGTGGTGAGAAGCTCATCTTTGAAGCCTTCCCAGTTCCCATCAAACACTTCGTGCTCATTAAAGATCACGTCTCTTGTATTGACAATCTTTCCGGTAGAGGGAACCCATATCCGGTAGATGTTCGATGATCGGTATCCAACAAGGTAACCAATCCATGCACGTGGCTCGAGACGTTGACGTCTTCTTTTCTTGAGCTGTGCGTCGGATGTCATCGCGTAGGCCTTGCAGCCAAATACGCGAAGATGAGTTTGATCTGGTCTTGGATCTGGTCGTGGGATACCCAAGCGTTTGGCAATCGCTGAGTGAAATTGGTAGTAGGGTGCCTTCCAGTCCAGTCCGTAATTTGGTGTTCGGTTGTTGAGATAGACGGTTGTTCGTCCAATTTCGGGCCAAAGAGAGTGTGGGAGTTTTGAGCTTGTTCGCATTGCACGCATCTTCTCCTTGATCACACCCCCTGAGCGCTCGGCTCCTCCGTTTTGTGCTTGTGTGTTGGGTGCTGAGGGCTCGATCTTGATATGTTTTGACTCGAGAAATTCTCTGACAGCTCGTCTGCGGCTGAACAGTTCTCCGTCACATTCGATGATCTTGACCTTGGTGTTGTATTGAATCTGCATCATCCCTAGAAAGGACTTCATGACGTTGAGCAGGGTTGTGCTGTCGCGGCTTTCTAAATAATAGTCCCAGATAAGTCCTGATACTCTGCAGGTGAGCAATAGTTGCGACGTATAGTTGTTGACTCCTGGTTCGTAGTCGTGAAAGTCAAGTGCTATCCTTTCGCCTTCTCGTTCGAGGATCTCCCTCGGTGCTCGACGGATTTGCCTCGTGATCTTGGCTAAGGCACAAGCTTCACATTCGACTGTTGTTGGTCCCCGAATGCGCACCCCCTGAGATGAAGCAACCAGGTGTTCAAGTGCGCTCGGGCCTGGGTGACCAAGGCGACCGTGCCACAGGATGGCTTCGCCTGTGAGCGGTCTTCGTTTGGTATATGTTGTGTGTTTCTTCATCCATGTGTTAAAGGAACTTCGCGTCTCTTGCGGTTGGTATTCGATGACGTATTGGCCGTGAATGTCCCTAAGTTTGCACGGGTCGACCTGTCCCGTCGTTTCAACGTTGTTGGATCTCGTTCGTTGTCCCAGAAGATGCCCTTCCTTCGGAGTTGTCTGAGTGAGACGAGTGTTGTGAGGAGTCGTGGGCAGAAAGCAACGTTTTCGAGATGTAGGATTGTCGGTCCGCTTCGGACCGCCATTGTGCCGTATGCCAGCACTGGCAGCTGTCTGTCCCCGGCCCACAGATAGTCATCATGTGTGGCTGGTCTTGTGTTGAACAGACGCTCGTTGTTGTTCGTGATTGAGATTGTGCTCGCTGGGTCCAGTATCACTGAATATCGAAGAGGGTATTCTAGGGCATTTATTGCGAAAGCTCCCCTAGCTTCTATGCTCGCGACACAGTACCCCGGGAGTCAATCTTCAACTTCTTCAACTACCTCTTCCTTCGCGGGTCGAGGTGTCTTAGACTTGGATTTTGATCTTGGACCCTTGAGGGCTCGGACCTGTGCCTGAAGGTCAGCGTTGTTTTCGAGTGCTTCACGTACTCTTTCTTTGACTCTTTCCCGTGGCGTCCATTTTGGGTATGCCTTCTCTGGGAAGATGTAGTAGCATTCTGCGAGGGCGTGGGGCATTTTGCATGCAGGGCATCCACCATCTGAGTTTTCCTCACGAGATGGGACACGCTTCGTTCCGCTGCTAATGCGATTCCCACGTGACACAGTCGCACCTCTTCGTGGTGGTATATGATCTTCAGCGGTGTGGGCGTCCCCATATTCACTGCTATGGTCTTTGTCGCCATCGTAGGTAGTTGCAAACGCCCCTTTTGTAACTCTAGCATTTTTCTGCGGGTTTTGGGCTGTCAACTCCTTACGGAAGTCATTTCCAACTTCACGAAATGTGAGGCTCCCATCGGCAATAGCTTCTTGTTTGAATTGTCTAAAGGAAGTTGCCCAAAAGGGCATAAGTCCTTGTACAGCTTGGAGTAAATCTGGTACCCATGACGCTGTGTCCTTAGCATCGGATAGTCCCTTTTGGAGACCCCTAGCCATGATGCTTTCCCAGGTGTCAATCCAGGTATATGCATCTTTGATGTTTCTTGGTGGTCTGAGAGCGTTCTTGTATGCTATTTTGAGTTGCATTTTCTCGTCCGTGGTTGATAGGCCACACCTTGATTTAAGGTTCTGGTGCCATTCCCACAGTGGAGTCTTCGCAATGCAACATGTGCTCTTGTAGTCAGGTGACACCGTTTGAAGTATCCACTTCGTGAGTTTCTCGACGCATTGGCGCTGCTTTTCGTATGACGTTTCGAGTTGTTTGTACCATGTGAGGTCAAGATTAAATGCCTTAAGACCACTGTCGGTCAGATCGGTCATCATCCATTGTCCATTGTTCTTTTCTTGAATGGTTTCCTCGTCCTCTTCCTCATTGTCCACTGTTTGAGATCGCGCATGTCGTTGTGCGTGTGGTTTCTTGATGTACTTCTTCTTCCGAATATCTGGCATTTCAGGTTCAGGGAGGAGAGGTTTCTTGTTCGTTATATGCGGTTCGAGGCTGAATGTTTCAACTTGAAGTTCGAATTCGTGGTTCCAATTGTTCCAATCTTCGGGTTTAGCTAGGAACGCGTTGAGGGTTTTCGTGTTGGTGTAATCAGCCATGTTTTAATCGGCTTGAGGCAGTGAGACTCTTAATTGTCAGATTATCACCCTTTTAGGTATATGGGACGTGTAATTAGGGTCCAATTGATGGGGTGGTCACTGTGTGTATTGTGATGATGTCTTGTCTAGGTTCTCTGGTGCGACCCCGCCCGTTCAGGGGCTGGTTTTGTCGTGATGGGCATATTGATGCCTCAGGCACACATTTGTCAAATGCCCGTCACATCTGACACCTTCTATTAAATCCACTATCAAGGAAAAGCTAACTAAAACCTCTTTCCTCGACGATTTAGCTCTAGACCCATTACTTAAACTCATAACAATGATGAGCTAGAATATTAGAAGGTTAGCAAATATAACTCTATAAAGAAAAAAGGCCCACACCACTCTCAGCCCTAGAGGTCGAACTTCCAGCTCCCACTAACTTCACTCCTGGCCTTAGACCCAGCCCCCCGCGCATCACTTCACAAACTGTAGAGGTGCATGCCCTTGACTTGTATATATACCTAACGCCGTTCCAGAATCTACCCCCGCCGAAACATGTATAAACCCACTCTATCTTTCAATTTCCATTTCAGTTGGAAGTCATATGTGTGACGGCAGCCACGGTAGGCAAGCCACCTGGCCGTCACAAGGACCCTAACCCTTAGCCCCACAGTCGCGTCAAGACTTCGCGATCCAGAGCAGCGTTCCTAACAAGCCAAGTAAGTCAAGTCGGCCCCCAGACTTGTCGACTTGGCCTATTTTCAGGCTATATTTGTTTGTTTCTGACGTAGATTTGACTTGACTTGTGGTATTTGACAAGTCCTACTAAACTGTCCTAGGCCTAGACTAACCTCCAGAGCTCTCTCCAGAGGCTTTACTAACTCCCATCTCTTTCCAATTGAACATACCCATCCTAGCCCAGTTCTTGAGGCATTGACAAGACTTCATCGTTGCAAAGTGTTGCCGATGCCTCTGAGAAGAGATCTGAAGCTTCGCAACGCTGAAGCACCTCTCACACTCGCTTGACATGGCAGGAATAGTCAAGAAGTCTATTGCCATTCGATACAGCCTTGGCCACTTGCCCTTTCTGCTGATCCACCACGAAATAAGGTCCTCAGCTTCCTCCCCACCTCCCTGATTAGTCTCTTCCTCAGCCAATGGCCGTGGAGGCTCTGAAAGGTAGTCCTCAATCTCGTCGATCAAGCGTGGTTGTTGGGTCTGATAATAATTGCCCTTAGTGATCCACGGAGTCTTCGTCTTCTTCGCCTGGGCATTCTGAGGAACTGGCTGAGAGCTCCCGCTTGCCCTATCCACGTATGAGTCGTCAAACAAAGCCCTGAAGTCCTTGACAATGGCCTCCTTGCGTTCGGGGTAGTAGACTTCGATAAGCCGTGTCTTGTGAGCTGGGTGCAGAATCATTGCCGCCCAATAGACCCCTGTCTCCTCCATCAGATTCCTGTACTTTTCCAGCTTCTTAGAGGCAAACTCAAGCGAGTGCTGTATATATCGGAGGCTTAGATCGCCGAGTTGGAGCTCCTCAGTGGCTCTTGGTGACTCAGGCGGAGACGATCGGCTCTGAGGAATAGAGGAGGCTTGTCTTGGAGAGGAAATATCGACTTCGAAGTCTTGGAGGCGGGTAGGAAGTCTGATTTCCCTCTGCGAGCGCCGAGGCATCTGGGATTCGTCACCTGCAACAAATATACAGCTTTCAGCTGAATCGGAAGACCCAAAGGAAGGCTCTTCTAGATCGATCTGTGGTGTCTCGAAAGGTGTACCAACAAGGCCCTCATTATAGCGTTTTTGCATTTCCTTGAGGTGGTCTTGCAAGCAACAGACTGTTGAGATGACCTCCGCAAACCGGGTGAGGGAGAGGCAGGCGGCGAAGATGATGGAAGTGAGAAGTCGAACATACAGGAGACGCAAGTTGCTATAGAACATGAGCTCCGTAGTTAGGTGGTGTCATAACCCAAGGACAAGAACAGTTCTACTCCAAGTCTGCTTATTCAGCGGCTCATTGATTGTCCCAAAAGGGTAAAAATACGAACTGGATCGGTTCTGGATATCCTGGAGGCTGCCCGTCCCCACGTCTGGACTGGATTGGATCGGGGCTCGGATCCAGCTCCAATCCAATCCAATAACATCACTGGCCCCGTCCAACGTGGTTTCCGATCTAGACATGATACTTCCCGCTCTTTTCTACTCTTCTGTTAATCGTCCTCCATACCCTCCCACTGACTTGCCATGGCAACCGCTAAAGATCGTACGGCTATCGCTTTGGATTCCTTGCAATTCCGAGCTATATGGCCCGGTTTTACTCTTTTTGATTGCGCAGAAAGTTGAGCTTGACCTTTGCTTGAGTGCGGAGGAGCATTGCACGGTAATTTAGTAGCTATGTCTTAATGCTTTTTCGCGCGTTAGTTAGCCTAGCCGGGTTAAGAGCACAAAGTACATATACTATTGTGCCGAAATAAAATCCAAGATGCATAGTACCAGCCGTTGTATTATGCTCATAATTGAGTATAGTCCTTTGAACGGTCCTTGTGCAACTTAGCTTTACACAAAGATTACGGTGCAGCCAAGGTATCAAAATATAGTATAAGTAGGGCGTTTGAAAGCACAATCAATTCGTGACGAGGGACTGAATTTACTGTGCAGTGTTCACGGGCCGTTTAAAACGATTTTGTTAACACAATGTCTTTATCTAATGAGCGACCATCCACATTGCCGCCCTGTCCTGGGCCACCACCGAATAGGCCTCTTCCAAAAATAGAGGAAATAAGATCGCGTATTAAACTTTTTGTGCAAGGACAGGAAGATAAATGTGGCTTATACGCAGAAGTCGAGCGTCTCCGAAAGCAGAAGCGGATGTGGTACGAGAAAATGATGAGTGCAGTGCGCCGGGGCATCGACAATCTGGAGTCGGAGCGCGTGGAAAAGGAGGAGGCTAAGGCTGAGCAGATACGATCGCCGAGCAATCTGCCGAGGCTATGGTGGCCCAGGAGGCTGGGTTGCGCTCCGAGGGGGAAGTGGGGTTTTTTGATTGGAGTTCCATGATGGATGAGAATGTTCATTTGTCAAGGTTGCTGGATGTTGGTTGTGAAGGAAATTCTTCGCCTGTGGATGGCTCGTCCGGTTCCTGATTTCGGGATATAATGAGTCCTTCCTGCTGTTTTGGAGAGGGACGTTTAGGAGAGGGAATTTGAGTGCTTCGCTGGGCGTTTGGGAATCGATTCGAGGCTTACGACTTGCAACCGGGAGTTCCAAAAACGCGCTAGTGATGCGCACATGACACCACACCCCCATTTGCCACACAAATCAACATACCTTCAACATCAACGCACACAACGTCGTCGTTGCCGTCGCCTGAGTGCCACTACCACTCAGAATCGTGGTGTTTCTTGTGTTGTATATGGCGGTTACCCCTCAGCGTGAATTATTGCCTAGTGACCCGCTATTAGGGTCTGCAGAAGCCGCCAACGCCCTGCTGGCACTCCACGGAGGTAGGTCCCGGGTCCTCTTCGCGTGATATATCGCCGTGGCCAACGATAGTTTGTATATATAGGGCCTTCGAGTATTGTCCCTGAGCCGAAGTCGATCTTGCGTACCGATCACGAGCCCCTCGACTATAGCCCTCGCCGCTGATTGCGCTCCTAGCCGAAACGCCGAGTTACCTTTGATAATAGTCCCGTCAAGACTACCACAATGGCACCATCAAAGAGGAGGAATACTGAACCCACATCGTCAAATGCCCCTGCCGCGAAGAAGACCCGGATAGTTGTGAAGCCAAAGCCGGCAGCGCCAGCTCCGCCGAAGAGGAGGGCGCTGCTGAAGAGGAGGGCGCTGCTGAAGAGGAGGGCGCCGGCAAAGAGGAAGGCCCCGGCAAAGCGGAAGGCCCCGGCGAAGCCATCGTCACCTTCGCCGCTAGCGGAGAGTAGCCCTGCCTGGTTTATTGAAGAAGAGGAACCGGACCCCCTTCTCGCTGACGACTATGATCCCTTCGCCGACTATGATCCTATCGCCGCTGCTGACGACCTCCCTGCCACCCGAGACGACGATATCGTGGAGGCTCGGAGCAGTTGGCACCAATTGGTGCCAACTTTTATTCATTATTTAGCACTGGGCGGGTGCTGGGGTTGGCTGAAGTTGGTAGAAATAGTAAAACTGTCCCGCCACCTGATATGTCCGGCCACCTGATAAACCACGTTAGTCCGTAAGAATGCATTCGCTTGTTGACAATACATTGGAATGAATATTTACTACGTTTAAAATCATATTTCACACAAAGTCATATATTCAACTGTAAAAGAAAACATTAACATGATGGACTCGTCAACTTCAACAATTGCAGCTAGCCCAGTGCCTAGTCCGTCGCGCTCCTGGTCCGACACGGCGGGGTAAAGCTAGGCAGTTGGGTAGGTAATTGAGACTTGAGGTCGGTGAAATACCTTCACATACTAGATATATAGGTCGCCCATACAGTTGATTGAGAGGGGCCAATCAAATCAAACAAATCAACTTTGGATCGGAAGCCCATCAAACAAATCAACTTTTACCCCAAAGTTGATTTGATTGCTTTATGATGAGCGCTGGTACGGACTAGAAATGGACTTGCAATGGTCAAAGATGGTATCACGCAGCAAGAAAAAAAAAGGCATAGACACTCGATCACGGCAAATATCAAGATGATAGTTATGTTTATATTAAAAGACCGCACGGAATGGTTGGTAGAAGAGACTAAGATGAGAAATGGAAGGAAACGCCTTTGGTCACCGCCATGATGTATCGCTGGCAGAAGAGGAAGGTAATGATGTAATATCTTAAGCGGCAGGGGAGATGCCCGGATCGCTGCTCTGCGGCGCGTCTCCATCATCGGGCCGCACCTCTGCTTGAGTGTGTCTCGGGACCTTGGTGGTCAGAGACGGCGGCTCGGACGAACTGTACCGTCTCTTCTTCCGATTGTAGGGAGCTGTGTTGTCCTTAGGCGTCTCTGGCGCATGCTGAGGACTGCCTGCATCTGGCCGGGCAGCAGGAGATCCCGTTGTCGATAATGCGCTTTCCGTTGAGGCCTGCGAGGCGGGAATAGGCGACCTTGCGGTCGGACGCAAGGGGCTCCCGTGGGCTTCGCCCGAGTCACCAACTTGGGTATCTGGAGAGGGTGAAGAGGGTAAGGAGCAATCCGAAGGCGTTGTTCCGCGTGACGTGGTCGCCTGGCTTTCAAGCTCGTCGTCATCTTCTCGGTCGCGTTTGTCCTTCAAAGCCTCCACCCAGCCCGCGATTTCGAGGTTTTCCGCTAGCTCGTCCTTCGCCAGAGGCTGCTCTTTTTCGGCAATAGCCATGTCTTGGAGCTCTTCGAAAGACAGTACATCAGTATAACTTCTGTCAAGGTGAATTTTGCTGACCATCGCAAATCTTGGGCTCCAAAAGTTCGTACTGGCCGCCTTGTCGAACGAGAAGCTCCTAATATCGAACACTGGAGGGTCTCTGAATATAAGCGACGGGCGCTTGCCGTTGTCGATGCCGGGGTTATAGTCAAAGTCTATCGGGGGGTCGTTCTCCGACTCGACTAGTATAGCCTCGGGGTTAACATAGTTTCTCAGGTAGTTCAGCTGGGTCTCATTAAGCTCGACGACGTTTGTGACAAGAAACTCAGGCGGCCTATTCCACCTCCGGGCTGCCTCTGCGTTCTTCAGACAGCCAATATAGAAATGGGTCCACTTCAGCCGAGGAATCCCATAACTTTTAGCCTTAGCAGCGTCGTAACGAGCTCCTACTACGGCAAAGTCCCCTACTTCTTCGAGATTCTGGAAATATTCCTTCTTCAACTTGATGGCAGAAGAAACGCAGTAACGTTGCCAATCGGTACTGAAGTTGAAGTAAGGGTCGTCAGCCTTTAGTACAAGGCCCTCTTGCCGCTGTTGGATGCATGTTGCAAATGCATGCCGTAGGTCTGTAGCTGCTGATGCTCTGTCGAAGTCTATAACCTGCCGGGCTACTAAAGCAGAGCGTCCCTGAACACAGGTAACAAGCTGTTGAAGGCGCTCCATCCGCTGAGAATGCCTAACATGGAGGAGTGAGGTATCATCGATCATCCTATAAGTAGCCGTTGTTAGCATGTGCCATACGCCGAAGCAGGGGCCGGCGCCGTCATACAGAACATCATAATAAACAATCATAAGATGGTCCGAAGAGTCTCGTCTACCGATCGTTAGCACTTGGCTCTCCGACGTTCCTAGAAATCAAAGGGAAACTACGGACCGAGAGTCAGGGCCAAGGCCTATGTACGAGCCCGAGCGCGAAACATATTTCCTGATGTTGTAGAAATCAAGGATACGGGCGTCCTATCTCAATCTCTTAGTCATGCGCGAACGTTGGGATAAGGGGCTCAGACCTTGTCATTATAGACGACCAACTCCCCTTCGAGAATACAGCTCTTGGTGAGAGGACACGACGGTTTCCCAACCTGTAGGGACTCGAGGATAGATCTAGCGAGATGTTACTGTCGAGGGTGCCAACGGCAGCAGGGCAAGGGCACCGGCATACTCATGCAGGGCCTTTCGGTCTTGGGTACTATCTTTACCAGACTTCGAATAGATCTGGATACAGTCGCTCCCTTTGCTTAGGTTGCGCCCTTTGCTTGGGCCGCCCAATTTGCTTAGATCGATGTGAATCTGGCAGTACTCGCCGTCAAGCTTCTCCTCACAGCTCATTCGGCCGTAGCCCATGTTTAGGCAGTGTTTGATGCTTCGCCCCTTGAGCCAGGGCTGACGTCCAACCTTGACCCCCAGCACGGGCACCAAGTGTCGCATAAGAGCCTTATCACCAGCACCAAGGGGACTCTGTGACGCTCTACGCTCTTGATCAAGGCGCTTGAGAGTCGCTCCGGCTAGGGCGAAATGGTCGTGGACATGCATAACGGACGGCAGAAGCGGGTGGTAAGCTCGATATACAACGTCCGGGTCAATCACAACAGGTTTGTAGGACTTGAGAACCAGTCTTGTGAACCACTTGGCGTCTCTTGCCGTAAGCATCCTGTACATGTCCTGAAGCATAACCATCGGGTCTTCTGGCTTGAGAGAGTCGGCGACGGGCTTAGTAAACGACGATTTGGGTGCGCGGACCGCGGGCGAGCTAAAGCGGACCCGGGAAGCGACGGCTTCGGCCATACGGTCAATCATCTCAATAGTGACAACCTCTGCGGTCGAGGAGGGATTCGGCTGTCCAGGTCAGTTGTCGTGGCTTGGCAGCAAAGCGCAGTGAGGAACCGGCACCGGTTACATACAGTAGCATTGAGAAGGCTCTCGACGCAGTCCGCCAGATCGACATCTGATCCTGGGTTCTCCCACCGGCCCAGCTCGAGCATCCGTGTCTTCCCTATAAACTGGGCCTTGGCCACCATGCCCTGTAGTTTCTTTTCCCGGATGTTGTATACGCGGTCGGTCCGCTTCTCCGGGAGCAAGGCGGAGAGAAGAGCGGCAAGGTCGAAGTCCGGTTGACCGAGCAGGTCCTTATGCTGAGCGAACCACTCTCCAACCAGCTGCTTGGCTCACCGTTAATGTCCTCTGGTGGCGGTGGGGTTTGGTGTTGTTGCGGTAGCGGGTCATCCGGGGCCTTTCTCAACCTGTCGGCATGGAACAGGTTTGTCATTGAGTACGACGGGGGCAAGTCAAGAACATAACTGTACCCCCGTTCTTGTTTGATCTTGAACGGGCCTACCCACTGGGATTCTAAACGCGTTGTTGGGGCGGTTGTAGAAAACCCCTTCTTCTTTAGGAAAACCATGTCTTCAACAGAGAAGTCTGCTGGGCGTCGTTTCTGATTCGCCTGTGTTTGTTGTCGGTTTTGAGCTGTCTGAGCTGCTGTTCGAGCTGAGTCCTGTACGGTCTTGGTTTCTCTCAGGATTTCCAGGGCGCGTTCTTCTTGTCTGGACGACGCTGTTGCCGTTCTAAGGTCAAGGGACAGGGGATTCCGGACATCTTTACCGAGGGCGACCTTTAACGGTGCCATGTTGATTGACGAGTGCCACGAGGAATTATGAGCAAAGTCTAGTGCCGGCAGGTGTGTGCTCCAGTCGTTCTGATACTTGTTCACGTAGAACCGTAGTCGCTGGTCGAGCTCCTGGTTTGTGAACTCCACGGCGCCTTGGGTCTGTGGGTGGTAAGCACTACCATGTCGATGCTTCGTGCCCGTAAGTTCGTTCAATTTGGCGAGGAACCTGGACACAAAGGGTCCCGCGTTATCGGTTATCCAGACTGCCGGCGCGCCCAAGATCCGGTACAGATAACGATAGTAACGAGCAGCAACATCCTCTGCGGTATCAGACTTCTTTCCGGGCAGGGTTGCAATGATGCGGCTGAATTTGTCGATAAATACCCACACGTAATCATATCCATAGCGGTCCTTCGGCATATCCTTTCCGTCAACTACAACGTGCTCCCATACGGCATTAGGGATGGGCCATGGGTGGAGAAGGCCTGGCGTCTTGTCGTGTGTAGCTTTGTTTCGATGGCACTCTAAACAGTTCCTCACGTACTGGCGGATCGTCTTTTTCATTCCTGGCCAGTAGTACTCTCGCTCAAGAGCCTTGATAGTCTTGTTCTGTCCCTGGTGCGCGAAGATCTGCGGCACGTGTGCCTCGCGGACCAAGGCGGTACGTAAGAAGATGCGCCCATTGCTCGTCTTTTCCGGCACCCATAGGCGGCCATCCTTCAGACCTAGTGCTTGTTGATGATTCTCCTCACGAATAAGGTCCACTAGATCTGCTCCCTTCGGCGCTTCTGGGGTCCCTTCTGCGACTGCGGCGATAGGGAAGTCAAGCTTCTCCGGTGGGACCAGCGTTGTCGTCCGTTCTTCCCGTTCTCTTGCCCTCACCGTAGGCAGGTCGGCTGTCTTACGGGACAGGGCGTCAGCCGCCACGTTTTGTTTGCCTGGGCGATACTGAAAGGTGATATCAAAGTTGGAGAGGAAGTCAGCCCAGCGGATCTGTCTCGTTGATAGCATCCGTTTACTAGCAAAGTATATAAGGGCCTGGTGGTCAGTGACGACGAAGAACTGCATCCCGAGGAGCTCTGGGTAGTAGTGTTCCAATGTCTGTACCACTGCGAGGAGCTCTCGATCTTGGATGGGGTAGGCTCGTTCTGCCGGTGTCATGGTCTTGGAAAAGTAACCAACTGGTTTCCAGACGCCACCCTCTTGTTGCTGCCAGATCACACCTCCTGTGGTGTTTCTTGATGCGTCGGTTTCGACCTTTGTGGGGCGGTCAGGCCTGAAAAATGCCATCACCGGGGCTTCACAGGCTAACCTCTTCAAGTCCTCAAAGGCGTGCTGCTGCTCGGTACCAAGGACGAAAGGAGCGTCTTTCTTCAGCAAGCGATTCAAAGGTTCTGCGACGTCACTAGCATGGTAGCAGAACATGCGGATAAAATTGCAAAGACCCAGGAACGAGCGGATAGCGGTTTTGTTGGTCAGGTTCTCCCACTTCCAACTTTGGATCGCCTTGATCTTCGCCGGGTCGATGCTGATCCCCACCCCTGCTTCCATCATCACGCCGAGGTAGACAGTCCTCTGGACATTAAAGCGCGACTTTTTAATATCCCCTTGGAGGTCGGCACGGTGAAGGCGGTGGATTACCTCTTCCACCTGGTCCCAATGTTCCTCCTCAGGGCCCGAATAGATCAGGACATCGTCGGCATAGGCACTGGCGAACAAGTCTAGCAGTTCGTTCAGCTGGGCATTGATGAAGCGTTGCCACCAGGCGGGCCCGACCTTTAGTCCAAACGGGAGCACCTTCCACTTGAACGTGCCTTGTCTGGTTCGGAACGCGGTTAGGTACTCACTACCAACCGCTAGTCTCATACGGTGAAACGCCTGAATGACATCTAGGATCGTGAAGCGTTCGGCGTCGCGGCAGTTAAACAACGTACCGCTCAGGTCTGGTGCTGGTACTTTCATATCCTTCAGGAATCGATTCCTCCAGCGGTAGTCAATGAAGAAACGCCTGTCTGCCGAGTGTGGTTTCGGTACGAAGAGAACTGGGGCAGCATCCTCTTGCATACAAGGCTCGATGAAGCCCATCTCGAGGAGCTTGTCGATGGTCTGTGTCAGGGACTTTAGTCGCACACCCAGGGTGGCGCCGCGAGTGAGCAGCGATACCGTCGCGAGGGACCCGGAACGGTATCGGCGGTACGACTCAGGGACCAGCGGAACGACTCCACAAACTCCCAGGGAGTAAAGGAGGCCCCTCCATAGTTACTAGTCATGACCGCGCCGCTATCGCGCCGCGTAGACGCAGCGAACAACCATATAAGGAGCCAGAGGATGGGGGAGCCAAAGGGGAAGAGGAAGGAACCCAACGATCAGTAGCCTCCTACCTCCTAATACACTGCCCATACACCGCGCCTACGCTGCGTATGCTCATTCACTCTACCCGTGACCCTACACCCTGACAGTCTGCTTCTCCAGGGGTAGGTGTTGTATCGGCGTCCTATACCTAGGCGGGCTCCCCTTTATCGGTCTGTCCATCTCGAGAACCACATCGTGCCCTGGTCTATGAGGTGGCAGGGTATTGGCAGCCCTTTTGGAAAAAAAACCTTCCAGGTGGCCCAGCTGCTTCGGTATCTTTTCTCGTACCAGCCTGATATGCTCTGGATCCTCGTCTTCCGGGAATAGGATAGGTTCTCCTTTATTCGTCCTCCATGCCTGTAATGCTGAGAGGCTCACCGTAGGTAGTGATGCATTTTTCTGTACACGTACGTACGTACGTACTGTATTTTGGGTAGCTGTACGTACGTACAACTTTTCTGTACGTACAAAATTGTACCATACAAATTTCCTCCTTCCTTTTTAGGCAATAGTTGAGTACGAGCATTCATACGGTCCTGGTCTCCTGTCACTCTAGTCTCCAACCACTGATTCCACTTCAGTACCAACCCCCAATATATCACCTGTCGACTGTAAGACACCTTCCCACTCGAAATCTCCATTGGCAGAG
Source organism: Diaporthe sp. PMI_573 (assembly GCA_021399435.1). Classification (NCBI taxonomy): domain Eukaryota; kingdom Fungi; phylum Ascomycota; class Sordariomycetes; order Diaporthales; family Diaporthaceae; genus Diaporthe; species Diaporthe sp. PMI_573. The sequence goes on from JAJTUP010000045.1 coordinate 240,437, forward strand.
GCCATCACACCATCCATCCAGACCTTCTTGCCCTGCGCATTCACAAATAACTCGAGGTACGAATCTTCAAGTTCCAGCCAGTCCTTCTCCTCAAGATCCGCCCAGCGCTTTTTATGCGTGTACTTCTGGTCCTTAAGGCGATCTAATACGCGATCATTCATAAAAATGAAGGCCTGCATGTCCGCGTGCATGGGCGTAAGGCGATTTCGAGCTTTCGTGTGTATGAAACTGATAGCAGAGAAACTTCGTTCTGAAGGTACGGAGTTTGCAAGCGTGTTCATTACCTTCACAGCTACTCTAGCCAGAATCGAGCCCTGGTTGAGGAGGCACTGCCACGCCATTGCTGGCCTGAAGCCATCGTCGTATACAGCGCTGTGCTTATTGAATAAGCCGTCTGGGCCGCCTGTACGCATTCGGAAGTGTGTGAATTCGGAGAGGGCACGGTGATACTCGTCGTCATTTTCCAGCTGTTTCTGCAAATATTCTTGTACGCGTGCAAAGACGCTAGGCGGAAGTTTCGAGTTTGGACCTGTTGTATCAGGCCGGAGGGCATCGGCGATCCAATGTATATCGTACGTTTGCTTATCAAGCCTAGCTTTGAATATGGCGTCAATATCGTCCCACGGAATATCAGGGAACTGATCAGCCTCTCTCATCTCAGCCCATTTGCTTTTGATTTGCAGCCAGCGATTTACAACGTGTGCAATTCCCGCCCCATCAGCCTCAGAAGCGTGTTGAAAGTCGTTCACCGGTTTCAGCACAGCGATCGCAGCCTCGAGTTCTAGCCAGAAGCTGCTGTCTTTGATGATCCGAACCGCTTCGGGCAGGAGAACGGGGCAATCTTGAGATCGCAACTCATCCCGTACATCTTTTCGAACAGACCAGTCTCTGGCAGGATCTCGAGAACGGAGGAGGGAGAAGAAAGGATTGTACTGGGAACCCCAGCGTGTAATTATACTGTTCGGAACGAGCAGGTTAGTATATCGATTTCTCAGTCGCAGCTAACAATTCACCGGTACCTTCTGATCAGCGCGCGAGTTACTCCGTTCCACCTTGTGCGCTGGCACATTCTCAATCTTTGTAATTGTAATTTAGACCGTGAGAAGAACACGAGCAGGGTGCTGACGTTGTTAAAGAGATCCTCGAAGAAGGGAAGAAGAAGAATATCTTTAATCAGAAGCTGAAGGCCGTGAGAATCGCACAGAGAGAAGTTGATGTGTGAGAGTTCTGGGAATCCCCCTAGCAGGTTGTGTACAGAGCGCATCGTATTTTCGGTATCCGTACAGATAGAATTGATCCTGGAGAGATCGCCGCCGCACAGTTGCTGCATTTCTCCCCAGATCAGCCGCACCCAGTTCTCTGCCGTGTGCTGTTCGTCTCCCGTGTCAAGTGTTTTCCAGTAGAAGGCCGGGCCGTCTGGTACCTGTACCGAGATATTAACGATTCTGTGGCCCGAGACATTATCGGAGGCGTCAAATATGATGTTGAACCATTCCGAGCTGGTAATACGTTTCAAAACCTCGTCATAGATTTCCTGATAGAACTCGGGAAGAATTCGCGTGATGACGGCACGGCTAGGGGGCTTCCAGCCAGGCTTGATGCGAGTGAAGAAATAACGCCAACGACGGCTCTCGAAGAGGCTGAAGGGGCGACCGCCGGCGATTACAGCAGCGGCGGCATCATAGGCGAAACTGCGGCTCTCGTCCTGAGAGATATGCTGAATTCCGACCTCCGTTATCTTCTTTTGTACAGCTTCAGGATATGAGGGAAGATAGCCGGCGTTATCTCGAGCTTGGCGCTCTTGTCGCTGCGTAGCTTGCCATTTGTCACACGCAGCGAGGTGCTCTTTCGGCCTCCCAACAGAGGTCGCTGCAAACTCCTTCTGGCAGTGACGGCATCTGTATCGCTTGCTTTTCTTGGGGTTCGAGCGACCGAGGTCGATAACTGTCGCCAAATGAAGGCAGCGTCAGCTTTGGCAGGGGCCATCTTTTTTGGCGATGCGTTCAATTGGGAGAGAATGGCAGAGTAACGCTGAGTTGTTAAGCCGGCAAAGTTTTGTACAGCTCCGTACTTGTACGGCATGACCCATAAATTACCTGATTTGGAATATAGTGGGCTCAGTCGTACGTACATAGTACATGTACGTACATTTTCTTCCTGTACGTACGTACGTACAACAAGGTTGTACAAACTGTACAACATCACTACGTATGGCTCAGGGTGGATATCGGGAGAGTTCAATCATTTATATCTGCGAGCTCATGGCGGAAAGATGAGAAGTAATGGTGCGAGAAATCACCACGCGCCACACGTTTGGTGTCGATGACGCGGACGACAACATTTTTGGCGCCAGAACTGACTCATTTGCGAACCCTCTTGCACGATCTCTGGCACCTAGGCTGAAGCATTGGCGCGTCTACTCTACTATACTTAAATAGTGTAATAGAGGCTATCTTATATCAAGACAGAGGCAGTCCATCTGCTTAACATGACGCATGGGGCTAACTTTGGGTGTTGTACGGTACTCGTGGGGTTAATGCGCCTAAAGTTATCACAATGTGAATCACCACTCGCGCTTAACGTTGCCTATTGGAATCTTGTACGTGGTTATCATTGTGCTGTACGCTACATTTGTCTCATGTCCTTAACATCTTGGCTAAACCTAGGCCTTGGAAACAGCCATCTATCCAACAAAGCGGTGCCGCTCGTCCTGCCCCTCTGACAACCAGACTGCATTTTCGTAGTGGTTGCTACGGTTATCTTGGGGAATTGGAGTCTTTCCCTCAGAGAACATCAGGATCAGTCAGTATAAAGGATACAATATCTTCCCAGTGGCTTCCCTGGGCAGCCTTGTCACGCGTTTCCCCCCTGAGAGCTAGCTAACTCACTGGAGCGATTTAACCCTGATCTTCCAACTGTTCAGCGATGCCTCAGCTCATCGCGCGGCCCATTCAAAATCCTGTTGATAATAAGACCCCAAATGGCTGACTCGACCGACCTCAGCATGCCATGCTTGTTGGGATCCTTGTCACGAAGTATGTCAATGGTAGCGGCACTCAGCGCCGCTGTTGCGACCCTACCACCCCTGGAGCCGACCCATGAACTTGGTTCTCGTCGCAGTCGAAAAGCCTCCACGGCGGCTGCATCGATGGCCGCATCTATGGCATGTTCCCACTTCTGACGGTCCGTCGACTCATGATCATTGAAGCCATGCCTCCTACGGCTATTGGCCGGAGATGGGGAGAAACTGTGTGACCGCCGATGGTGGTTGTAATCGCGAGGGGAATGGGAACCGCGATCTAAGGCATGCCTGCGGCGGCCGTTGAAGTCAGTATTATTGGAACGCAGGCCAACAGCCGTTCCCAGTCTAGCAACAACTTCGTGGCCTAGAGACTTGGACCGTGATTTGTACTTGTCATCGCGGCCAGGGAAGTGGTTCTTCGATACGTTCTTTCGGGGTCGCCCTAAACGGTGTTCTGCCATGGTTACAAGATGCAGCGCAAAACGGAGAGCATTTTGTGGAAGTGCTAGATGCCCATTCTATGTTGCCTTTTATCGGCGTGGTCGAAATGCGTCATAGCTAAGTCAACCTTTCGCCACAATGGTCTGAGAGCAAAGTGGAGCTATGATCTGTACCATTCGAAGCCACGGAACTCGACTTGTCCCCTTTCCACAATGCTGCCCCGAGTACTGTGCGCCCTACCTTCACACAAACTTAACCAACACTCGCTATCGCCCTGCCACTATCCACAACCGTGCTCGATTCCTGGCGGGCACAATGAGAATCCAAAGCTCTGGAGGGGTTGAACGATAGCGAAGGCGTTTGTGTGTCATCAGTGGGGTTGTGATTGCCAGGCGAGGTTAGGAAGCATCTTTCGTAGTTCATAGCTCACTGCCTGAGGCGAAACACGCCTCTGCTTACCCCGCATTTGCGGAGAATGTTCGCTTCTGATCGAGGGAGCTTGGCATTGTGCGACTTGTGCGGCTTCTGGGTTTATTTTCTCATGGGATCAAAAGCTTGTAGTGGATTTGGTTACCAAAATGCTAATCATGTACGAGTTTGAATGGTATTTTGTGTTTGAGGCACCCGGCGGGAAAAGAGAAAGGGGGAAGAATCTTCGTCCTTTTCATGTTTGGGCGTCACATAGCGCCTCCCCTCACCCCAGATCTTACGCTCCGGGAAGGGATAGACCCAGAACCAGGGCACCTAGACCGCGCACAGAGCAAAATCTCCAGCTCTTACATCAACCTCGATAGGTGCTAGCTTGGGAAACTCGGCGGGGAAGGAGGGCTACAGTGTTCGCCGATCTTGACAGCCGCTAAATGTCGATGGTGCACATCTCGCCTGCATTCTCCTTAAGATTTTACGCCGGCGACAAGACCCAAGTCGTAACGGAGGGCGTCATCACACTCACACAGTGACGTCATCGTGAGAGCATACCATCACCATCTCGTCACAACGGCTCCAAACGATTCTGCGCGGTGACTTTCCATGACGTCTTCGACGCTGCATCTGCCATAACGGCGATCCCACGGCTGACACAATGATGCGAGGTGACCCCTAAATACAGTAATCAGCTGGACGAAGCCTAGAATAGGCGATACCCTGGCGCTGGATAAGCGGCACGCAAAAAACGTCTAAGACACCCTTGCGGGCCAGTTCGACTTCCTACTGCGACTCTCCGAGGACCCTGCCAAGAAAAGTCCCTCTTCAACGCAGGAGCAGGAGATAATCCCTGAGCGGCGACCGAGCTTTGCTAACCTCACCACCACCTTCGCCATAGCATCTTCTCTGCCAGCCGCCGTCTCTTTACGTCCTTCCAGCCTCCAGTCGGATCGACTCCCCCACACTGGCTTCCGACAGCTCTCGAGTTGGTGTGATGGCGATGGGTTTAGCTCGCCAGGGGATCGCATACGGTATCTCGAACGAGTTGCAGGCGGTTCTTCTGCCTGCGCATTAGGGGCAAACTTTCCTCGTCTTGCAGGTCATAGTGCTTTGTAAGTCGATTATAGGTTAAGCTGTTTGCCACTAGAGCGGAACACTACCTGATTTTACGGTCAGTCAGCCCGTAGAGGTGTTGCAAAAACCCCGTCATTTACAGCGCTCTCCAGGAATTGCACGTCTAGATCAGAACGAACCTAGTTAGAATGCCCGATTGGATCCGTCTGGTATTGGAAAAGATACGGGCACGGCCAGAGTTTTCGATACGTACCTCCTATCTTGGAGTTAGGCCTCTACCGCCCTCATGCCTCCAGGCCTGCAGTATTGTCAGAAAAAAAAATTCGTTCGTCCCTTTCTTGCCATTCCCTGTGCCATTGCTCCCAGTTCGACAATTTCAACCGGATCTTGATTGGCCCTTTGCAGCGAGTGGTCATCATAGGGCAGTCCAGTAGCCGATACCGATCTCTTTAGCGATATGGGCAGCTTCGTCATCCTGACGTCAATCTCCTAACTGCTCGTTAGCGATACTCCGTAATGATGAACGAAAAGCATCTTGGACACCGGCGTAAGGTGCAATATAAAACCTAGGACGCTAGTTCTCCTACTTACATGTCACATTGCATCACGTCGAGTCTCTCCCCCTTTCAAAGCATCAACATGTTTTCGCGGTCCGCCTCACGAGCATTCAAGTTAGCAGCAGCGGCCCATCCTTCTCAAGTACCATGGCGTGGCGCAGCTCGGCTGCTATCAGCACCGCCGTTAAGATGGGCGTCAACGGCCGAGGCGCCGAAGACCATGCTCGAAGACGACGACGGATTCGGCTTCATTCGCCACAACAACAGGCCGCTGAAGCCACGGAAGGTGGGCGTGACCGAGATCCGGGGCCCGTACTACTCTGTCATGGGCAAGCGTTATCTACAGGATATCCTCGAAACGTATGTTGCCACCTCCCGTTATGACTAACCTTCATGTTCTAACAGCTCCACAAGGATGGGACACCACGTCGATGGGCTCAAGTTCGCTGGCGGTTCCTTCTCACTCTTCCCCGAGGACAAGCTCAGAGAGCTCATCAAGCTGGCTCACGAAACAGACGTATACGTCTCCACGGTATATTACCCACAACTTCGTTAGCCTGGGGGATGCCATGCACTAGTTAACACCTCAATCTCTAGGGAGGATGGATTGAACACGTCTTGACCCAGTCCGATACCCACTCAGCCGTAGACCGCTACCTTAAACGGTGCAAGTCGCTGGGTTTTGACGTGATCGAGATCTCGACCGGCTTCCTCTCCATTCCTCCCGACGACTGGCTCCGCCTCGTCGACAAGGTCCACGAGACTGGGCTAATTGCCAAGCCGGAGCTCGGAATTCAGTTCGGCGCCGGCGGCGACTCGGAAACTAGCGAGCTCGAAGGCATGGGCACTTCGGACCCGTCCAAGGTGGTGAACCTGGGTAGACGCTTCATCCACGACGCCGGGGTAGAGCGCGTTATGATCGAGAGTGAGGGCATCACAGAGAACGTCGCGAGCTGGCGCACCGACGTCATCCGGAACATCCTGCGCGAACTGCCTGCCGAGAAGGTCATGTTCGAAGCGGCGGACCCCAAAGTGTTCAACTGGTATATCCGCGAGTTCGGGCCGGATGTCAACTTGTTTGTGGACCATTCACAGATTGTGCAGCTTAGCTGCTTGAGAGAGGGGATTTGGGGCATGGCGGACACGTTTGGCAAAATTACTTCGTTTCGGTAACGTGGTTTACCAGTGAGTGGCGCATATCAGTGAGTGGCGCATTTTCACCATGTCTCCCAACTTCAGCCAACCCTAGCACCCACCCAGGGAAAAAAGGTCAATTAAAATTGGCACCAATTGGTACCAATCGCTCTTAATTCCTTATTTTCGATTGATTTCGTCAATTTAGAGAGGTTGGCGTGGGTGCAGTGGGATTGGGAATTATTAAGGTTTTGGTGGGATGAGCTGTTTTTGGTGGTAGTCGCGTCCTAGTTTCTCGCGTCGATCCTGCACTAACCCACCTACTTAAACATTCAACGCGTCAGAAATCAATAACTACAAATGTATCCTTCATCTAAAGAAGATAAAATCAATCTAGCCCTATAGGCAATTCAAAACTCCAAAAAAGTTTGCGTAAAACCCATGGGATCACGTGAAGCTGCTCGAATCTTTAACATCCCTGAAACAACTCTACGCCGCAGAATGAATAAACAACGAAGTCGCGAAGAATCTCGCGTCGACAACCATAAACTTGACCTAGTCGAAGAGCAAACTCTTATTCAATACATCATTGATCAAGATGTCCGAGGATTTCCTATGCGACTTTCTGGTGTGGAAGATATGGCCAACCTGTTGCTAGCATCTCGAGATGGTAAGCCTGTGGGCATTGCTAATATCGCGTGGCGGCGGGGCTACCACAAAGGTACGACAAGCAGAGTTGTGAGGGATGTCTAGACTACAAGCAGACGTCCTAGCGCTGTATCACTTCAACAGGATCAAGAGACTGGACGAACGAAGAGATGATGGCGTATTCGGATTGGAGTAAGGCGGAGGATGAACGCATTGAAGCTCAAGTTGCTAAGGAAAGGGGTGACAATCCACTGGCTAACAAGAGACGAGTCATGAAGGATATATAGGAGAGCGTAGGACGAGACAGCAAGGGGGCAAGAAACCTTGAGCTTAACCACTGCTTCGGTAGAGCATTGTATTGTTGTCAAACCTGGTGCCCATATATTGGCCCGCCACCATGAGTATACGGACCCGCGAACCTATTGGGCCCTGTCCGTGTCCATCGCTTACGTCACTATGACACCATCCTTCCCGCCAGGAGGACATTGCTACATAAAATTAAACACTTTTCCATTCGCAGTCTCACATTCTCACATTGTCCGCCTTCATCTGAGGAACTATCTGGCCGCATTTCTTCACCAAGATGGGTTTGATGCACAGATTACACACGATCACGGACTACCTGATCTCATGGGTTCATCCGGTAACAATCACCGAACCTTCAGCAAATGGATGCCTATGGACTGGATATGGCGCTGACCTCATCCGCCTCTGCAGAATGCTCATTGGGGATGGTTGTCGTTCAATCGTAAGGCATGTCTCCCCTTCTCTAACACGTGCGAGACCGCTGTTCTGACAAGGCCTGGACGATGTAGAATGGACAAATTGAACATGAAATGCAGCCGCTTTTGAAGAAGCTGAAGTTGCTGTTGTTATTTAATCCCCTTACGGAATGGGTTGACACGACGCACGCGATGCGCCTTTACATCCACAATAAAACCATGAACAAGGGCAAGTTCCGGGTATGTTGACCCAGGCCATTCGGATTTTCACTGAGCATGGCACCAGGAAAGCAAGAAGGGACTCCGGCATCAAAAAAGGAGATCCGGCAGTTTGTGGAGACCTACAACATTAATATGAACGAATTTGAACCTTCGGATATTGACGAGTACAAAACATTCGAGGACTTCTTCACCCGCGCACATAGGCCCGGCTCTCGGCCAATCCACCAGCCAGAGGACGCTTCTATCGCAGTTGTCGTCGCTGATTCGCGGGTCGTCACCTACGAATCAGTCGCGGAGACGAAGAGTCTATGGATCAAGGGCAATGGCTTCAGCATTGCCAACCTCGTCATGGATACCCAAATCGGCTCGCGATTCGACGGCGGGGCAGTTGCGAGCTTTCGTCTATCACCACAGGACTACCATCGGTACCACTCCCCTGTTTCGGGCAAGGTCAAGCTCTTCAGAAGTGTACCTGGTGATTACTATCAAGTCGATGCCGTTGCTTTGCAGAGCAAGGTGGACATATTGACACGGAACAGAAGGGAGTGCGTCGTCATAGAGACAGAAGATTTCGGCGACGTGTTGTTCGTGGCCATCGGGGCAACTAACGTCGGGTCTGTTCAGTGAGTTAGGCCAATACCTGTTGGACGTACGAAAGGACGCCATGACAGGGGCTGACGACAAACAGGATTCATGACCGGTTCCAGAAGCGCGGTGAGGAGATTAAGAAAGGTGAAGAGCTGGGGTATTTCCAGTACGGGGGTTCATCTATCATCGTGGCATTCCAAAAGGCACGGGTCGAGTTTGATCAGGACTTGCTGGATCTAAGCAAACAGCGGATTCAGGTCGCGGTTGAAGTGGGCATGAGCTTGGGTCATGCTTCTTCTGTCTAAGTGTCACATTGCACTGGCCTCTGAAGGAGGAAAGCATCTCTCGTTTAAATGAGTACCAATTTCCTTGCTTGCCCGAGCACATTTGTGCTGCGTGAGTGGTAACTTGCATACAGCACGCACAACCCCCCGGGTATGCTCCCCAACAAGTAGAAAGGCTCTCCAGCCCATCTAGGCAGGGTTGCGGCGATAAGAAGCTGCAAGGCTAACCGAGAAGACGTTCAAGTTGGCAAAACGGGATCCTCCTTCGAACAGCTCAACCTAGCTGTTCAGTGTTCACCTAGTGTGAGTCATTGTTCATCAAAGAGTGAGAGAGTATCCCGGATTCGGTTCTGATTAATTTAAATCAACCTTGATCAATGCAATGGACCCGACGCGTATTGGAATGATCGCCACAAGGTATTTTCCAAGCCGTCCGTCTAATTAATGCAAGATTAACCTCAATACTAACGCAACTGTCGATCTTAGCACACTATTGCGTTGACCATTTAATGTCGTCAACGTCGCGGGAAATGACCCCAGTGACGACAAGGAGCGGCATCGGCTGCGGACCACGGATTCGTGAAAAGCCACAGGTCACAACGGCTACGAGTGCCGTGTCTGTTGTAGGTCATCTTGCATGACGGGAGAGGGAAGTTAGATTGCGACGCCTTGCCACCCCTCAAACCGAAGCTGTCCCCGCTCGCATGCCGTCATTCTCTGGGCTGGCTAGCGGAAACTATCCCTGGTTCAGTCAGTAGCCGTTTAGGGTGATTCCGAGCCCTAGCAAGTGCACAGTGACGTGGTCAAGGCTAGGTGCATCCTCTTATCAACACTGTATTCACTATTTCTTACGTCTCTCTGAACCCTCTCTGACTCTCAAAAGGATCGGGGCTGCAACGGTCCCAAGACAGTTAGAGGACCCTACCACAATGCCATCTGCCGCGGAAGATCATCCCATGTTAGCAGTCACGCACTGCTGTTGTCTGGATCGACCTGAATACTGGGCGTAAGTTACGTCAGCCTGGCAAGTCCCTGACAAAATAGTTGGCACGCTTTTCGTGAGGCTAAAGGTGGGGGAGCGTGCCATCTATTTTGTCAGGGGCTTGCCTGGCAACCTCTAACTCCCAGGGACACAGCTGATCTTAGCCTCTTTTGAAGTCGCCACCATGCTCAAGCGTGCCGATCTCAAGCGCTTGGTCATCGCACTGGAGATTTCGTGCCCTTTGTGCCGTGTGCATCTCGACATGATCGCGCAAGACATGCCCAGTGCCGTCTGGCACTTACGCTCAAAATATTCCATCTGGATGATAACGCCTCCAGCAACTCCTCACTGCCCCGACCTTCATGTTCCTGCGACACTGCATAACTCAAAAGTCAACGCGCATATCTGTCCCACTTCTTTGGCAAGGTAGCATCTCAACACTTTGGTCAATACAGGCAGTCTCTGCAACACCCCAGATGGCATGTCATGTAACTGTCCATAGGGCCTAGAGCCGATGGTTTGGTTGGAATCTGCCTAGCCCAACGTCGTTAACAAACGCGTCATGTTGGTAACCGACCTCGAACTACGAACACTTAAGTATGCTCAGTGTGTCCGCAGAAAGAAATTGTACGACGTTTCCTCCGCCATCTGTGCACTCAACTCGCAAATCTGGCTGTCCTAGTCATACAATGTGACTGGGACCTTAATGCTGGCAGCCCAACATTTACTGCTTCTGATGCTACATTGACACTGGAGTGGCATCTCTTTGCACCCTGAAGTACCGAGCTTGAGGTTGTCGGTACTGCAGCCATGGAAGCCCTGACTGGAGCCACATCCAGACGGCTCACGTGTCAGCTGCGGTCATCCCATCAAGTGCACCGGGAAAGACTAGGTGGAGCGACAATTAAAGGTGACAAGACAACAATCATACACTTTACACGCAACGCCGAGCGTACCAGCGATGCGCCTTTGTCAAGAGTGGAGAGGTCAAACCGAGACAGAGAGAGTTCATTGAGGGCGAGAACTACACTCCTACATTCTTATCATTAGCGGATACCGCTTATCTACCCAGTTCCCAGTTCATACCCACTTCTTAAACGTCTTCACTGGGATGGACCGAGAATATTGACCTCGTACACCGTAGTGACCTTGCCAGTATTAGAATTCTGAATCTAAACTTACACGTCAGTGTCGCTTGTTCACCATTGGTTGCGGTTTGCTTCCATTACCTCGTATCGGGGAGAATCAGGGCTGGCCTGGACATTTCGATCGGCTTGAATGCCAGGCTCCGTCAAGACGTCAGTAATAACACCAACAGTCTCAGAGGTTTGGGAATCAGGGCCTCGGAAATTTAGTCTAAGTTCTATACCAAATAATGCAAGGAGCGTCACTTGCCGCCAACCGGTTTGTAGCGAACTGACTGGCCAGTCTCATATCGAGCCATGATCGCTTGAGATTACCGTTGCTTGATTCAATCGGGAGAGCTGCTTGGTGTTTTCGCCTGAAATCAGTGCAGCAAAGGGCGAATGTCTCTTATAGCCGTTACCGCTCGGGTCTCGAACAATGGATCGCATTTCATAAATATCCCTAGTATTGCATCATTTTGTCGCAATCAATGGTCGGACAGAAAATTGTGTGTACAGGCGTATAATCAACGTTTGCATTACTATTCTGCGCCGTCACCCTTTTCCCAACGTCGCCATCTTTGTACATAAGCTGCCCCCCAACACCAGAGAAAAAATGACCGCCTCTGACGTCATTGACGTCGCCGTGACAATATTATTGTGATAGACATTTTTTAGGTTTACAGGTGGGTGCCTCATGCTGAGCCTCCAAGAATTTTGGGATATCACTCACTCTTGTGGGCGGACCGACATGTGACAGTCAAATTCCGACGAGGTGCTAGCAAAGACGGCTTTCAATAGGAAAGACTCGAAAACTGACCGTAAGGTCGTATTACTCCCACGAATCCGTCGAGTACGCCTGCGCGTCACCACCGGACATTTTCCTCAAGTATTACTTTTATTAGTGGCCTGACCAGGAGAGATGGTCTCATCCAGGAATTTCCTGAAGATATTGCGAGACGATCAATAGACGCATTCATTAGGCCCAAAACGGCTTCAAAATCAAGCACTCTAATTTTCATTGTATACTTCTAAACTCCGTCGACTTTTCATTACCGATTCAGGTTTCTGGGTTAGCTTGTGCCCTGCCACATTCTAATGGCGTCCACATAATGCCCTGTGTCGGATGGTTTGTCCTTGGCGACTTCTCCTCGGGCTCGTCTCTCACTTACCGATAAATATTACGGCGCAGTATATAGGATTACAAGGTGATATCGTAGCGGCATTGAGTGCCATCAATGGGTGGTTAGCCCATGGATATATCGGCCTTGGCTGAGATTTGGGAGGAGCATCTTGACAACGGACAAATGAAGACCTGACACTGATTTCGCAGGCCTGGTCTGCGTTGAATACCGGCGGTAAGCCGTGATATACCAAACCCTAGGTAATGCGAGTGGATATTCTTCTAATGGTTCATAGCTTTTCAGAACGGTTATATCAGTGATTCCTAAGAGCGAATGAGCATTCATATTCCCATCCATCCAGTACTATATACATTAACCATTAACGACGATGCCCCCATTGGGATGCAGAGCCTGCCCGCTCATAAAAGCACTCTCCTTGGATGCGAGGAATACATAACTCGTCGCAATTTCGTTCGGCTGTCCCACTCTATCCATCGGCGTCCAGTTCCCCAGTCCGTGACCCTTGTGAATCTGCTCGCTCCCACTTGTGGCCAAGAGCGGTGTCCACACCGGCCCGGCAGCAACTGCGTTGACACGAATACCCTTCTTGACCAGCTGATTGGAGAGTGCACGAGTGAAGGCAACCACGGCGCCCTTGCTCGTCGCATAGTCCAGTCGGCTGGGGACGCCGATGTAGGAGTTCATGGACGCACTGTTGACGATCACGCCGCCCTTAGGCAAATGTGGCAGTACGTACTTAGCAAGATGGAAGTACGAGTCCAAATTGACGCGGAAAGTAGACGCCCACTGTTCCCTGTTGCCACGTCGTTTGTTATGAATATGTCCATGTGAAAGGCTGGTTAATGGATACTCACTCAGAAATGTCACAAATATCTCCTTGCTCCCGCCTAGTAGCAGCGTTATTAACCAAGATATCCATTCCACCGAGCGCGTCCACAGCCCGCTTTACGACGTCCTTGCAGTTGATCCAGTGGGCCAGGTCGCTGGGGATGAGGATGACCTCCCCGCCGTTCTTCTCTACCTGGGCCTTGGTGTGCTGTGCGTCATCCTCTTCGGACGGGAGATAGACAATGGCCACCGTGGCTCCCTCCATAGCGAATAGGATGGCTACGGCGCGGCTGATGCCAGAGTCTCCTCCAGTGATAAGAGCTTTCTTTCCCTCGAGTTTACCCGACGGCTTGTACACGATGTCTTCGCCTTCGGATGGTAGATGAACCTTTTGCGGCTTGGGTTCCATGTCTCGCTCGAGGCCGATGTTGGCCGGCTGTTGGGTGAACTTGCTTGGGTCCATGCTAGGATGGGTGACCTTATGGAGGGTCTCTTTGGCAGTCTCTTTGGCAGAGTCCATGTTTGCGATTGCGATGCTATTTCTCGGCGTTTGTCTTCTCGAGCATATCCTGACTTGTAAAATGGCACGGCACTCGAGTTGTCTTTTATTCCGCGAAATAAGGCACCTTGTAAGTTTTGGGAAACTTGCCTGTCCCTTTAGAGGCCGTTCGGGCAACGATACGATTCGCAATAGCCACGGGCCGACTTGACGCAAACCAACCGTCGGGCAACTAAAACACTTAACCGATCACCCACCACTCTCCGCCACCGAACCCACACCCATCACCTCGTGCCACGACGGGGCCGACATCACCAACCACGACAAGATTACCAAACACCCTGCCCAGCAATAGCAGGAAGCAGCCAATATGCCTCCAGTAAGACAGCCCATAACTCAGCACCTCTATTCCTCTCTCAGTTTCCCCTGAAATCCACAAGCTAATCACCCAAACCAAACAGCGACACCAGACACTCCCCCCAGCAGCCACCGCCGCAGCCCGCGAGGCCTTGCAGTCCTTCTACTGCCAGCTCTGCCAGAAGGGCTATAGCCGCCACAACGAATATGAGGCCCACCTCTCGTCCTACGACCACTCGCACAAGGTCCGCCTCAAGGAGATGCGCGCCATGACCCGCGACCCCGCCGCCGCCGCCCGCGCGCGAAAGGCCGAGGCCAGGGAGAACGGCGTCATCAGCATCCAGCTCGGCGGCGGGGACAAGCCCCAGGTCTCTTCTGGCGGGGGAGTAGGAGGAGGAGGAGGAGGAGGAGGAGGAGGCGGCGGGTTCAAGAAGGGGGGGTTCAAGAAGTCTGGGTTCAAGAGTGCGTTTGCGCCTGCGGAGGAGAACGGCGAGGCTGAGAAGGAGGTCAAGGTCGAGGATGAGGGCAAGGATGTTAAGGTCAAGAGCTTGGAGCTGCAGCGTGCCGGCGGTGGCGATGGCGATGGGGAGAGTGACACCGAGGACGAGGGGTACGAGATGTACGACCCTAACTTCCCTACCGACTGAGGCGGCTGTGGACGAACCGACCGATTTGCTATTGATCACACGATGATGGAATTGTCTCTCGAAGAAGTCGTCGGCGATGCGCTGATGTGCATCTCGAGGCTCGGAGGGAGAGAGCACACTGGGACGGCGAGGAAGGAGGTCTGCCTTCTCGTAGAGACGACTTCGACGGCCATAAGCACGTCTACCACTGGGACGGCGAGGAGAAAGGAGGCCGACCAGGGGCACATCCGGCATGTTCTACAACTGAACTAAGAATAAGTTCCGATGTGGACTAGTCAGAGGAGGAAGATGCCGTCACGGGACTATGGGCTCATGCATTCATCATCCCAGGGAGTGGGTTAGGAAGAGCAGTCGAACAAGTCATCTCTGCACGATACGTCGAAACTTATCACGCCATAAACACCACAATGGACAACCTGACGATTCCACTCCTTCAATTATTCCTACGGATTCGGCCAAACATTTGGCTGGAACTGCGACAAATCCTCCTCCAGCACGCCTATCATGTATCGATTCCCTGAGAACCAATCCCCCAGCTGGCTATTCTGGTGCATAGCCAACGCATGGTTCACCGGCGATGCACCAAAAGGCGCCCCAGCAGTCACGGGTGAAGTAGGCAGCGCACCACTCGCAGCCGCAGCCGCTGCTGCTGCGTGTGCGGCGGCAGCAGCATGGGCCTGTTGGACTTGTGCCTGGTGGACCTGTGCCTGGGCCTGCGCGGCCGAAAGGTCACCGTCGACGGGCATGAAGCCCAGCGCGGACAGGTAGACGTCGAACTCGTTGCCGATGGGGGCCATGTCGGTGTCCTGGGGCTCGGACGAGTTGGCCTTTGTCTTGGCCTCGACGTAGAGCGTGGCCACGTTGTGCAGCACCGAGAAGAGGCGGTGCAGCTTGTCGACGCCCTCGGAGACGGCGCACGTCGGCTGGAGCGACGCGATGAAGTCGCGCAGGCGCTGCAGGTCTGCCATGTTGGATGTCTCTATGATGTGGCAGAATATGACGATGAAGGGGACGAACGGCGCATATAGAATTGTCCTAGATGAAGAAGGCGGTGAAAGTCAGCAACAGCCAGCAATATAGACCGGGGCCAGTCTCAAACATGTCGTGGGCGCTCTATCTTACCAGTGTATATACGAAGCAGCCACCCACAGGTTGCTCCCCATCAGCTTCATGCACTCCTCGTGCGTCTGCATGGCCAGCCTCGCCGTCTCGATGCACTCAGGCGTAAAGGTCGAGAACCCGTGCCCGCCCACGCCGGCGGGGATGGCCCGGTAGACGAGCGTCAGGCTGCTCAGGAACGAGACCTGGTCGCTCTTCATGACCATCTCCATGACGGTGGCCTTGCGCGCGTCAGCCCAGCTGCCGCCACCGCCGCCGCCCGCCTTGAGCTTCCCCATCTCGGAGCTCCGGATCAGCAGCGCCTGGTCGGCGATGAGCTTGAGCCGGCCCGCGAGCCGCCGCGCGACCTCGACGCGCTGGCCCACCGGGTTGCCCAGGCTAGCGGGCGAGTACAGACGCTCGTAGATCTGGCCCTGGATGTCCGCGTGGGCGATCCACAGCCTCAGCACCTCCTTCCACATGTCGGACGCGTTGACCTGCCCTATCACCCGCGGCACCGTCACGTCGAAGTCCTGGATCGTGGGCGCGCGGCCCAGGTGCAGCGCCAGCCCCCTGTCGAGCATGTAGCTGAACCAGAAGAGGATCGCCTTCTTGTCGCTGAGCACGGTGTTGCTGTCGTGGTTGGTAGACGTGCTCTTGCTGCCGCCCGGGCTGGTCACCTCGACCGTGCCGCCCGTCACGCGGTGGTAGCCCAGGTCCTGGCACAGCTGGGCCGCGGTGGTGTTGAGCTGCCACGCGAGGTTGGGCCGGCTGACCTCGATGGCGTAGCTGGCTCCCAGCAGCAGGGCCTCGATGTTCTCCATGCTGGCCCCCAGGAAGAAGCGCAGGTTCGCGAGCCCCGTCTCGAGGTTATCCCGGCACAGGCGGTAATACCCCGTGTACCGGTCGCTCGCCGCGCTGTCCCCGAGCCCGCCCGCCACCACCGCCTTCTCCTGGAACAGGTAGTACAGCCCCATGTTGACGATGATAAAATTGGCGTGGCTGAAGTCCTCAAGCGCAAAGTACACGCGCCGGCAGGCCTCTGCAAAGTTCTCCACCGCCATGAAGCAGCACACGAGCGTGAACGTCCCCGGGGGCGTCTCCTTCACCTCCCGCAGCACGGGGATCACGGCCTGCACGGGGGGCATCGGGAGCTCGCGGAACCCGCCCCGCGGCAGGGCCCGCTGGTGCGCGAACCGCACGTCGTTGCTGCCGCCGCCACTGCTAGACGCCCCCGCCGAGCCGCGCCGCACCGGTTGCTGTTGCTGTTGCTGTTGCTGTTGCTGCTGTGTCTGTGCCGCACCGCCTCCCCCGCCTCCGCCCCCGCCGCCGGTACTCCCCTGCTGCTTCTGGCTCAGCCCGACGATCTGCTTGAGCGAGGTCAGCGCCGCGGCCATGCTGGGGTTCATGTCGCGCAGGGACGTGCGCTTGACGGCGTGCTCGAGGAACTCGGACGCGAAGACCGTGTGCGCCGTCAGCGACGAGTTGCCCTCGAAGGCGGACGAGTCGAGCTCGTTGCTCGCCCCGCCTGGGGTGCTGGTGTCGTCCTCGTCGTCCTCGTCGAGGTCGTCACCGTCGCCGCGGTCGTCCCCTGAGATGTCGTCCATCATGTCGGCGTGGTGGTGATGGTGATGGTGGGCGGCGGACATGGCTGTTAGTGGGGAGCCGTTTCGGGCCGCCGCCGCCCCCCTGCGGTCGTCGCCCCTTGCTGCCCTGCCGCTGGCGTCCATCGAGTTAGACGACGATGACGATGCCAGTGGCGGGGGGCCCTCGTGAAGGGGCAGGTCGGGGCCCCGCCTGAGGCCGCTGTTGTTGCTCAGTTCGCGGAGGAGCTTCTCTATCGAACCGAGCCGCTGTTCTATCATGTCGATCTTGCGCTCACTGGAGTGTGGTTAGTCATGGTGGGTGTGCCATGGGTGGAGGGCCTTTGTTGTCTGTTGAGAACCTGGCCGGAGGTGAGGCATATGGACTCGGGATGGGAGTAGGTTTGATGACAAAGGATATGAAGCCATGAGAGACGAACTATTGCGTAGATATCAGGACCCTCTGCCTTGCCTCCCTGGGCTTCTGTCCCGCGCCTGTTGAGCTGCAAATCCGATTCGCTATACGACAATTCGAGCATGGCGATTCTTTGTCGCATCGTATCTGGCGGGCGTCTCGTCAGTCAGACCCCATACACAAAATCGGCGTGATGCGTGGCCTGTCGTCCGGAACTCAACTGCGACCAAAGGCGTCCGCGGACGAGCAGACATGCACCTCATCTGCAGCATAGTGTATACTTACTTTCCGTATCCGGCACTGGTCACACTGTCACCCGTCAGCAAGGGGGGATCTTCTGAGGTGGTATACCGGTGGATATCCAAGGGGGTCCTCGGACGCCCGAGGATTCACGATCAGTTGGTTATGTGGTGTGAGGTACGAGTCTGGGCAGGTCTGGGGACGGGCATATATATATATATGACAATCCCGTTCAAGACCACGATTTGACAATCGATTTACACAATCCCATCATACGTACTGCTCGGCTGATGGCCGCATTGGCCGGGTCCTGAGGTTCTCCTCCTCCGCCTCCGCCGCCGACTGGTGCCCCTGAGTCGCTCCGGCCGTGATCTGAGGGTGCTACCGGTTCCCATGCTGCACGTCTCGGGAGGGGGTTCATTGGCATGTAGAAGAGGTGTTTTACGGGAGACGGGAGAGGAACCAAACAAGAAGAAAAGCCGACACGGATGGAACGTTAAACATTCAATGCTGAATCGGGGCCTTTCATGAGCTTGTTTGTCGTTCATCTTGCCTTGGGCTGTGCCCGTCGCACAGGGCTCAGGGTGCTCGCTTCTCAGGGTCCGGGCACAAGGGACTCGGCTTCCGCGGAGGGCCGAGGCACCATGTCCCAGCGGCGGGGCGGAGAGGGGCTAGCTTTTTGGTCTAGGCTGTGTTGAGTCTCGACTACTCCGTTGGAGTCCGTTGGAGCGTCTTAATTAGCCGAGTGAGGACAAGTGGACGATCTACCAAGAACAATAGTGTAGTACATAGTCTAGTATTCGTCTAATTTATGTAATATGTTTTGAGCAATTGAATAGTTCAAATGCAAGCAGTGTACAGTAAAAGGCGAAATGGGTGTCGCCAAAATCTTTAGTTAACATTTTTCGTACAGGTGGTGTGGGTCTGTGGCTTGCGTGACTTGGCAGATTATGCTTGTTTTGAAAAGGTACTTAAGGATTAGTCGCTAACAGAGCCGGTATTGGCGGTGACAGCGTGCGGCACGTCCCAGTATAGGGCCCGTCCACTTCTCTGATGCACCCACTGTGGCTCTGGTATGGATAAAGGCTTTCTTATGTCAGAAACGTTCTGTACCGTATAATAGAGTGCTTTGTCTCCCGAATTGTAGCTATTCCAACAAAAGCCTTGTTGGATAACGGTGCTAGAAGATTCTACAGAGAAGGAAAACGAGAAAAATATAAATTATACTTATTCCCCTGGACCCCTTCTGAAGACGAATCCGAAAACCAAATGATACAGAGATCTTGACAGAGTGACGATCAGGGATTAGGAAATTTATTTGATGAAAACTCAATGCTCCCGACGTGACCTGATGGACCTCCCACACCGAGACTCTCCCGTGAAAAATCGGAAACGACCAGCCGGAAATCCGGAGGCAGCCAAAGTACATTCTGACCATTCCACATAATCCATGAACAATCAATACTTATACGGTAACCATGTTGCTGGGGATTCCGAAGGAAAACTGTACCCAGATCGAGAGACCGAAGGGGCCGGTCTGAGTCGGTCGGTCTGTTAGCCACACTGTGAAGGACCGGGTGGCCTGAGGTCCAAGCGCAGAACGCCTCAGTGATGTTATTGGATTGGATTGGAGCTGGATCCGAGCCTCGATCCAATCCAGTCCAGACGTGGGGACAGGCAGCCTCCAGGATATCCAGAACCGATCCAGTTCATATTTTTACCCTTTTGGGACAATCAATGAGCCGCTGAATAAGCAGACTTGGAGTAGAACTGTTCTTGTCCTTGGGTTATGACACCACCTAACTACGGAGCTCATGTTCTCTAGCAACTTGCGTCTCCAGTATGTTCTTCTCGCTTCCATCATCTTCGCCGCCTTCCTCTCCCTCACCCAGCCCATCCGCCCCAACTGTACTCCCTGCCTCACCCTCCATCAAACCGATGGCAGAGTCATCAAATGCCTTCTGCTCCGGGCGACCATACCAAGCTCGTAAGCACTCGCTGGCTTCAATGACGTCCATCCGGAGCCGTGAGCGATGATTTGGTGTTTCGATTCCAGGTGGTTTAAGGTAGTACAATTGCCCTTGCCGGAAATAGGAAGTCCCTGTTGGCGCTGCTGCTGTTCGCACAGATAACAGTACCAGAACCTCTTCGTCGGGTCCTGCTTGAGTTGTATGTCTTCACCATACTGCCAGACGACTGATGTCCTTTTCTTGGTGTGCTTTTGGGACTTTGCCACAACAGAGTAGCGTACATATTGCTTCCCATTCAGCTTGAATTCGTCGGGTTCGATCAGGGTTCCGTCGGGGTCGTTTGGGCGAGGACTAATATATGTTGGAGCAAGAATAACTCTGTCAGAATCAGGACGGCGACCGCTGGCAGCACCGAAATAGCTGGAGATAGTGGCCATGGTGTAGCTGGTGAGTGGACTGTTCAGACACGTCTGCCACAGTAGAAGGACTGCTGAAGTCGCGAGCGACGCGTTTGCCTCCGTGCTTTTAATAGCGTAGCAATCTGCACGCGTTGGATGTTAACCCAATAGCGGAACGATAGTTCGCGCGTCGTGTCGTGGTCTGCGACGGCAGCTGCGACGGGAGACTCCTCATGACCACTCAATTAGGCTTAGCTCTTGCCTTATCAGGTTAGACCATTGGAGCTCCAGGAGCTGGTTGCCAATCAATCCAATCCAGTCCAAATCTTCGAGAAACCCAAATCCAGTCCAGCCATTTTCCGACAAATCCAGTCCAATCCAAATTGCCTCCAATCCAATAACATCACTGGAACGCCTTAGCTTTACTACCAGTCCTTTCTCTATCGAGAGGGCATCGTTCTGACCGGCGAAAAGGGTTGAGAGTAGGGTTCACCGAAAACTCTCTCACCGAACCTGTCCTCGTTCTAAACAGTGCCCACGCTTCCGTGACGCTTCCTCTGTCAATACGATACAGACTGCGGGTCAAGTCGCGCGTTAACAAGCTTTCAGGGGTCCCATTGTACAGTATGTGGTGGCGCAGTTTCGGCTAAGCCCGGGACCAGGGTCGCGCGATGACTCCTAGAAAGAGGCTAGGTCTATAAAAGCTTTTGCTTCCTGGAATCATCTTGTCCGATCAGAATCACAAGACCCGCATACTCTGTCTCGTTTCGGTATTCCAGCTCCGGAGCATCCCTTTCCACAGAATCACCGTCATGGATCCGTCTACACGCCGTAGAGTCACAAAGATCGGCCCCTTAGATAAGCGCCGCACGCTACGTCGGTGCGAGCAGTGCCGCATAAGTCGAACCAAGGCAAGTTGTGACGCGACATTGTTTAGGCTCCTATACCGGGCCTACTAACCCGGTCTAAACAGTGTGAAGGGGGCCGACCATGCCATGCCTGCAGAGCGCGCTTGGTTGGGTGCCAAGATCAAGCCCCGCAGGGTGCCATAGAATTTGTGATAAATTCGCCAGATATGCCAATCGCCTTGGTCAGTCCAGCTGAGGCCCAGATCTGGTCCACGATAGTCTGCCTTCAGTGCCTAGAACCCGTCTACGAATTCGTAGGGGTTTGTCCTTCACCTATAACGGATCTATTCTCAACAGGCATGCTTCTTCAATGTTTCCAACAAGACGAAAGTATTCGAGCAGCCCTCGGTTATATAGGCAACGCGTATGCTACCAATTGCCAACAGCAAGCTGAGAGTCGAGAGAGAAGCGTGCTTATGGAGATGGAGCAACGCGAGCTCTATGCCACTATTCAAACACGCCTGCAAAAGTCTAATTCGCATATGGACCCTTCCCTACTGCTGCTCGCTCTTCTTTTCTGTCTCTTACAGGTATTTCCCTAGGGCGCCAAGACAATTCTGATTCTTAACTAACTGGAGCAAGTTGATGAGCACTCAGAGCTGCAATATATGCTTGCAAATATTGGACCAGATCACCTTTTGCATTGTGCAGCCTCGTGGCCCTCGTGGATTCTTGACAGAATTTGACAAGTCCAATTTCTTGCTCTTCTGTATCCTCCAGGGATTGGGAAATCTGATGCGCAAGCAAAGCACAGCCTTGACAGATGCAAAATGGTCCAAATCCATAGCTAACGTTGAGACACGCGGGGTTCTACTCAGTAGGGAACAAGACACGTTGCTCTTCGAGCGCATATGTACCTTTGTTGCGTTGCTAGCTGACATCAACGTTCAGTTTGTCTACCCATATTCCTTTCTGAAATTATATATTCTCGGCTTACTGATTCAATTCTTAGGTCTCATGCGTGGCTTAGTGAAGAGAGCAAGTTTACTCTCATGCCAGAATTCTACCGTGTCTCAATGGACTACACCTGCTCGACCCAGTCCGAGGCTTCAACCTATGCCAAGCATCTCCGAACCGGACAGAGCATCATACAGCAAGCATCAGACCTGTTGCGGTCTATTCAACGGTTTGAGGACCTTGTGAGGGGATTGAAATTTGCTCACGACACATCCTACGATATGTTCCTTGCACATTCTCTCTGCTTGAAGATCGGCACGATTCGATTATTTGCCGACTTCCTCTGGCAAAATGCCCCCCTTTCTAGGGAGGATCTGCAAGAATCATGGATTCAAGCCTACGCGCACTCTGCTCTGAATCATGTCGAGAACAGATTGCAGCATTCCGGTCTCGAGGCCGTAATTTATATCGAGCATCT
Source organism: Diaporthe sp. PMI_573 (assembly GCA_021399435.1). Classification (NCBI taxonomy): domain Eukaryota; kingdom Fungi; phylum Ascomycota; class Sordariomycetes; order Diaporthales; family Diaporthaceae; genus Diaporthe; species Diaporthe sp. PMI_573. Next base: position 263,121 of record JAJTUP010000045.1, read on the forward strand.
CATGCTCATTGGGATTGAGGTGCGAGATCTCTCGAACAGGCACCGAGTTATCTCGTTGTTAAAAACGATTCGAGGACGAGGATTTGTTTTTGCGGAGGTCTATATTGCAGATTTGCAACTGGCTTGGGAGGCTGTTCCAACCTGCTGTGCTCCAGTTGCGCAGAGCTCGCTTCTGGGTTGCGACTTGCAAGAGCAAGGCTTCGTTTGACGGAGAGCTGAGGATCGCGATAATTTTACCATTCTGTGGGGATAGTGGCTCCATCGCGATTAATTTATGCTACGCTTGTTGCAACTCTCGTTTATTTTTCAATAACTTGTCCCTGTATATGGGTCACGTTTCTGGTTCAAGCGGGAAAGGGGACAACTGGATTCTCATTATCCTAAAGTTGGTCCCATTAGCGGCGACGTGCAAGCTTGGCAGTGCGAGAAAGGTATCACTTTGAAAACTACACGAATTGAATTTCTGTTAGATCTGGCTTTTCATTCATGGCCTTAAAAGAGCTTTGCGTCAAATTTCAAAAATCCTTGTCTGCTTGTGTTTTACAGACCATTATGTACACAACGTATAAGGGGTATAGAAGTCCTGTTGCAGCGGCCTCAGATGCACATCAAATAGTAGACCTCGCGCCATTAGAAGCGGTCCCAAAGTGTGCTCCGAAGAATGTGCCACATCCTAGAGGCTTCCCGCAGGGGCATCCCATCTCTGCATCGTGATGGCCACGCGAGGAGGTGCGTCGTCTCGTCGCTTGCGCAGTTGTCGGATCTCGAAAGCAAGTTTCGAAGTTTTCGCGTTTTTGACCGCTTGTTAGGCCAAAGTTGTGCGTGCCATAGTAAAATGGCGTAATTTCTAGCAGGGTGCTAACAGCAGCGTGCCAAGAAATTAAGAGTCGAGGGGAAGGTGGTGGTGCTGAGGAGGCGGACCGCGGCGGACCGAGCAAACGACGATGTGGCAACTGCGGCGAGACTGGGCATAACGCAAGAACTTGTGAGAAAGATGCAGAAGAGTCTAGTCAGTCAGATTCAGAGTGTATAATAGTACATTCTTAAGCGGTCCGCGTCGGACCGCCAAAATAGTTGATTTGGCTGGTGTAGATTGAGGTTGATTCTGCATGGTTGAAATGCTCCATTTTGGTGGGGAACGCGATTTTCCCACCAAAAGTCAGCCACTTCAGACTGGCACTGCAGCCACCCCAACCACTCTAAATTGACCAAATCAATTAAAAATAAGCAATTGGGACCAGTTGGCACCAATTGGTGCCAATTTTTATTGATATGTTGGCCTCAGGTGGGTGCTAGGGTTGGCAAAAGTTAGCAGAGTTAGCAAAACTGACCGGGCATGTGTCCTGACCGGCTGACTGTCCACCTACGTTATATAAATAAAGTTGCATCGATTTTGGACCATTACTAAGCAAAGTGCACGGACCAACACTTTTAGAGGTTTTGTATAAAAATATATGGATGTCACGGCCGTGCCGGCCGTGCTGGCCGTGCCCTGCCCGAAGCCGTTGGGACCTAGAACTAGGTCCGAGTTACGTAAGCCGCCGGCTTTATAAAACTCTGTATCCTGTCCTGAATCCTGTTTCGTAGCTCTTCGAGCTACGTCTTGTCAACAGAGCCTGTGCCTGCCGAGGATAGAGCCTGTACGTAGTGAATAAGAACCGTTACTGCCTGCTCAACGTCCACCTGCCTGAACCCGCCTGCCTGCTATCGTGACAATGGAGCCCACCTAAAGTTAACAACTTTAACCCTTGTATGCAACCTTATTCTTAGCTTTAAATAATAATAAAAACTGTCAGATTATCACCCTTTTAGGTATATGGGACGTGTAATTATGGTCCAATTGATGGGGTGGTCACTGTGTGTCTTGTGATCATGTCTTGTCTAGGTTCTCTAGCGCGACCCCTCCCGTTGGGGCTGGTTTTGTCATGACGGACATATTGATGCCTCAGGCACACACCTCTTGGCTACCCGTCACATCTGACAAAAACTTAAAAATATGTTTATAAATGTAGAATATACTAGCTTATTTAAAAAAAAAACTAAGACTTTCTAGTATAAATAGGTTAAAGTAAGTAGTAAAGAGAGTAAAATTATAAAAAGTGCGCCACTGACTGATCTGCGCCACTGACTGATGAACCACGTTGTCACGGCCAGCGCGAGATGCAGCATGGGAGCTGGGTCTATTGGCGCTATCAACGAATATTCTAAGCTGAGGAGAGAAGAAAAGGGGGGAGCGGAGCTCTGGCGGTCCTCTGGCTCGCGAAGTCTTGACGCGACTGTGGGGCTAAGGGTTAGGGTCCTTGTGACGGCCAGGTGGCTTGCCTACCATGGCTGCCGTCACACACGTTATCTATTAAAACTCTAAATAAGCCGAAATTGAGGAGGATTTGCCTACATGACTGGCTTTAACACCGTTATTAACACAGGCTTCAACGCTGTCATCAACTCAATCACGGACAGCTACCGATACAAGGGGAAGGGAAACATGAGGCAGACGCAGAAGGGGAACCCGGGCTAGCTCGAGGCTCTCAGCAACACCCTTTGCCTAAATAGGAAGTAATCAAGCGAGCGTAGTACGGGGGCCGTAATCAAACATAAAACCGACCGTGCTCTCCCTGCAACTCGGCGAATTAGCAACGCTCTCAGACCAGAGTGACTATCATGTAAGACGGCGCCGTAGCGAGAGATTGTGGCGCGGTAAGGAGTAACGGTATCTGGAAATAATCGAGCGGCTGGGGATCTAGATGTTGATGGTGACATGCGCTACTGACAATTGTGCCCGGCATTGCTTCCTCAATGAATCCGGGGCCTCGGGGGCGTCGGACCATGTTGATGGCTGGTTCTTGGACAAACTCGACACATACAATCAACCCAACTATATATAAAAGGACGACACCGCCGAGTCTGTTGGCTAATCGTCTCAACCCACACCCACTCAACTTTATACCACTTCAACTCTCGTTTCTCTATCCAACATGCGGGCACCCATCCCGCTTACCCTTGCTCTCATCGGCCTGCAGACCGGTGCGTTCGCTCGCGAGGCATCCAACTTCAACGTGTCTGCCAAAGTTGCGCAATCCTACGGTTGTGGTTCAGACTGCTACCAAGTTTTGCAGTTAACCAACGAAGCCGATCGCTCTCTAGTTCGCACTGAGCCTGGCTTTGACTTCGGCTTTTACGCAACCGCGACGAACTTTTCGGGGTCATCCCCCGGCGACCTTCTCAAGCTTCAGCCCCTTGATCCTAGGCCGCTGAACATCCAAGATGGAACAACCGCCTACCGCATTCAATACACCTCCATCGATTATGATGGCTCGCTAGTTCCCGTCACCGGTTTTGTCGCCTTCCCCATGATTCCTATCGGCACTCGGAAGTATCCTGTCGTCGCCTACGCCCATGGAACAATTGGAGTTTACCGAGGCTGCGCGCCTTCGGCGGGCCCCAGTTTATTTGACTATGATACTTGGTCGCTCATCACCAACCGGGGCTATGCCGTCGTTGCAACCGACTACGCTGGCCTAGGCAATAACTACACGATGCACAAGTATTGCAGCTTCCCCGGCCATGCCAACGATCTCTATTATTCCGTCATAGCCGCCCGTAGGGCATTCGGCCATATCCTTTCACAGGACTGGATGTCCGTGGGCCACTCGCAGGGCGGCGGAGCAGTATGGAAGTTGGCCGAGAGCAAGTTTGTGCAACACGGCGTCAGTGACGCGGGGCGCTACCTCGGTACTGTCTCCATTAGCCCTGCGACAACGATCCTGGATATGTTCAAGCTGTACAGCAAGAAGCTGGAGGAGAATCCCGAAGAATTTCGCCCTTACGTCGTCGCGGCGGAGCTGCCCTCTTTCTCCATTGGACTCAGCCGTGCCTTACCCGAGTATCACCATGGATTGCTTGGTAAAGGCCTCAAGAAACGTGTAGGCCTCATGGATGAGACACAGGTGTGTACTAATGGCATGATGGGAATGACGATGGACTTGCCTATCAAGGATGTTCTCAATGTCCAAGGGGCCGAATTCGAAATCCTCGAGAAGTGGCAGAACGACACGGCACCAGGATCAGGCCGGTCGCCGCAGCCCTTGTTGGTCGTTCAGGGGTTAAATGATACGGGTATTTTGCCAGCCATTACGAGGAGGACGTGGGAACGCTCCTGCAAGAGTGGTAATGAGATTCACTTGCGAGAGTATGATGGGTTCGACCACTCGCCTACCCCACCGGCCTCGGCGCCCGAGTGGTTGGAGTGGATTGGGGAGATTTTTGCGGGAAGACATAATTCTTGTGGTTGCGATCTCAAGAAGAGGGTCCCCATGGATAGGGCGCATGTTAAGGCGCCCCCGGAGTTTGATTACGCAGAGTTGGGTATTACCTTTCTCACTACCTGAGGATACGAGGAGGTCCGGCAACGAGGGGGAGGGGTTGTTCTTTACTGGGTTGCTGACGAAGGTGCGGTGGAGAGAGGGGTTAGGGTTAGGGCTTACCGGGGAAGATAAGTTGGGGCTTCGTTCGTTAGGGGTTCATTTTCTCTTCTCATTTTCTTCTTTTGTATGTGTGTGTGTGTGTGTGTGTCGTTGAGCATCCTGAGTTAGTTGACGTGGAATAAGGGGAAGCGGACAGAGGTGACTTATAACATTCATAGCCGCGGAGGAGGCTTATTCAACCTAGCAACTCAATACATCGCCTCGCATCCAAACTTTTCGCACGGCATCAGTGTTGGGGTTGTTGGAAAGTACAAGTCAACACTAGAATTCAAGCAGAGGAAAACATTATTGTGCACGCTATGCAGCCGATTTTAGGTAAGATGTCTTTGGAACACTTAAACCAGCAGGGCTAGATACACTTGCTGCCACCACGAGATGCCACAAGCATGTACTCAAGGGCTTGTCAAGAAGCGTTGATTGCTTTGCTATGTACGATATTAGGTGTAATACAAGACGTTGTGTAGAGAACAGAAGTGTAAACAGAGTTGAGATGTCACGGGTATTTTGTTCTCCTATGTATCGGCCAGCCCTCGGAGGCACCCCGGAGCTGGGCTGGAGGCTCACGGGCCACATGTATATAACCCTACGAACCTCCCAGGGCTTAGACCCTTAAGGTTTCGTCTTATCTCACCCTAATATATATCCTTTCGTCCCATATTTGATTGCCTGCCTACAGAGCCCTTACATGAGATGAATATAACAAGGGGGCGGCCCTTGCGCTAGCGCGGGGCTTTGACTCATAGAAAGGCAGGAGGTCGCGCTAAGCGAGCCAGCGTGTGCTGATTGGTTGATTGCTGATTGAGGAAGACAGGTGTTACAATGGGTACCGTGACAGCCACAAACTGCGCTATACAGCCATAGTAATATGGAAATATCGTTTACTCCACAAGTTTACAAAAATTGGATGGAGTGATTGGGCTTATCGCTGTCGCGCTCTAGTGCACGGGCATTTGTAGGTGTGTGGGACGAGAAAGGTGAGAGTATCTTATGCGTTTCTTCAAATGGTTGCTCTGGCCGTAGCTTGTTTACAGATACCACACAGCAAGATTGTCACCGTAATTTATATTGACATGATTTGTAACTGCGCCTGTCTGCAACAAAGTATTGCTAGGAACTCTACAAGTACAGACAAGATCCCATCCCCATACATTTTCTAATAGGGTACACATATGTTTGGAATTGCAAGTTTGTGCAGCACGCAGGGCCGCATGGTCGTTCCCTTCGGAAATTCTGACAGCGCAGCGACAAATTCTTTCGTCCCCAGAGCAGCCTTGAGTGTTTCAGCGTTCTCCCAAACCGCGTAGTTGACCATAATGTTGGCGCCGCCTATGCCGCGGTGCAGCTGCGCGGAAATATAGCCTGGCTCCTTCTTAAGAGCTTCCGCGGTTTTCTGCCAGACGACAATGGCCTCATCCAGTCTGCCAGAGGGAACAAGGAAGTTGTTCAGCAGAACAACCGGGCCGGTGTCGGGACTATCGAGTTGCTTGGGCAAGGGAGTGGCAGGATCGAAGTCGAGTGTGGTGACTGGATTCACTGAGTTGGACATGATTGATTGTTTCGGGGGGCGACGATATTTGTGGCGCGTCAAAGATATTTTAACAAAAGGCTCAATGAACAAAGTTGGCTACATTTTACCGTTGACCCGGATCATGGCTGCGCTATATAGGACGGATGTATGCTTTGCTCAGCATCCAGTCCACTGCAGGGACATTTTGTGACTCTGTGGGACGGAAGACCATTCGTGTCTGGTGGAGCATATATGCGCGTCATTTGTACGAAGCTTCTGAATCTGGCCAATCAGGGTACGTATGGACACTGCGATTGACCCGACACCGAACGAATCACACCGATCCACCGATTTTTGTTGCTCCTTTACACAACTCTGTTCGGCATTCTTGAAGAGGCGACGCCGAGATTCGCCACGCGCGAGTCAGCATGCATTACTAGTTGAAGCTCTGGGAAATAACACCACACACAGCGAGAACTCAATTTTTGGAAACCAGATTACGATAGCATCAAACACATCTGCCAGTGGCCGCAACGGTTTCTAGAGGCCATCGCGCGTCCCTTCGCGTGGATTTTCTCGGTGTTTCCTATATGCCGTTGTCGGTCAAACAAGACCGATGCACCGACCTTACGTCATCAAACGTCATCAAAAAATTCCCCGGATCAATCAGAAGGTAATCCGATTCCAAAATCGCCAACGTTATGGACCGACGCGCCGGAAATAGCGTTCGCGCTGTGGGACGAACGGTCACCCTTGTATGAGGCGAGAGAAGGTGCGAATCTTCCCGTGCTATCTGTTTCAATTCCCATCTTTTTCGAGGCATCAATCATTCTTCAATGACCTCTAAATTGATCACGGTCATTGCCGGGGTCGGCTCAGGCACAGGTGCATCGGTTGCCCGTAAGTTTGCGGTTGCTTATCCTGTCGTTCTGCTATCGAGGAGATCGGAGAGCTTTGAATGGTTGGTAAAGGAGATCAATCAAAGCGGAGGGGAGGCAGTTGGCATCAGCACAGATGTCTCAGACTCAAGGAGCGTCAGGAATGCAATTGATGTGATCAAGGAGCGATTTGGTGACAACGTCGGCGCTGCCGTGAGTCTACCATTGCTACACGTTTTGATCCAGCGCCTTATTATTCTCTAGGCAGCCATCTTCAACGCCAGCAGCGGTTTTGTCAGCAAACCGTTCCTCGAGCTCCCAGAAGATGTCTTCTCTTCGTCCATCGACGTAACTGCGAAAGGGGGGTTCAACTTTTCCCAAGCAGTGCTCCCGCTTCTTCTCCAGAGCGTGGAACTGAAGTCTAGGCACCCGCCATCTCTGATATTCACCGGGGCAACTGCATCTATCAAAAGCAGTGCACAAGTGGCCTCCTTCTCAACTGGCAAATGGGCCGTTCGTGCACTTAGTCAGTCCTTGGCAAAGGAGTTTGGTCCTCGAGGTGTTCACGTTGCCCACGCTATTATGGACGGTATTATCGATATTCCGAAGTCGAAAGAGTTTCTGAAGGCTTTTGGACCTGATGCCACGATATCTCCTGAGGTGGTAAGGGAGTAGCCGAGTTACGATGCGAAGTCTAACTAACAACTCCGCAGATTGCCAACGATTACTGGTGGCTCCATACTCAACCTGTTACGAATTTCACGTGGGAGGTTGATTTCCGGCCGGCGGCTGAGAAGTGGTAGTGGGTAGTGTGTACATAGGAGGCAGTCGATATGCTCATACAACGAAGAGAGTGGCACAGCTTGCCCATAATAGCTTTGATGCCGTGGACGCCCATCCATCGAGAGCAATGACCAGTATAACACGCTCCGGAGAGCCTTCGCAGCAGATATATCTCGCAAGAAAGCTGATATGTTGTGCAAGTTTGCCATCAAGATGTGCCTCAGAAAGGACCTAACTAAGTTAGATGGCATTCTCGCATGTATTGAGGTTGGATGAATGAGAACTTGCGCACACTGCTGGCAAATGTAGATCACATTAACAACTCTTCACTCACTAAGTGCTACCAAGATGGACTGTGCGCTCACACTTTGGTCGAACCGCGACGAGAGCTCAAAGTCAGGATCAGATTTAAAGCAACGTGGACAAAAACCCGAGACGAAGATAGCTTCACAGTCAGGGGGTACGGCCTCACGATGGAAGCCACGTTAATAGACGAACATTGAGCTCATGGGAAAGAGACTGGTGGCTGATTAAGCAGTCAGAATGAGTGCGTCAACAGATGTTGCTAGTAGCGTCACATCCCCCACGTCATGCAGAGGCACGACTACTGCGATAGAGGACAGAATCGAACATCCTGCTACATGTACGCTTTTCCACAGAACGAAGTCGAGTCATTGATCCTTCGGACACTTGGGCAAGTAACTCCATTCTCGCTTTGTTGATTACAAATAGAACGAGTAGTGGCTTCGCGTCCGCCCGAGCCCGAATCTTAGCAAGCAAGTGGGGATCTCTGTGGGATAGAGCCAATAAGCGATGAAGAGGGGCTACGGGGCAGATCTTTTGGGCCCCGCATCGTGACGTAACATTCTGGCCGCGCTAACGAATACCTTTGTTCTACGCAGCTAAATCGCGGATTGAGGTTTAAATACCTGTGTCTTCCTATGATTACTTGTCATAACACTTCAAGGCTCCTCGTTTCCATTTCCACTACTCATCGTTTCGAGACTCCGATCGTTTATTCTCAACAGTCACTCCAAACGAGTATATTGCAGCCGCACTAGATCATGTCCTCTACTACCCAAAAGGTTATCACTGTCTTTGGTGCGACCGGCAACCAGGGCGGATCTGTCATATCGGCCATCCTCTCTACGGATCTTGCCTCACAGTACGCCATCCGTGGTGTTACACGCGACCCCGCCAAACCCTCTGCTCAGACCTTGAAGGCCAAGGGAGTGGAACCTATCAAGGCGGATCTAAACGACCCTTCCTCCCTCATCACCGCCATTAAGGGCTCCTTCGCCGTTTACGGCGTGACCAACTACTGGGACGCGATGTCGAAGTCAACCGAAATCACTCAGGGCAAAAATCTTGTGGATGCCTGCATCGCTGCCAATGTGAAACACCTCATTTGGTCGTCCCTGCCCAACACGACGGCCTTGACCTCTGGAGCGCTTAGTAATATTGAGCACTTCGATTCCAAGGCCGAGGTGTCCACGTATGCAGAGACCGAGAAGGCGAAGACAGGAATGTGGGTCACCCATTTCATGCCCGGATACTTCATGCAAAACCTGAAATCCGGCATCATGAAAGACCCGCAAACGGGTGTTTCTACTATGTCTGCACCTTGGACCGCAACAACGACTCACCTTCCGTTGCTCGACATTGTTGCCGACACCGGCAAATACGTTACTGGTGCGTTGGTCGCTGGCTCGGCTGCAAACGGCAAATTCATCCAGGGCGTGTCGCAGTGGACTACTCCTGCCGAAGTGGTCAGCACCATTTCCGAGGTGACAGGCAGCAAGGTCGTCTTTCAGGAGATACCTCAAGACGTTTGGCAAGGGTTCCTGCCTCTTCCTCCTCACGCAAAGCAGGAACTTGGTGAGAACATGGCATTGATTAGGGACTACAGCTATTACGGCAAAGACTCTCCGTCCAAGCAGAGCGAAAGCGATGCGTTCATTAGGGCTGTCAAGGGTCAGAAGCTTACTAGCCTGGCCGAGTTTGCCAAGGCTATTTCATGGGAATGAACAGTCCGGCAGACAAGTAATTACATAGACAAATACACAACGTGCCAGCGGAAGTAACGAGCGCATTAGACAAGACAGTGATACTCAGTCAGTTCAGGTTCTCTAGCCCTACAGCTTCAGTTGACTCTGTCTCGGAGATGACAAAGAAGCGAATCCTGTTGATGCCGCAGCTTGGAGACGTACATAGTAGACGCGCATCCATGCTTTGAAAGACTATTGGAATGATACATACACACCGACGCACGGCGAGCGGCAAGCAAGTAGAAGGGCAAACGCGATATTAGTCCTGTAGTTTCATTGCAGTCTATAGATCCTATTCAGAGGACAGGGTAAATGGAAAAGTGTGGAGAAGCGACTCATTGATAGAGCGTGAGATGAGATGTCTTGTCTTGTTGTGGTAACGAGCGACTCGATTGCTTATGCATTCGAAAGATGGTCGCCGCTCGCCTCTACCGTGAAATCCAAATGCAATGCATCTGTGACAGATGTGCTTGATCCCAGCCAAGTGGTCCACAAGTTGAATGTCTCCAAAACAGGATCGCCACAGGAGCCAGCTGCATCAGACCCAGGAATTTTCGTGGGTTCACAGAAAAGTGTAGTAGGGCTGGAGCAGCGTGAAGATGGCTCGCTTGTCTTTTGCGACAAACCCTGTGCCGACTCAGCTGGAGGATCAGATGGCCGCTCCACAACTTTCCACCGCCTGAGGTGACTCTGGGATATTGAGCTCCACGACAATTCCTGGGTCTGATGTAGCTGGCTCCTGTGGCGATCCTGTTCTGGAGACATTCAACTTGTGGACCACTTGGCTGGGAGTGAGTACCGTGACTTCGCCGTCAGTGAAGATTCCCTCACTAGCGGATTGTGCGTGTACTCGAATAAGAGCTGCAAGTACGGCTGAGAGGATGTCAAGATCGTCGGAATTGTGGACGATGTCAAGGATGGTGGAACTCCACTGACGCCAACCTTTTGTCCCAGACGCAAGCTAAAGCTAGTACCTGCTCACAGACCACGTACCATCGCAACTATGCAGACCAATCAAGGGCACAGCACAAGTATCATGCATCAACTGTCCAGCTAATTACATGCTGTTATAGGGTATGCACGATGGGTCGAAGGACACAGTACAGTGAACGAAGAATGCATCATACGATGGAACGTATGTTATTCCTGTATCTGTGATACATGTGCACCTCTTTATCGAAATTGACATAGGACCAAAGAATTTCCTGGATGGGAGCTTATTGCTGGCGGCAATGTAAGAATCCGAAGCTCTGTGACAGCAGTGGCGGCCTTAAGAGGTATCGACCCTTGGACCCTGAACACTTTGGCCATTATACTGCGTCTCGGGGTCCGATGATCTTGATCTTGCACTAGGTTCATAAAGCCTCAAGCCGCTGTATGCACTGTGATGGCCAACCTGGAAATGTTTCGTCTTGTTTTGGCTTTTGGTCGTTCGTTACTCTGGTTACTTAGGGGACGCAAACAGACCACACGCGCCAAAGTGGGAGACGAGACGTGGGCTGATCAAATTGGCTTGGTAACTCTGCAAGCAGTATCAATTCCTTCATTTGATTTGAATATAATTTCTCATTCATATTCGTTGGTAACCTTGAAACTTAGTATCAAGAGCAGTGAACTGACCCCAGATTGGATTCTCAATTACAAATTTAGCCATGTTTTGGCCAAATGATAGCCCCTTCAAGATAGTAGTAACATTGCTGGCGATGAGTGTCTGGATATTATGCTTCTAAGACTAGCCCACATCCCTACACGACATTTAAACAGTAGGCTGCGACATCAAACTGTTGTCCAGCTTGCCGGATATTCACGGACTTGAAGACTCGAGTTGCACTAAATTTTAATTACCATATTGTATTCTTCCCACGGCAATTGCATTTACTAGCATACCAGTCTGGCCATCCCAGACGGCCATATTATTCCGCCAGGTGAATCAAACAAAGCCACGCTGTGGCGCAAGGCTTGACTAACGGGTTGCAGTCGGACGATGGAGGAAGCCAAAAGCAGTCTCATAATGTCACAAAACGGGTCTTATACCACAGTTTCATTTTATTTGAAAGTTGAATTATTCTGGGCTGGAGCCCACACATTACGCTAATTACCACATTATTGCAAGAGAAGAGCGCTCGGGTATCCCTCTTCAATATCTACATATGAAATTTCCAGACCCGTATATCAATACAATGATGATTCGCTGTCTATATGCCGGAGTCATCCTGGACCAGTTTCGCCTCCGTGGCGTAGGCGTTCCAGGCGTCGCACGTGTCATTCAGCTCGTCGCTGTCGATGAGACCCGCGATCTCGGACTGCCTCTCGACCATCTGGACGGCGAGACCCTCTGAGGTGTGCCATGCAATGTGGCAGTGAGTGAGCCAGACCTGTAGAAAGGAATATTAGCACTTGAACTGTGAATACTTTGAAATGAAATGGCACATTGACTTACACCAGGGTTGTCCGTGTAAAAAGCGAAGGCGACCCAACCGCTTGCGGGCAGCAGCACAACATCGCGACGGGGCACATTGACAGTCTGCAGGTTGGCCGTGGAAGCATCATACTTGCCCACGCCCTGGCCGAGGACCCAGAAGTCGTGGCCGTGGAGGTGGAGGGGGTGCGCGGCTCCCAGGCTGGTCTGGACGATCCAGTAGACCCACTCGTTGGCGTTGGGCAGCTGGATCATGTTCTGCTCGGCGGACCAGGTGTTGTTGTCCTCGTTCACCTGCAGCAGCGAGGGGTAGTTCCACTGGTTGATGAAGGTGCTGTTGCCCATGGACCAGTAGAAGCGGCCCGCGGAGGCGGCCACTGCGACGGAGAAGTCGGTTGAGATGTCGGCCAGGTCTGAGGTGTCGACCTTCACGTAAGGAACCAGGCTTGTCTCGTCGATGCACTCGTCGATGGCGGCGTTGTCGTTTGCCTTGGAGGTGGGGTCTGCTGTAGAGGTGCTGTCATAGCGGACAATGCCCTTGATGTCGCCTGGGTTGTCGTTATTGGAGCAGGAGGTCTGGGCAATAGCGCGCAGCCAGTAGTTGTCGGCCGTGGCGTTGGCAGTGACGATGATATCGTACCGCTGGCCGATGGCAATGTTCACGACATCAGTGGAGTAGGGATTGACTGAGACAAAGTCGCTTGCGATGACCTCCATGGTGTGGTTGTCAATGGTGAATTTGAAATGAGTGTCGGCGGCAACGTTCACCAGCCGGATGCGGTAGCGGGTTCCCGCAGTGAAGACCGTCTCATGGCGTGCTCCAACAACAGTGCCGTCTTCCTGGGTGAATGTGTTGGTGCCGTTGATGAGTCCGGTGTCCATGGATGGGGGACCGCTGACGCGAGACACAAGAGCCAGGTTATCTGCAGTGTCATGAGACCAGTCGGCCAAGATCATGGAGCCCAGGTCGACGTCATAGTTGGCTGAGGCAGGTCCGTTGATGATGATACCACCAAAGACGCCGTCCCATGCCTGAACGTAGAAGTGCGAGTGCCACCATGAGGAGCCGTACTGAGTAGCTCTCCACCTGTACGTGGTCGTTTGGCCTGGAGCTGTAGGGCACTGGGTGATGGCAGCAACGCCGTCATTCTGGTTTGTGTGATTCTGGCGAACTCCGTGAAAGTGAATAGATGTGCCGTTGTCCTGCATGGAGTTGGTCACATGAACCACTACGTTGTCGCCCCAATCACTAAGGGAAAGCAAGTCAGCAACTGCAAGTGGGAGTGAGGGGGTGGGAGTGGTTTCTTACGCAATGATGGTCGGTCCCGGAATTGTTCCATTGACTGCCAAGACTATCCTCTCCACTCCATCAGGAGCAGCGGTAGTGTTGACAATGTTGAACCAGTATTCACGGGTAACTCCGGTGTCAGGGACCTCGTCGTAGTAGTTGGTGGAGATGTCAAAATCTCCCCAGCAGTTTCGCGAATCAGCTGTGTTCTCACATCCCTGTCGCTTAGACAGTGATGGTGAAGACAGGCCGGGAGCTGCCGTAATGAGTGGCAGGAATGCGAGGAATGAGAGGAAGGTACTTTTGAGCCCCATGATGTTTGAAAGAATGGTGTGCTGGTATTGCTCAAGGGAAAACGAAAGTGTTGGGGCTCATAGAACGAAAGGCCAGCTAGAAAGGAGCTGTGTGTAAATGAAACGACTGTTCAGTCGAGGGGAGAAGAGAGATGATGTGTTGCTGAGGATGGAGATGAGTCGAGTAATCCAACGACGACTTCGTCGAGGCTTTATGATAATGACCGCCGGCCAGCATGGTCAACACCACGAGCGTATGCATCGGCCCACATTGTCTTGGAAAGGCGAACACCAAGTCCTGAGTTCGTCGGTAGCCGAGTCAGATCTGCACACTCAAGCCTCCTGCCGCTTGGCCTCGGCCGAGTTCAAGTGGATCTCAGGAGGTTGTCACAGATAGTCGCTGGTGTCATGTACGGGGTGAACTAGCGTCCCGTGGCCGTTGCTCGTCGAGATTCCGAGAATCGATCCTACTGCAGACCTCGCTCGTATTCTCGTAGGTGTGGTATGGGTGAGGGTGTGACGATACTGCATGATGGATCTTTGCCCAGTCAAGTGGACACGAGATCCATGTCGCCCAAGGCAAGATATCTGCAAGCACGGCCATACTAGGCTATAGTCGGATCTATTGAAACTTTTCCGAGCCCGACTCTCCCCAGTCCGCGTACGCCGTCAGGGGGTCCGGATACGTCGGCTCGTAATTGCCATATCCTTTTTGGGGATGCCAGTTCCCCACGCGGTATCTATGCGGCTCAAAATGGCACAATGCAACATCTGGGATATGCCTGCAGGTAGGCATGCACGAGCCTCCTTCACTATTTCTGGCGGTCAAACTCAGCACTCACCACACCCCTGACAGAAAAACAAGGAAGCGCCGGGAGCTTAGCCAACACGATGCATTAGAGAACGACTGCTTGCTTCTCACCATTGAATCATGCATGATGCACTGGCAAGCAAAGTTGAGAGTGCTCGTAAAATCTGATCTGATCATGCGCCGTAGACTGTCCTACGAAAGCTCTGTTCCAGGAGGTGGCTAAGAGAATGCGAACGCATAATCTTCTGATCCACCGGATCCGTTCCGGCCCATGTTGCCTCCACTGTGACCTCCCCACACACACGGGCGGCCAAGACTCGCAAACCTCGACGACATAATCATTTCCGGGACGTGCATACACCCTTGAGGGTCTGTCACTTGATGCACGTCCTTTGTTGATCAGGTACGAGACTGAGCCGTGTCAGCACCCAGGCAGGGGTCGAAGCATCCATCTCGGTCGCTCGGAGAAAGGCCACCAACGCCCGAATCAACGACATGAGTGGCCGGCCCATGAGTAAGGTAAACGCCGGCAAGTATATATCTCCACATCAGGTCTGAGCAGCCTCAGAATTGACAATCCATTCCTGTTCGCGTTATATACTGTAACCCGTGCGTCCCCATTGTTCTGCTGGGCCATTTTTTTTTTTTCGCAACCTCTGCCTCTACACTCGTTACCCACCAACATTCATTCACTCTCTTCTTTGGAAATATGCTTTTCAAGACATTCACTCTCGCACTCTCGCTTGCGACTGCCGTCACGGCGTCGTTTGTCAAGCGTGATGAAACCACCAAATTATATGCCTATGGCAAGGGCATATCCGGATTCGAGGTATTTGCCGGGCCGAACGGTAAGTCTGAATCGGTCAATGCTTGAGCGGCTTGCACACGTTTCAATGTCTCATGGGAATGGACTAACCATATTACATCAACATCCAGGCACGGCGTACATAGCTGCTTCAGCTGGTACGAACTTCACTGAGTTGTCCTGTAAGCGAAACGACCCCCCCTCCCAACCTACACTACGATATATCAAGATGTGCCTGTGCATCACAACAGTACTAATGGCTCTCCAGGGTCCTCACCATCCATGGATGCTACCTGGAACGTCACCGCCAACAGCACTGATCCAGACTTGCCTGTTGATACCGGCAGGGTGTTCTACATTATCAACTCGGACACCGTCTATGAGCCATGCGGTTTCAAGGCGCCTAACGACACCCTGCCTGCTGACGCCTCCACCACTGGCTTCTTCCTCTTTGGCAAGCAAGCCTTCTGGAGCGACGGCTCTACTTACGAGGCTCAGTTCTGGGCCAAGACCACGGACGAGACTGATCTGTACACTCTGAATTGGAACAAGGCAGGCATTGAGCAGACGGACAGCGTCCCCGTTACTGTGAAGACCACAGCCCCTGCCACACTAGACCGCGCCCGACACCGCCGCTGAAATGTGGCTGGTGAGAAGGATCTGGGAAATTGAGCTGAGCAAGGATTTAT
Organism: Diaporthe sp. PMI_573; assembly: GCA_021399435.1. Taxonomy (NCBI): domain Eukaryota; kingdom Fungi; phylum Ascomycota; class Sordariomycetes; order Diaporthales; family Diaporthaceae; genus Diaporthe; species Diaporthe sp. PMI_573. The sequence continues at coordinate 279,126 of JAJTUP010000045.1, forward strand.
GTACATTGATGAGGAAGCGATGAGAAGCAACAATGGTTGAGAGTTTGATTCTTGTAATTTTAATGGAATTTCACTTCATGCTTTCTATACAACAGTGGGCAGTCTGAGCGTGTAATTGTTGGTGTTTTGACAATGTTTCTTACAAAGAGCCTATATCAATCAAACATTTGCTATGACTACAAAACACAAACGACTCAGAGTCCTTCTTGTCAAGCGCGGATATTCTTTGTGATGCCCGGCTGCACATTCTCAAGCACTTCCAACTGCTCATCATACAACCGTTTCTGAACCTGAACGCCCTCTTCGCTCAAGACAAAGGGGCCCGGATCTCGGAGCTTGCAATTGTCCATATACCCGCCATGAGACTCTTTACCAGCGGCTGCCGCGGACATCAAGGCTCGCGAGCCCACTTCTGAGGTTCTCCCTATGATACGTACGCCAATCTCGAGCACAGCCCGAAGGAAGCCAGAAGCATGACGGAAGAGGGTCGAGCGGCAAAGGTCAGGAGCAAGGCTCCGATCAATTCAACATTATCAACATCCGTGTACACGATGTTGATCAACATTTTGTCAACATACACATCACATAGCGATTTCAATGTTGATACACATCAACACCACTTCATATTCCTTTAGCTATGTGTACGTGATGTTGATTTCCGTTGATAATCCGCTGAATAATACATCAATTTTGGGCATCATAGCCCAACTGGGTAATCTGTGGGCCAACACCCAGGAGGGGTGACGGAAGACTCCGAAGAACCCCTGATCGACGCACCATCCAGTTACCGATTTTGGGCTGTTTACCTGCAGAATTTCTTGCAGCTCAAGTCGCGCTTCTTGGCAGGATGCGACGCGCCAAAATGTCCGGACCACATGCCCAGCCTTTGTTGGAGTCCACAGCAGAAGCTACCTGTGAGGATCGACTCTTTAGCCATTTTAAAGGCTACACATTATCTGAGCGCACGAAAGAAACGCGATCATGGATTTGGCGCTTCGGCTACGATATCCAGAACGGGACGGAAAGAAGATGGGTCTGCCGAGCTTGTATCAAGCAGAACCGCCCGCAGCCGCCTTCTATAAAGTCAGTCGGTATTCAAAATGCAATGGAGCACATTTTTCTTATTCACCACATCCGCGCGCCTGCAGGAGAGAAGACTAAATCGGCGGCAGAGCGGAAGGCAGAGGCTCAGGCAGCTAGTGACGGCACAGGTGGCAGACACAAGTCTATTAGCCAACACTTCGGCCTCGACACAACCAAGCCTCGTGAGCAAGCTATTGCCAATTCCTTCATCAAGGGGTTCGACCGAGACCACTTCCATCGGTTGATCGTTCAGTGGACTGCAGGCTGGCGATCAATTCCACCTCCACCTCCACCATTTCAATATTGTTGAAGTGGAAGGCCCGTGCGTCAATTCAATCAATTCAATCTCGCCTCGACGTTGACAGCCTCAATTCCATCGCGATGGCTTCAACGTTGACCACCGGTTGAAACGGTTGAGAACGGCGGTGGTCCAGGGTAGCATTCGCAGCCCCGTAAGTCGCGTCCGTCGGACTTTGTCACTGGTACTTTCCACTTCGAACTATTTGCACATGCATCAATGTATTCGGTACTTAAGCCTCGCGAACGCGTGTGCGCCGCGTTCCCTGTCACCACGCGGAAAATAAACCCTTCAACAAAACATTGCATCCCTTTCCTGCAGCCAAAATGGATACCAACGTACCTACGAAGCGCTGGCGAGCTTCGGACAGCAACTCAACCAACGCACCGTTTACGAACTTGGATTCTTTGCCAGATGAATGGAAAATCTTTCCATAGAACAAGTTCCCGGCCTTTACGATTTCTAAGCGTGCTGGCAGGCAGACGTCCTGGGTCTGGCAGCATGGTTTTGACATTCAACATAACGATTCTCCCACCGAGAGGAAATGGGTTTGCAAGCCTTGCCTCAAGAAGCCGAAGTCTAGAACGTCAGACTACTCCGCCGTTGGCACCCAGAATATCGAGAAGCATCTATTCAGAGAACACAAGCTCGTCGACGGGACCGGGAAGAGGCCGCCCGCTCTTGGGAAGGGGATGAGGGAGAAGACTCCCTCAAGGAATATCGTGGAGATGCTGAATCTCGACACTTCAGACCCTAAAGAGCAAGCTATCGCGAACGCTCTCATCCAACGCTTCGATAGGGACCACTTTCAGAGACTGCTTCTCGAGTGGGTGGTCGACGCCAACGTCTCTTTTCGCCAGCCCGAGCATTGCCGGCTTCGACGTATATTCGAATACCTGAACCCATCGGTTGCAGCGACGAATGCCCATATCTCCCACGATACCGTTCGAAGGCGAATTGTCGACCTTCATCTCCGACAAAAGACGCGCATAATCGACCACTTGAGGAGTGTCCCAGGTCAAATCCATATTGCATTCGATGGTTGGCGCTCAAGGAATCGGCACGCTCTATATGGGATTGTCTGTTTTTATATTGATAAAAATGGAGTCCCGTCGAAGCTGGTCCTTGGCCTGCCGGAGTTGAAGAATTGCCATTCAGGGGAGAATATTGCACCCCAGATCCTCGAGATCTTAGAGAGCTATGAGATACTCGATAGGGTGGGGTACATCACGCTTGACAACGCTGGCAATATAGATACAGCAACGGAGGAGATTGCGGGGGCGCTGGGTTTCGATCCGAAGAAACGGAGAGTGCGATGCTTCGGCCACGTCCTCAACTTGGTGGTAAAAGCTCTGTTGTTTGGGCACAAGGCCGAGGCTTTCGAAGCAGAGATTGATGGGGAGTCTGGGTTTGGCGCTGCCCAGCACGAAATCTGGCGAAAGAAAGGCCCCATCGGAAAGCTCCACAACCTGGTCCATTGGATCCATCGGTCCGACAAGCTGACGTACCATCTCCGTGCGCTACAGGAAGAATTCTTTCAACATTCAGACAACCCGAAGATTCGAGCAAGGAAGCCTGTCGACGTTGTCCGCGATAACCAGACTCGCTGGTTGTCGACTCTGTATATGATGCGGCGCGGTCTCATGTTGCGTCCGTTTCTCGAAGACCTAGTTGAGAAGGTCACGCTTGAATTCAACAAGGAATGTCGCAACGGGGTTAGAAGGAGGGAAGAGATGCCCCTCTGTCTCCGGGAGGAGAGTCTTCTTTGCGAGAAAGATTGGAAAGTTATTGAGTTGATGGACAAGATGCTCCTTGACTTTGAGGAGGCACTCCGGATGCTTGAAGGCGACGCCCAGAACCGGGTGCGAAAAGGAGGCCGTATTGAGGCATACGGCAATATGTGGGACGTTGCCTCAACCTACGAATTCCTGATGGACAGTCTAGAGGAGTGGAAAGCAGCAGCAGAGAACTACCCGGATCCGGAGCACTTCCAGATAAACATCAACCTGGGGTGGGATAAGTTGAACGAGTACTATGCGAAGCTGGGACGAGACGCCAGCGTACTATGCTTCCGCCATTCTAAATCCAGTCTCACGTTGGGGATATTTCGAGAATACGTGGACCGACAAAGCACAGCTGCCGTGGCTTCACGAGGCAAAAAGAATCGTGAGGACCCTGTGGGACGAAGAGTACAAATCACTACCGACTCTTTCGATATCGGATGAAGAACCTCCATTCAAGCGCTTAAAGGCAATGAGTGCGCTAGAGAGACACCGAGCCCACAGGACTTCGTCTCTGGCAGGCAGATGCTCTTCTTTGGAAAGTTCACTGAATGCAGACCATGATGAATATGACCACTGGCTGTCGAGTCCCGACGCTAAGAACGACCCTCTTGTCACCGATCCCATCCAATATTGGTGGGAGAGACGGAAAGATTACCCTCGGCTGTCACGAATGGCTCTCGACTTGCTGTCGGTGCCGCCTATGTCCGCAGAGTGTGAGCGTTTGTTTAGTGTTGCTGGGCAAATGGTCTCACCGCAGCGGACTCGATTGGAAGCTAGCACGATAGGTATAACACAGACACTAAGGTCGTGGGTGCGGAATGGCCTAATTGACACGGTGGATACGTTAATTGATGTGTCAGGAGAGGTTGGGAATAGCATTATTAGGGAGGCAAAGGAGGATGCCAAAGACGCTGGGGAGTAAGCGATGGGAATCTCGGCGGGCGTATACGGTTCAACCTCTTCAATTCAACGCCATCATTTCAATTTGGAGATGCGGTGGTTCAACTCCACGGACCAAATGCTGAGTAAGCTGTCAACGCAACGCCATGTGAAGGCGAAATTGATGGAATTGAATTGATCGCCAGCCTGGTGATGATATCCCAATCATCATCGGACAATTCCATATCATCACGGAAGATAAGGGGCCAGTCAGACTCTCTTTTAGCGTTTCTGCGGGCTTCTCTTTTCCAATAGTCGTTCTGGTCTTGCCACAGCTCTGCGATGAAGGAACGTAGGTAGAGGGCGCGGCGAATGACGAACAACATCGACAGCCAACGCGTAGAGACGTAGATCACAACCTCCAGCGGCTTCCGGCCCCCAACAGTAGCATCGCCAGACTCATCAAAAGCAGCTCTCTGTATCTCAGAGAGCGCCTTCCTCAGAGAATCCGATCTGTGGATACTGACAACAAGGGAAGCAAGCTTGCCAATAGGGCCCTTCCGCTGCCACTCTTTATGATTGTGTGATGGCGTCAGTTGTGCCTTGGCCAGGCTTATCAACAAATAAATCGAATTCAAATGAATCCAGATAAATCCAAATCAAATCAAATCAAATCGAGAAAAACCTTATCCAAATCAAATCAAATTACAAGGGCCGATTTGATTTGGATATTTGGATTCATTTGAATAAAATATTGGCCAATCACCGCTTGTCACTCCTTGTCCCCAGGACAAGTTGACCCACTCCTGGCAAACTCTGTCCTTTTTTTCGTCCGCCATCTACGAAGTACAAACGTCCCTTTTAACACGTTGGAGAGCCCTCACTTCCGAGAGCTTATGGAATACGCGAACAGCGCCATTATCGAGCCTGGAAGTCTCCCGACCCATAACATGATGCGCGAATGGATTGTACGGACCTTCAATCATCACAAAGGCGTCGTGACTGAGCTTCTTGGTCGCTCACTTAGCCACATTAACATCTCCTTTGACGTGTGGACGTCTCGCAAGTTCACCTCCCTCCTCGGCCTCACCGTACACTTTCTTGACGACGAAGGGAATTTTCGCACGTTTCTGCTAGGCTTGCCACAAATCGAGGGTCGTCACAGTGGTGAAACCCTCGCAGATCGAGTCAGTGAAATCATCTACGAATATGGCTTTGACGGTCGCGTCGGGTACTTTGTCACCGACAACGCAGAAAATAACGATACGTGTCTTGAAGAGCTCGGTACTGAGCTTGGCTTCAATAAGCAGCATCGTCGGCTTCGGTGCTGCGGGCATATCATTAATCTCGTCGCCCGGTCTATCCTTTTCGGAACGGATGCCGACGCCTTTGAAGAGGACTGCCATGCTGACAAGGAGATTCAAGACGAGATGAGGCTGTGGAGGGCGAAGGGTCCAATTGGCAAGCTGCATAACATTGTTCACTGGGTGCAGAGATCAGGCCAGCGTATTGATAAGCTCCACAAGCTCCAGACTATTGAGAACGTGGCTTTGAATCTTGAAGGCAAATCAACCTACGATGTAATCACGGATAACGCAACCCGCTGGAACTCATCCGAGGCGATGATGGAGCGAGGCTATCGACTTCGGAATCCTCTTGATTCCCTGGTCCAGGCGGAGGTCACAGAATGGAGCCAGTACGTAGCCAGGAGGACTGAGAACGGGACGAAACCGATGCCGAAGAAGAGTCGGAAGAAGCCAGCAATTGTTGACGATAAGATGTCTGCTGAGGACTGGGCAGTGATTGCAGAGTATCTGGCTATATTGAAGCCGCTAAAAGCAGCCACCAAGCGCCTAGAGGGCCGGCCTGAAGATGGTGAGCCGACTCCAGCATTACAATTCCTACTTATGCTTATAGGTTACAGGGAAATACGGGGCGATTTGGGAGGTCCTTCTAACTATGGAGTGGCTTCTGAAGCATTTGGAAGAGTCAAAGATACAACACGAACACGATGAAGAACCTCACTTGCGGATTGGTTGCAACCTCGGTTGGATGAAGTTGGATAAGTACTACACCGCTACCGAAGATAGCCCTGTATATCTTGCGGCCCTTGTTCTCCACCCTGCCTTCCGTTGGTCAACCGTCGAGTCGCAGTGGGCAGATCAACCCGGTTGGTTAGCGAGAGGAAAGGCAGCTGTACGAGAGCTGTGGGAAGAGTATCGAAAACTACCTATCGAGCAGGATACGATACCGGAACAACCGATTGCGGCAAGGAAGACGACGGACCTGGATGATTTTATGGCGTCAGTAAGGAAGCTTAGCACTCAGCCTACGGCTTCAGCATCGCCTACACGCGATGAGTACGCTGAGTGGTTGTCCACTACCGATCCTGGCGATTATTTAGTGGACAATCCGATTCAGTACTGGCTTCTCCGAAGACGGCAGTATCCACGTCTGTCGCGAATGGCAATTGATCTCTTTTCAATTCCGGCGATGTCTTCCGAGCCGGAGCGAATATTCAGCCTTGCAGGACAGATGGTTACCCCTCCGAGAAGACGACTGCAAGCAGACATTATAGGAGCGGCTCGATGCATCTCCTCGTGGGAGAAAAGTGGGGCTATCCAGATATCCAAATAAATCCAAATGTATCCAAATCAAATCAAATCAAATCAAATGGAGGCTCAATTTGATTTGATTTATTTGTTGACAAGCCTGTCACTGATGGGTTTGCTGTATAATAATCGCCGAGCCTAGCTTGCTTTAAAGGAGGACCAATGTCTGATGATCGTTCCAGTATCGTATTATCCGAAGAGTTAATGATATCGCTGTGTTTGCGCTTCGCATGGTATATGGCGTTGTCTCGTTTCGGATTTGACCAGGCCTGATCAGAGGAACAGAGAAGATATTCATAGACCACTGCTCCCTTCGTTCTGCGCTTCCCTGATGGTCCTAACTGGCCCTTATTCGGATATGTCGCGCGGAATATGCAATCGAAGTTTAGGACCTCAGATGATGCTGACTCTGCATCGACAGCAGGATAAATACTCATCTGAGACTGTGAGGTGCAATCCGCAGGTTGATGTGAGGAAGAGGCCATAAATAAGATAGTAGAGGCTCGAAATAATAGAGCATATTGTATCTACACACTTGACTTAGGGGGTAAAGTTGAGAGATTTAAAGACTCCGCAAACACAAAGTAGCTTCTTATCAGCCGATAAGATGAAATCTGGCCGATCAGAGCCGGCAACTTATCCTGATATCTAGATAGATATCAGGATAAGGGGCTCTAGCTTTATCCGATATCCGGTGTATATCATATCGGATATAGCAGGATAGCAGAGATGATATCAGGATAGCATATCAGGATAGGCAAGTCTGTAGGAGAGGCAACTTAGTGAGACGGTAATCATTTGACAATTTTCTTCAGCACAGATAGAGGTAGTATCGAGCCATGAATTTTGTATTTCAACGAGACTAAGCACGAAAACAGACGAACTACTTGCTATTCAGTGATAAGACAGGTGGATGATGGCCCAGTCTACTTTGGTCATTCACCATGCCGTCGTCAACATATGGTCGCCCCCCAGCTCTTCGCAACGCCTCCATCAGCATCATCGCCTCAAATGGAATGTTCTTCACCCGACCAGCAAAAATCTCGTCAATGGGTACCTTTTCCCCGTAAAACCTTGCGTTTTCGTTGTTCCTCTCAATGATGACTGTTGTGTCCAACTGAATCCCACAATAAACTCCCCGGCTTTTCATGTAAGTGAAAATCGGCTTGTTAGCTTTGGATACTTCAATCTCCAGAAGGCCACCCACCCCAAGTGGCCCTGCAACAGCACTCAATTCGCCACCGAGAGTAAAGCGAAATTTGCTGAATGCCTTCAAAGCTTCCCGGGTGTTTATCACGGCAACACAGTCGTAGATATCAATCCCAGCCATGAAACCAAAGCCCAACGTTTGGACGTGGATTCCAGAAGGAGGGGACCAGTCACCATTCTCCTTCCGGGCAACAACCACCCCAGATCCACCAGCCCCAGACATCCAAAGTCCACTGCGCATAGTTGTGAAGATGGCGAGCCCAACACACCTCTGTAACACTTCTGTCGGTATCTTGACCAGAACCGTTGGTTTGCCTTCTGGCCGTTGAGACCCAGAGGTCACTAGTTGCTCCGTATAGCACTCATTTTCTTTTCGCTGTCAGTGTGTTTCCAAGGAATTGGAAAGTTGGCCCACATACTGCAAAATGATGTCAAGATACGAGTGGCTTTGTTGCACTCTTCGGTGAGTGCAGTCGGCCACCACGCTTCGCATCCGAGTTTGTTTGAGAATCTGTTCAATGGACCACCCAGCTTGTCAATTCCCGCCAAAGCCTTGTCCGCTAAGGATTGCTTTCCAGAGTCGGAGGAGCTCTCTCCTGATCTCTCTGACCGTAACTCTGATGATTTACTCATTTGGGGCGATTGAAGCTTAATGAAGTGTCGATGTTGTCGTTGTTCTCAAAGGGGGAGGATATGCTAGTGACTTTTTATAGAATGAAAAGTGTGAACATAAATATACTGGTGGGCGCCTCTAGTCCGGGCCCCGTTGCTCGCTCCGCTCCCAAGGGGGGGGGGGGGGTCACTGACTCGTAAAAGGTGCCTCTGATTCGCAAAATTCTGGTACATCTGACCACTGCAAATTTGTTAGGACTGCGAAGTCACTTCGTTTATAAGAGTAACTACGATAATTCTAACCGGGGCAAAATCTTGTATTTACAAGAGTGATAACAGTCAAGTTGACAACTCAGCTTCTTCTTCTTTTGGCACCACAAATTCGCCCTGGCTGACCTCAATACAGTCTTCAGCCGTGATTTCTAGGCCGTCAGCTTCTAATGTCAGCAAGCTGCGAGCTGCCCGGCGTTCCTTCCAGACTGATGAAGTTGGCTGCAGAAGTCACAGTCTCTCTGTCATAGTCTGGGGGCCACGTGATCAAAGCTGTGCCTTTGACTGTGACTCCAAACTTATCTCGAAGCTCGCGAATAAGGGCATACCTCCTACTCATATCGTGGTTCGAAGACAACAGCTTCTGGCGCTCTGTCTTCGCCCACAAACCTCTGCTTGATCCAGCTCCTCTCACAGCACCTATGCTAGCCCGTAGGAGACTCCGTACAGTCTTCATCCACCTGCGGAGATATATCACCTCATCCACTGACTCTTTTTTTTGAACACGCCTTTCTTCGTCAGCCTGAGCAGCTTGTCGATGGTAGTCATCCCTGGCGATGCGGATTCTCGCATCCTGGACGCGAATTGGGCCGTAGTTACATACAATAGATGTCTTTTCCTGCAGTGCCGTTCGACGCAGATTCTTCTCTTTCAGACGCTTCATCTCTTTGGTTGCTGGTGATACACGTGACAGTCATGCATGCAGAACGCGGGATTATTCTTCAAAAGGAGGTACATAAGAATAGGTGGGCGCTACAGCTATTACGGATGTATCTTTATTTTTTTTGCGAGTCTGAGGCACCTTTTGCGGGTCAGTAACCCCCCCTTGGGAGCGGAGCGAGCAACGGGGGGGGCCGGACTAGAGGCGCCCACCGGTATATGGAGTATATACACACACACTTATTTCAACCTTTTGCTTGTTGAAACAAAGTTTGTTCCGGCAGGTCCGAGGGGCGCAGTTCCGCATGATGCATTGGTGAGGATCCCGTACCTCTGCTCAAGTACAGCGTCGAACCTAAAAGAATATGAACTGCTCTGAACTTGGCCCCTGCGAGGGCTGTGTGATGCCTGCGTGCACAAGGGGCTAAGCCACATCTTAAGCCAAACATCTATTTCCGTCATGGCCAAAACCAAAAAAAAAAAAAAAACAAGTCTCGACTACTTGCAACCTTGCACAGTGGCAGTGTGAGATTTTAACGCTCAACTGTCCACTACGCCCAAGCCAAAGTATCGAAAAATAGTTGGTGGCGTTCATAAGAGCGATTCGAGAAAGCTAAAGTTCTCATGGAACGTCAGGCGATCTAGCCGCATCTGGTAGTCATCGAGCGACCCCTGGGCCAGGATTCCGTAGAAGGATCCGGACCTCGTCCGCATCCTTGCCGCCGACCCAGAGCGGTCTGTTACGGCAGTAACGACGGACCCACCCGCAACGCCAATCAGCATGTAACGTTCATGTCATCTCACGCCCCTCTGACTGAGGTGTTAGATTAACCAGCTGAGCCAAAAGTATAGGGTACACCTAATATTACCATAGCCAGTGTTATTCAGGTCCATAATCCAACATGTTGGATACGCGGTGTGTCTTTAGTAAAGATTAGGGATAGTCAGATAAATTTGGATCAATTCTTGATGATATGTTTGGTTGTTCTTGTTGTGCTTGTTCTCGTTGACTCTCGTCTCCACTTCCTCTGGAGCGGGGTTTTATCATCATCTTCAGTCATAGATGCAGATATCCCAGTATTCTGATACCTGAATAACCTCCTTGATGCATTACACAGCCACAATCTAACATAAGGTCAGGATATCGATCTATCAGAGATTTCGTAATACAGGGTCACAATCCAACACTCCTTTAAAATCTCGACAATTACCTTACAACCCCGCCCCGCGCCGCCCCGCCCGCCTGTCTCCCAGCCACGTCCCCCGTCTCCCAGCCAAAGCGGTGCAGAGCTGTGCTGAGGTCCCTGGGCTCCGCCGAATCTTCACCTACGTATTCTCGGTAGATTTGCCTGCTCCGAGCGGCAATGTCTTTCCCCGTCCGCAATACGGCCAGGCGGGCCAAGCCATGTGGGCCGTGGGACAGCCGGCGAAAGGGGCATCGATGCCAGAACTGTCGACGCTCTCGAGTAGGAGTATGCGAAGTCCCCAGATTGTTCCGAAAATCCCTCACTGACTGTTGTCCACAGTGCGATGGAGGTCGGCCTTGTTTGCATTGCCAGCTGCGCTTGTTACCGTGCACTGAACCCAACGAGCCTTCAGAAAGGACGACGCTTGTTTTCTTGGGCCAATCCGTGGGCCCTATAATACCCGAGGGACGAGCTTCATCCTATAGAGACGCCCGGTATATCAAATCGTTTTTTGCTCTCATGGAGCTGAGCTCTTCCCCGTTTACCGACCCCTTCTCGCGGTCCAGACTGGCACATTTCTTAGACGAATCACTCCCGGTTCGGCTTGTCGTTTTGTCTATTGGCCGAGTCAGACTACACTGTATAGGAGCCACATCCCCTCTTGAGACAATGTCTTGGATTCCAGAGATGCGAAATGAGATACGTCACCACTTGCAGACCACAGCTGGCACTGTGAATCCTTCTCCTGAGGCGAAATCTCTCATCCTGGCGCTTACGGTGTTAAGCTGCATTTTCGAAGTAAGTAGAACCGGGTCCCAGTGACTATTTATATGGCATCCAGAAGAAATGGTTTTGCAATAACAAACTAACCTTATTTTAGCTCATGATTGATATCTCCGGCTATGGTGCCATTCTGGTCTTGGACTCGCTTCCAGTGCAGGTCTTTCAATCTCTCCATACTGGACCGCCTTTGTCGCAGTTTGATATCTGTCTATTGGCCGGGTACCAGTATCTTCAGGCAGCTCTGTCCCTCGTTTGCGATCAGGATACTTTTCTTGCCGGCATACATTTCTGCGAGCCGGCTGCCGGGTCTGAGCTGAGTCAAAATCTAGACATCACTGCCGCTCACCGTTTGTCTCGGCTCCTAGTACTGCTTGCTAGATGCAATGCCCGGTTAGCATGGAAAACTTGCTATGGAGGACACGGAGAAGCTAACCAGCTCTTATAGTTCTATTCAGTGGCTTAGCCAAGCACGACATATTGTGCAAGCTGGGTTTCCAGATGGACCTAAATCTGCCTCTTTGCAGGAAACTCTAGGCACATCATTATTGGAATCCGGAAAAGCCATATTCGAAAACGCGCTTGAGCTACTTGAGTTGGCAGGCAAGATCCGTCCGAATCCCGCTGTAGACCCCGTTGATCCTGAGGGATTCAGCTCGGCCCTTGCAGCCTTCTATCATGGCGCTATTATTTCTATTGCTCGACTCTTCACAGATACGTTATGGGGATCTGTTGGAAAGCCTCCAGCAGCAGACGAGATGGCTCACCTGGAATCTCATGCACTGGCTGCTCTTACCATCTTGGAGCGGAAGCTTGTGTCTGTCGGCGCCGAATCCCTTTTCTACTTGCCGTTAATGTCTGCCATAGCGCTAGAGATCCGACAGCTAGATGACAAACGACGTGTTATGAAGATTCTAAATGATGTTGCCTTAACGGGATTTGTGGTGGCGAGAACATACAAGTCTGATATCCAACTAGCTTGGGACTTAATTGACAATCAGTCAACTAATCTAGACTTAGGAAATAGTACTTAGATGGACTAACGTGTATGATAAGCAGAACTTATCGTGGGGTCGTTTTGGGGAGTAATTTCGGGAAATCGTATGCGATTACACAACTACCACCTGATAAGTGCCGTGTTGCCCCCCAATGTGGTGAAAAAGCCCGGCGAGATCTTTTTTATGCTGCACGATCTTGGGCCACGGACGGAACGGAAACGTTAAGCCTCCCGCTGTCCCTGTCCCTGTCACTGTTGCTGTCACTGTCGAAGAAGAGAGAGCGAGCCATTGCCCACTCGCACTCTCGCAGCCATGGCCTACCAGCGGGATCTTTTCCATTTTTTAAACATGTTAAAGCTTGAAAACACTTTTCTCTACTATATGAATGTGACACTTGATATAGTATTTGGAATCTGAATCCCGAGCTTAAGATTATCACCAGGGACACATTCAAGTCGCTGGTTCAGTTTTTTAGCTTTGCAAAAACATGAAGGTAAATTTGGGAGAAATCTCAAATACCTAGACGCCGGCACCACAAGAGACTTTATTATTTAATGTGCCACCCACATTTTCCTCTCTCACCAACCATCTACTCAAATTTAACATCAAATCGAAGGGTCTTCCCAATTCTGGAACCAAGATAGCGACATTATGTAAGATAGATTCGATTTGCTCAACAGGATTATCGTAATGCCCGTCATGACGGAACGCAGGTCGAATTCTGGCAATGTGTTTTGTACTTCTGCCTTCCACCATCTAGGGCATTTTGTTGTGTACTCGGGAGAAATGCTTTGTAGTGGTATGTATTTCTGAACCAATGTATGCTCCACCCGACTCTGAATACTGCATGGAAGAGACCCGAACTCTGACAGTCTTGTCGGTGGCCTCGAGCTAGTCACTTGATCCAGGTCTCATGGGCCCGCTGGGGCTGAAAACTACTTGGTTGGGGTTATTTTTCTTGGCCGGTCAAAACCTAAGCCAAGCTGGTTCCGTTGCCTCTGACAACGACCAATCCCGTGCCGCGATGTCCAACCCATTATGAAGACAGAGAGGGAATGCCAGTCTGCCACTTCCACGTCCAGTTGGTATACTAAGGGCAGCCTCCCTAATGACTGGATCATCGAAACAAGTCTGAATGGATGAATAAATAATAAGATTGCCCTAGCATGGATTAAGCATTTCAATAAGTATACTGCACCATGTACAACAGGTGCCTATCAGATGTTAATACTTAATGGCCACAGGAGCCACCATTCCACTGATTTTAAGAGATATTACAAGAAGAAGAAGATAATTACTCTCTATATGCCTCCTCATTCATCTCGCCTACTTCAGCCACTTAATGTTAGGTGTTTTAGTCTACTAAAGAAGGCATATAGTCGGTAGTCCTCTTAGAAGCTGTGGCTCTCTTCTGCTGGCTAGCTAAGTTCATTAGACGTGCGTATAATCCATGCGAATAAAAGTCGACTTCTCGAGAAAAGTCCACGTCATATCTGTTTCTGTGATCTCGAAACTTGCGATGCACAGTTTCAATCGCTTCTTGCAGGTGGCCTGCAAGTTGTCCGACGCCGTATCCGAGCAGGATTTTAGCGAGCTCTTTCCACGACCATCTGACGTTCGAGTTTGCCACCTGTGTTAACAATAAAATAATCGGCAAATTTAAGTTGGAGCGGATATCCTTGCACGATAGGTTCCTGACCCGGGTCCAGACGGCAAGCTCGATGAATTCGAATTTTCATAGCACTGGTAGTTGCGATCACGAAGAAGAATCTGACTTTGTTGAAAAATGTGTTTCTGAACCTATTTCCATCCTCTTTGTCGTTTCCACGGTCATCTATCCCTGTGTCTGCTTCCCTCACATATCATGTAGTGCTTGGCTTGCGTTGTTCAGAATCTGACAGACAGCTAGTCAACATAGCCGGATCTCGCTCGTTCCCGTAGGACAATTGCAAAGCGGATGTTGGCCGAGTTGAGGGGAGAGGCGACCAGTGTGAGGAAGGTAAAGAGCAGGACCAGTAGGCGATACCGGATAACATATTTAGAAGACATTGCCGAGGCTTAAGGTTGTTGATAAATGTGTGCTGAGGTGGTAGTGGTTGAGGTACGCAATAAAACATAAAATATGAGGTATGAGGAGTTAAGTGTGTGGAGACTGAAGTCTCCAGACCCGTCTCTTTATACCTCTCTCCTCTCGGTAAGTTGGCTGGCCATTTCTTCTGGAGGCCTCTCGTAGCATCGGCACTCAAAATGAAGCCTGTCTCAGCCGGCTTGTCCTGGGCTGTATGTGTGGGCTCCTGGCACGGCTTTCTGGATGTGGCTAAGCACCTCCAATGCCTTAATCCATCACTCTCAGCCTATTCATATCCGGGCTTGGCCAAGGCGCTCGCGTGAATCTGCCTGTAGGTTAGTCACGGGATATCAAATCGTTAGATGCTAAAAATTCTGACCGGCCTCTAGATCTGCCTTATGCTTGGTGGCAATGCCGCCCAGCGTGAAGTCGATAAAGAGGGAACGCGGCTGTGTAATGGACCCAGTCCAAGGATCGCGCTACTGCGGGACCAAGGGGCCTCAGGAAAATATATACCGAGCTGCAAGGGTTTGTTCTGCGGGAGAGAGGGGCGGGCTGTGGTGAACGTAGACTTTCCGTGTGAACCTGCGGACTGCACATCACCTGCCATGCCGGGCACTTTGTTATGATTCGCCTCCTTAGTCGTATGATGCATGTGGAGCGTCTAGGTACGATGTGATAAGACGGAGCCGCGATGTGGTCGCTGTGCAGGGCTTCGACGCCTGGAAAAAATAGCAGTTCACACATTGTGATCCGCAAACCTCCTGGAGCTCTCGCATGCCTGCAGCTTCCGGGGGTAGGATCTTGCAGTTGTGCTTTCGTTCCAGAATCTTTGACTGGCATGGATTACAGTGCCGCTCTGCTTCCTCGTCAGCCCGCCTCGTCCGATCAGGGCTGCGAGCCTGAGCCTGGTGCAAGGACATCATAAGAGACTTCCTGTCTTGGTGGGAATGCGGCCAATCACTTCGCTCGATTACCTGACCTGGCCGCGGGATAAGCGTTGTTGGGAAATGAGACCAGGTTGTGACTGTTGGGACATTTTCCCTCACTTGTTGTGGTGCCTGTGGCCGTGGATGAGTAGTAAAGGTTGGGACTTAGAGCAAACAATTTTACAATAACAATACGTAGGACGTAGGCCCAAGTCTAAATTTCAGTTCTCATGATTACACCTTGGTAGAAGCACCTAAAGATCGGTTAGCAAAAGGTACCCAGTCATTAGCCCATGCAGTGTCCCTGCTGACCCAGGAGAACAAGACCCTTCGAGAGGCAAATGCAGCACTTTCTAAGCGTCGGAGGGCCAAAAGAACATATGTGTAGGATGGAGGGTCAGAGAGTTGCAAATAGTCAGTCCTCATCAGGGGGAACCCAAGCTGATGCAATTTCACGAAGGTGCTCCGGTCAGCAGACTGGGCTTGTTCTCTGCGTTAAATAGGAAGCCCGACCAGCGCCAACCCCGCTGCCTTATGGTTGTGCAGGCGAGCAGCATCTCTTGCACGCCGAGCAAGCTCGTAAATGAAGGTAGCTAGTACGACTGCTCATTCGAGAACTGTTCTGGTGTAGAGAGAAAATGTATACATGTAAAGATGAGATACGTACATGAACCTTGAGGAGTAACGTACATTTTGGAAGCACTAAGCTCATCCCATCTCATCCTTATAAAGGCACGGAACCCAAGACTGCCCTCTCTATTACTGACAGCGCCAAAACCGCGGGATCTTCAATCTCCATATCTCAGGCGATCGAAGCCAGTAAGGTTTCAGTAGTATCGCCCTGTCTCGGAGTCGGCTCAAGGTTCCAGGGACAGATGATCTGCGCGCTGCTGCTGTCTCCGATTCAACCGCATGCCTTCTTCGTGCAGCCTCGGCAGCTGCCTCCATCCATTTTGCCTTTTTTATCTCCCACGCTCGGTCTGCATCCTCCAAGTATATATCATGATAACTTTCAGCGGCAATCTTGACAATTTCACAGAACATTTCTGATGGTACTTCGACATGCGGCCATCTGATATCTTGCGCACGCCCGCCCTCTTCTTCGCAGATCTTGTCTATATCTGCCGGACGTATGAAGTCATTTAAGTAGAGCTTGAGCTTAGCACCTTGCCTTGTGCTTCCGATAAGACGTTTGGAAAGGCTATGGTAGACTTGTGAGAAAGGCAGGCTGGTGGTAAGGTATATACGAGGGAAGAAAGCTGGGAGACGTACCCGATTCTTGACTGCTTCCTTGTCCGCTCGCCACACTGAGGTCGGCACTCTTGGCGGCTGCCGCTGGGACTAGCAATTCAAGCGGTTCGGGCTCCGTGTGTAGTTTCCCTTTCTCGTACTTCATCTGACCTTGCAGACTCAGCAGGCGTCGAATTTGAATGTCCGACGGATCTCCTCTTGCGTCGCATGAGTGACCACCAAGGTTAATAACACCGTGCAAGACCCGGAGGTCAGTATTGGGCACTCCGGTTGTTTGGCAACGGTCTGGAGGAGAGCCAACAACCTCACGGCCAGGGACCCTCTGAACCCCACCTCCCCCACCTTTAATTACACAACCGTCGGGCTTGGGCGCTTCAAGCACCTCTTCTGAAGGTGACGCGGATATTTCCTCTGCGCCTGGCGATGTCTCCAAGTGTTTCGTCCTGCCTGAGGAACAACCACTGGCAACCTCTATGGTTGGCAGGTCATGTTCCGGAGTAGAAGAAATCGTAATATCGTCTATTACAACCAACGAGAGATTGCCATTATTTTCCGGAGGAGCCATATTTGGGAAAACCTCGTCCACAACATCAACTTTCTCGGGCGATCTTTGGACTGAAGGCGTAGCTGAGCCCGTGAACTGGTTGAAGTCGTCTTGGGGAGGTGAACAGCTCGTTGGGAATCTGCAGAAATCGTCGAAGTTGATGTCTTGGAAATCTGTGGTGTAGGACTGAGACAGGTCGAATTCTTCGCGGACAGATAGAACTGAGGTGCATTGAGGATTTACGGGCGAGACGTCCTGGTCATGAGCTGATTTCTCGATAAATGCTGCGGCCGGGGTTGGAATCGGATCGAAAATGAGAGGGTCGAAAGGAAAACTTTATTTGATGCTCAAGTCTTGATTAGCCTGGTATACGTCGTCCGCGGGTAGACCCAGCCCGTTATCGGATGACGCTTGAGGCCCTGTTGACGCCGTCTGGCTGAAATCGTCCTGCGCCGGAGCTGAATAGTAATCCAGGAAGAATTGATCTAAGGAAAAGGGAAATTGCTCTTGAAATAGATCTCTGTCCACGAGGAGAGTTGAGGTTTCCATCGACCTGTCATTCTGCTAGATGTGGAAAATTAAGCCGGCAGGTTGACCCTTGGCAGGAAATTGAGAGACAGATGGGATTTCCACCACGTATATATAGCGTCTCTTCTTCACTGCTGTGGGTTTCCCTACCAGCCTCCCTCCATCTCTCTAAGCCAAGAGAACAAGAAAAACATCAACACAGCAGCCCTCCTTGCCCACTCATGTACAACCGGTTGACAACTCTTGTGCTGAGGAGCCAACCGGATTGGAATGAACCGATTATCCCACGATGGCCCGGCGTTTCTGACTGCATGTGTATGCAGACAACCATCGTTAATGCAGGTTTAGCGAGATATGGGCACCAATAAGGCGAGTGATGAGAACGATTCACGCAACAGATGTCACGCTATACCCCGGCGACGAGGCTGGAGGAGACCCACCGATGCGAACGCGATTGCTGGCTAAACGGGACCACCTCCTGATCGCCAACCACCGTGGACCCAAGACGTGCTACTGAGGCCGAAAGATGCAGGAGCAGAAGGCACCAGTTTCAAACGAGGACCTGGTCCCTCGGCGATATTGGAGGGTGGGATGCGCCCATCATCAACAGGGGTCCCAACCACCTTGTGCACTTGTTATGTACCAGTCCGACCCTCCTTGAAGGATCTCGACTTAGAATATTCGTTGATAGCGCCAATAGACCCAGCTCCCATGCTGCATCTCGTGCTGGCCGTGACAATATGCATCTGTCTGAAATGGAAAGGAACAGTGCGTACAGGTCTGATCCGGGGCGTAGTCCTGGTAAGGTATTGTAATCAAGTTGTGATGACCCCTGAGCCTTGACCGGTCAGGGAGCCAGCCATTCTCAATACTGTCAGATGTGACGGGTAGCCAAGAGGTGTGTGCCTGAGGCATCAATATGTCCGTCATGACAAAACCAGCCCCCTAACGGGTGGGGTCGCACTTGTCACGGCCAGCACGAGATGCAGCATGGGAGCTGGGTCTATTGGCGCTATCAACGAATATTCTAAGCTGAGGAGAGGAGAAGAAAGGGGAGAGCGAAGCTCTGGCGGTCTCTAGCTCGCGAAGTCTTGACGCGACTGTGGGGCTAAGGGTTAGGGTCCTTGTGACGGCCAGGTGGCTTGCCTACCTTGGCTGCCGTCACAGCACTAGAGAACCAAGACAAGACATCATCACAATACACACAGTGACCACCCCATCAATTGGACCATAATTACACGTCCCATATACCTAAAAGGGTGATAATCTGACAAATACCATTACTTGCCTTAATACCCCAGTTCGTCTCCATAGAAACTGCTCTATAACCAAGCTACAGCAAGTCCGTTTTCTTGGCAGCCCGATACGGTGCCAACGTCAAAGCGTTCCGTAAACCTACGTTGAGTTACCGTATATACTCGACAAATTCACGATACCCCCGGTCGCCTAATTAGGCCTAATCTTACCTAGGCTGAAGCTATAGCCACCTTACTAATCTACGCTAGGTTTAGCCCCCCAGAGATGCCCATCACGTCTCTAACGCGTCGATCTTGAAGTTATTTGTTTACTGCTGGTCTCATGGGTCACAATGCCTCCCCTAGGCCCAATCTCAACCAACATCCTACAAAAAAAGCCAGGGCCAAAGCCCAAGCCCCTTCATGAGCGAAAAGCTCCTTCATTTAAGCCAGTTACACGGGTAGAACGGTCATACAAGCAGAAAAAACGTGTTGAAGTTCTTCTATTTCTTTTGAACCACCGTATCCCAGGAACTACTGGAGGTAGAGGTGGCCATTATCGACAAGACCTCCCACCTTCCCAAGATGGCTTCCGTCCTCCTACACTATTTGAAGCCTCCCAGTTCTTCAAGATCCCTGAAGCAACTATAAGGACTTGGTGGAAAAAGCGGGATCAGCTTGTACGCAAAGAGGATCAACGAAGGTATCACCCTAGATGGCCAGAGTTGGAAGACAAGCTTTACACCTGTTTTCTTACACGGCGAACAGAAAATAGAATTGTTTCTATCGGCTGGTTTCGACGAGAATCAAAAAGGCTATTTAAGGACACCTACCCTGAAAGCGTTCACCTCTGGGTATTCTCTACCGGCTGGTTTAGAGGCTTTCTACATCGACATAGGATTTCACATAGAAGGGTTACTAAGAAGGCCACCAAGCTTCCTGCAGAGTACCTTGAAGTTGTGAATAACTTCGTCAAGTTCATTAGACGTATATCTCAACCAAGAGATTCTCTCTCAGTACCAGTATCAGCACCAGCACCAGCACCAGCACCAGCACCAGCACCAGCACCAGCACCAGTTGTCAACAACTCACCTCCTCGGCGGTTCTCCAAATCAGCAATCCTAAATCTGGACGAAACTCCTATTCCATTTGAGTATAATTCTGGATGTACATATACTTCTACAGGCTCGAAGTCAGTACAGGCAAAAACAGAACGGAGTGGATGGGATAAACGACAAGCTACTCTTATTCTCTACATCTCTGCAGATGGCATACAGAGATTCAAGCCGAAGATTATATTCCATGGTACTTCAGGACCTGCAGGAAGGATATACAATCAGGAATCCTCATCCTACAGTCCTGATGTTACTGTGGAATTCA
The DNA here is from genome assembly GCA_021399435.1 of Diaporthe sp. PMI_573. Classification (NCBI taxonomy): domain Eukaryota; kingdom Fungi; phylum Ascomycota; class Sordariomycetes; order Diaporthales; family Diaporthaceae; genus Diaporthe; species Diaporthe sp. PMI_573. Next base: position 299,433 of record JAJTUP010000045.1, read on the forward strand.
ATCCTACAGCTTACAATAATGAGGAATTATTCGGTAAATGGATTACTGAAGAACTAGACGCAGTAGCTAAGGATATGAAGGATTTCCTATTGGTTATGGATGTTGCTAGATTCCATGTAACTGACACTATCAAGCAACAGTTGAAGGATCTAGGGGTTACTATTGCATTGATACCAGCTGGCTGTACTAGTCTCCTTCAGCCATTGGATACTGCAGTCAACCATCCCTTCAAGCTTTGGCTTCAGGAATTTACTGACGAATATATGACAGAGAAAGAGAAGGAAAGCCCTGGACATATATGGACAGTCTCTGACATGCGTATAATGACTACCTGGGTAGTAGCCAGAGCAGTAAAACGTCTGGAAGAAAGGCCAGAGTTGGTTCAGAATGCCTTCATTCACACTGGAATTTCTATTCGTCCTGATGGAAGTCAGGTTAACATGGTCCGTATCAAGGATATAGAGCCTTCTCAAATCAACTGGGAAGGCTGGGAAACGGCTAAGGAACCTACCATGAAGATGGAGTATGAGGAAGTGTCTGTAACACCTCTGGAAGAGATGGACCTCTTTGTGAAGGAAGAGGAGGTTCAAGACTGTATTACTGTAGCTTGTTAGTGTATCCAAAACCCTGGCCATGGTGGCTTCAAACTAGACCAAAATAGGACTAGTCTTAGTGACCGGGGGTATCGTGAATTTGTCGAGTATATACGGTACGTGAGTTAGAATAGTGTCACGGCCAGCGCGAGATGCAGCATGGGACCTAGGTCTATTGGCGCTATCAACTAATATTCTAAGCTAAAGAGAAAGAAGGAAAAAAAGGGAGAGCGAAGCTCATGCGATCCCTGGACTGCGTAAAAGTCTTGACGCGACTGTGGGGCTCAGGGTTAGGGCCTTGTGACGGCCAGGGCTTGCTTGACCGTGGCTGCCGTCACAACCCAATATCCGGCATTTCGGCACCATGCCCCCAAGACTACTACAACCAACCCAGTGGCTTTCTGATGCCTATGAGGAAGAGTACCTAGCACTATATAAAGTAGGAGGGAAGCGTGAGAATGCAGATGTGTACCTGCACTAAGCAGCGCTGCAGCCAATCAGAACGTCCCATTTGTCACGGCCAGCACGAGATGCAGCATGGGAGCTGGGTCTATTGGCGCTATCAACGAATATTCTAAGCTGAGGAGAGGAAAAGAAAGGGGAGAGCGAAGCTCTGGCGGTCCCTGGCTCGCGAAGTCTTGACGCGACTGTGTGGCTAAGGGTTAGGGTCCTTGTGACGGCCAGAGGGCTTGCCTGACCGTGGCTGCCGTCACACCATTTTCCCAGCCCGTGCCTCCCAATTAAGTAGCTCATGTTTTTGAAATCCAACCCATTCGTCCTTCCTTTTTTTTTTTTCCTTCTGTCTTTGCGACGTTTGCCTGACACAGCTGTCTGACTCCTCCCCATCAGACGGCTTGCGCATGCCCCAGAAACCCGAAACCGTCCGCCTCTTGCTATGAACAAGTCCGTCACAGAGCCGGGCCCTCCAGGGCCCGGAATAACATCGCAGGCGTCATTCAGCGCCGCAAACTTGTCATCGTCCCCGGATGTCATCGCCAATATCTCAGTACCGCAGCTGGCAACCCAGCTCAGTAGCATGCTGGGAGCCTCCCTTGGTTTCGGGATTCCGATGAACTTGCTCCTAGAGGTAATGTTCAAGCACCTAGGTCTCGAGACTTCGGTAGCGGTACGCTATACATCATGGGCAGGCACAGTCTGTACCTTGTACTTGGCGTGGGTGTGGGCTTGGCCACGTGTTTTCTCGTTCCTTCTGAGACATTTTGCTGCTTCGATCGAGATAGAAGGCCGTGACCAGCTTTTCAACGTCCTTATGGCAGAATGGCGGAAACAGACTATAAAGCATAAGAAGGACAGCCACCTGCGACGTTGCCTCGCCACTTCTGAAAACGGCACGCGAGACAGATTCTGGGACGATGACGAAGAAAGCGAAGACGAAAACGACGACCAGCCCAAGAACAAGGGATACGTGATGGTGAATGGACGTCCGAACCTTGCGACGCAGTCGTCCAAGGTGTCATTCACACCTAGGGCCGGCAGGTACTGGCTGGATGGCATATATTCCAAGCGAAAAAATGGCAAGGGGGATGGCCCCACCCCTGGAACTCCCTTCCGCATCATGATGTTCCGAGAGCTACAGCCGAAACACGGAATATACTCGTGGACAGACGATGCTGAGGCCAGAGCATACAAGATGTTTCTATCCAGCTTATGGATACACGGCCCTGCGCTGCAGGCGTTCACTAAAAAACTCCTGCAGGACTATAACGCAAAACTAGCACGGGGTAATATTACTGTCTATCGACATAGTTTGGAGAAGGGCGAGCACCGCTGGGTCCGGAACAGAAAGGACAAGATACGGCACCGTCCGGAAAAGAGTGTCTGCATAAGCCCCAAAGTCGCTGAGAGTTTCCTGGGAGACATGCAAAGGTACATCATGCAACGAGAGTTATTGAAGGCCAGAGGCGTGATCACTCGCCGCGGCTATCTATTACACGGTCAGTATACACAGCATCGTGAATCGTCATTGCCCTCAAGACTCAGTCTCTTGTTCACGGCTAACGTTGGCTCTCCGTCACCCAGGTGAACCGGGCACGGGCAAGACGTCGCTCGTCCAGGTGGCGGCGACCGTATTTGGACTGAAAATGTACATTATTTCCATGTCCAGATTCTGGGGGACCGCCGCGGACCTGACCGAGCTGATCAACGCCATGGAGAAGCCCGGAATCCTGCTGCTGGAGGACCTCGACACCGCCAACGTGAAGAACCGCCAGATCATTTCCGCCGCCACCGAAGTCGCCAGCTCCGGCACCGACGCCAGCCCAGGCTCGGCAAATCGAAAGACGCGACCCTGGCTGCCCTCCTGGCAGAAAGCAAATCGGCAGGATCGTCCGGTGGTAACGGCTTGCTCGAGACCCTGCTGCAGACCCTGGACGGCGTCGGCGCCGCGCAGGACCGCATCGCCATCATCACAACCAACCGCGTGGAGGCCCTCGACAAAGCTCTGATCCGGCCTGGACGGATCGACGTCAAGATCGAATGCGGCCTAGCCACTGACGAGATGGCCGAGCAGATGTTCCTCCGCTTCTTCGGCCCCCTGGATCACTCGGACAGTGATGAGGGCGAAAGTGGGGACGACGAGGAGAGGGGGGTGGAGGGGGAGGGGGGAAAGAAGAAAAAGAAGAGGAAGGAGGAGAAGAAGAAACTAGAAGAGCTCCCGAGCCAGCTTAGCCCCGAGGAGGCCGAGCGGCTGGCCAAGCTGTTCGGGCAGCGTCTCGGAGGCGAAAAGCTCAGCGGCGCCGACCTCGAGAACTACTGCGTGACCATCTTCGGCGACCCGAAGAAGGGCGTCGACGGCGCAGTGGAGTGGAAGGAGAAGACGCTGGCCGAGAAGAAAGAGCTCAAGACGAAGAGACAGGCGGCGGCCGTGGCCAAGGCCGGGAGGAAAGGCTAGCGAATATGAGCCTGGACCGTACCCCAAACACTTGTTTCTTTTGTTGTAGCGACGGGCCTATGAGGGACTTTACGAGAGCGCTACGCCAACGCGTCACAGATTGATAGACATTGCAAGATTGCAAGGCGCACGCGGGGATGGCCATGGGGTCGCATACCGCGCCTCGTTAAAGGGCAAGGGTTGCCAAATGGAAAGTCCCTGGATGACATGCGGGCAAAACTGAACAACAATGCCGTCGATTTTAGACTTAAGATTATTATCCCAGAAGTTACTAGGGTAGCAATCAATGTTCTGCACTGCGCTCTGTGTAAGCTTATGTACTTTAGATTTCCTCGTACAGAGCGACCATTTGATCGTATATAGTTAACAGTAGACTAGAGCTTATAGTATAAAATTGTAATGATTAAGGTTTCTTGGGTCCTCTAAACCGTGAGATCGGGGTTTATGTCTAAGATACGTAACAAGGCGGTGGTGTTGAGCAATATTGGTTCTGACGATGATCACAAGCTAATGAAAAGTGAATACTTAGATACTTAGATTGACTGCTGAAGAGTTGTCCATACTATCTAGCTATCTGGTAATGAGTGTGTCCTTACCTATATCTCCATCTCTTCAGTCCTGGCTCATGGTGGCTGTAACGGCCAGCAATGTCCAGCATGGAAGCTGTTGTATTGGCACTACGTACGAAGATTCTAAGCTTGAGGAGGGGAGAAGAAAGAAAAGAAACTCGCGATGTGCGACGCGTTGGAGAAGTTTAATAACCGTGGTCCGTGCCTGTCGCAGGGGCCAGCCCCCCTGCCAGCACCCTGTGGTGGCGTCAGCCCGTCTAGTGGTGACAACCGCCACAGGGGCGCAGGTATGATTCTCAAATAATAGGACATGAATACATAGGCGAAGAGAAGGCTCGAATGCAATAGAATAAGATACAATCCTTCTTTTATTGATAATAGTAGTTGGCAGGTATGCATTTAGAGATGTTTGCTTCAAAGTTACCTCCAGTGGCCAGGGGTATCTCTTTCTGTGACCTTGCCCCAATAAGTCCCTGTGTATATCCAACAGAGATATAAATGTTGGGGTCCGATGACTAACGCCTGCTTGGGCCCACCCACGTCATCACCAGCATCTTCTTACTCGAATAAGCTCGGTCCACATTGTCACCCCGAGGGATTTTCGCATTCCTAGTTCAAGACAAAAGTCTAAAGACCTCGCCTACACTGTATCAGAATATCAATATTGAACTGTGACACACTTGCCGAATGGCCCGCCCTTGCAAGTCGCGCACGGCAAAGGCATCTCCTCGCCCCAGGCATGGCAGATAACAGCCGTGGCCGCGGCGACGTCTCCGTTGTGCAGGCGGAGGCAGATGTCACCCATCTGATCCGGTGGTCCCCGAATCTCTCTTCGTTGTGCCGTGCCCCTTTGATCGCCAGGCAGTGCGATTTCGTCCTCCAGCACATGGATGGAGATGTCGACATCTGCTTGCGTTGGATTTTTCATTGGCACTGTCGCACGAAATCCTGGAGTCATTTCGACAACCAAGGCACGCTGCGCCATATTAGTCTCTCTCTGTAATATGGACTTGGGAAACCGTACCAACATGTTCTTGACGACTTCCAAGAAGCCCATCAGCTTCTCGACATCCGATGACTTGCTCATATCTGGCCACGGAACAGTAACAGGAAATCCTGGTTTGGGCTCAAGAATCAGAGCTCGCTGTAGGATATCAGTGTATGGTCTTCAGCACAGAATTAGGGTACTGTACCACTGAGCGCAAGAGAAGAGCCATTTCGACGTGCGTAGGCGTAGAGTGAACGAGGATTGATGGGAGGTTCGAAGGTTAACAGAGGGTGAGGAAGAGGGGAGATGAGAGATCGAGAGGGAGAGAAAGGGGTTTATATATTCACGACCATCCTCCCTGTCCCTCGTCTGTCATCTGAGGCGTAATCGCCGGCCCTGTCGGCAAGATTCTGACGTTGCAGCGCCCTGAGAGAGTCCAATCGGACTCTGTGAAGGCCGAAAGTGGTCTTTCGTGGCATAGCCACAGCCTACTCCACGTACGTGAATGGCGTCTCATGGATTCCTGCCGTCTCAGCCCCTTAAGATACGGAGCGTGATGTCATTATCGCCCCAGATATGCCTGGGGAACTTGTCCTTCCGAATGTCATGCGGGCTATGGAGGTTGCCTCCTCCCTTCCCTTCAACTGCTCAGGGGCTGGCGGCATGGATGAAGTCGATGAGCCACACCGGTATCGCCGCTTCGTGCGAAGCGTGATTGCGAAGCGACGGAACAATTTCCCTGGTCAAGGAAGTGGCGAGGCAGTGAAGCTCGGACAGGCAGGTTGGGACAATCCTTGTACCTGAGAAGATCTGTACCGTAGACGGCTCTCAAAGGGCCGTCCCAGGAGGTGCGCGGGTTCTGTGTCTCGGTGATCCCCGAATGACGCAAACCTCTCATGTCCTGGGCCGGCCCCCGATGAGCCATCCGGTGTACAGCCAAGGCATCATCAGTGGCGTGTCGAGAGATGCTGGGGTCGGCTCGGCCCTTCCGAGTCCACCCCCCATAAGAGCCAACCCCTCTCTTCTCCTTGGAGATGATGCAAAAGAACCACAAGTCTGCCTTGCTGAGGTACCCTGAAGCATTCATACACTTGGAGCCCGGTCTGCCGCACGTCGGTATGTGATCATTCGCAACTACCAACCGATAAGGGAGGGGAGGCCTCTCAATGGTGTCACCACAAGTCTCTAGGCACTCGAAGCCGACTCCTTTAGGATATTAATAAACCATCTCGTCAGACAAACGACCAGGGAAACCTCCTGTCAGGCACCACGAAGGCATGAAGGTCACCGATCTCATGCGTCTCCTAGTCTGTGGCTTTGCAAGGAGGTTTGAGGCACAGCTAAGGCATCCTAGACCACGGATGCAGCATATCCTCGCAATCTGGAATGAGATTGCTAGGCCAATTCTGCCTTGGAATAAGGTGCGATGGGCATAGTAAGACATGCCGACACATGATGCTCCCGTCCGGGCATACATATATTTGCTCAACATCCGTATCCAAGTGAGATGCTTCAGTTGCCTTGGACAAATCTCTCTCTTGCTCTGAGCGCAAACACCAACGTACAGATTTCTCAACGTTCCTTCATAAATTCTTCAACGCGAGCACAGGAGATCTTCGAACTTTTCCTCACGATGGAATCAACGCAGTGGACATTCCTTGGACAAAATTGGCGACCTTACCTCGCCGGGGGGTGCCCAGATCCACTTCCCCAGCACGAACAGGGGCCTCGTCCTCTAGCACCTGAGCCGAACGCACCGCCTTTCCATGAGCAATGGGGCCCGTTCGGGTCCCGAGTTGAAGCCACACAAAGAAACATTCCACTCCACCGTCTCCAGGGAATGCCGGCTCCGACTCCATTTCCAATATCCGGACCCGCCATCGCTGAGTGCGAAGTGCCTCACCCCCTTTAGGTGGCCTGATAGCTGACCAAAACACAGCCCCTTGACGGAGCCCATAGGTACTATGGGCGCTTCGTTTCTCCCTGTCGAGGTACCTCTACCAGTACAGAGTCTCGAAAGTTCTCCATATGCATTTCAACCATACCTCGAGCCGATGTCTTGGTCCCCCCCCTTCCATACTCCGAGCAATTCTTCTTTTTTTTACCCATTCACGGAGGTGAAGACCTTGCCGCCATGGAGTCAATTCGCTACCCATCACCTACCGCCGTACGAACTTCGGAGTCCTGAGCCGGCACCTGAGATGCTTGTGCCAAGCTACGGACAGGATTTCACAACACGGACGCCAATACCACCCAGCAGTTCCTATTCATGCTCCGGGAGCCAAGGAAGCAGTGTTTGGGATTCATGTTCCATCACTGATACCTCTCTGTCCTCTCTGTCCTCTCTATCCGACGGCACTTCCCAGGCACTCGGCTCCGAGACTGGACACAAGAAAACAACAATGACCGGTTCGGCCCCCGGCAGCAAAGCAGCAAGCCAGCCGATCCCGATAGATGCCGAGGGAAACGTATGGGAAGTTGACATGCTGCTCGGCAAATGGACTCGAGGTGGGACGACTTGGTACCTCGTGAAGTGGAAAGGCTTTCACGACAAGGATAGCACATGGGAGAAGCGGAGAGACATAGGCGCTGAGCTGGTGGACGAGTTCGAGGCGAGTTATGAAGGAAACCACTTTGCGATTGAGCGGTTACTGGGGAAGAGAGCCCGACATGGGAGGATTGAATACCTTGTGGAATGGAAAGGCCCGGGTGGTGATAATTCCTGGGAGAAGGAGGCGGACATAAGCCGTGCACGGATTGTGGAGTTTGAAGGGGGACAGTAGCTTAGTCTTGGCTAGCCCAACGATGCACATGTACGTTTTAAGGTTTCGGTAGCGTCTTTTGGTTGTCCGGAAGCTGCTGGTTCCCGCGCCGTCCATGCTCTTTTGATTGTTGCGGGCCGAGCCGAGCCATGTCACCACACATGGTTACCAACCTGCTGTTTGCAGCAAGTCACAAGAAAGCTCGAATTGGAACACGTGTCAACGTCCTACCTGTAAATTTTTTGAGGCTGACTGTCCTTCAGGACCAATTCTGGGAATTTCGAAATCCAATTCAAGAACAAGAGGCGGTCCAGAACATGGCCATTTGGGGTGACCCAGAACCAGGCTCACATATCACGTGCGCGCGCCTTACATGTCCACATTCTGGACCCCGGAGCGATGTTCGGCCATAAAGTGTGTCAAAGTCTGACGTGGTTCTCAGTACCCTGCGCCAGACCGATTCTGTTCGGCTATTTTAAGCAAGCTACAAATTGGCCCGAATCCTGGGCCAAGTGGCCTTTGTACCATTTTTGGGGCGGGGCGACCCAGAAACGGGCTTACATATCACCTGCCCTCGCCTGGCGAGCCCACATTCTGGGCCTGAGAGCGGTGTATGTTAAGTGTATGTCTGCTTCAAAACAGAATATCAATTGTAGAGACAGGCTAGGGTAAGCTCTAGATACAAGACGTAGCGCAAAGAGAGAAAAGGAGAGAATGGACGTCGCGAGAGCGACCTGCACGCCATATGCTGAGTCATTCGGTCCCATGATCCGAGGCAGCAGTCTAGATCTGTGACATTAAGCATTCAAAATGGCCCGAGGGGTGGTTGGGTGTGACTAGTCGTGAGATTGAGAAGTCCATCATTAGCGTTCATCCTGTCCTTAATGAGTACTTAGGAACAAGCGCGTCCTCAGCCTGTTCGGTCTGCTAGCTTCCTCTTTAGTGCCACCTTTTTTCCGGATCTAAGCCACTTATCTATGTCTGCATTGTCGAGTTTCTGTATTATTACCTTTGTGGATAAGGATTCTTTAATTAGGAAACACACTAAGTAGGCTTGGACCAACAAATACATCCTCGGAACTAAAAGGTGCTCGCTGAAGGATTTCATCAACAGTCGCTTTGTCTCACGTTCTACCCCAGCGTCTGCCTTCCCTAGCGCACTACTTTTTCTAGTCTCCCACCTTTAAAGAAATACTTACCCAATTTGATTCCAAACGTAGCATTTTTAAGGATCATCTCAAAATTTGTAGGCGTACTTTTGATTAATCCTGCGCAGCTTGGGGCTAAAGCGTGCTTCCGATCTGATTAAAATTCTAATAGTTACCTTAATTCTAATTCAGCCCCAGCACAATAGCTTATTACACAATACATAGTAGAATATAATAAATAGGCCCTCGACAGATGAATCTCTAGAATTTTGTACCTTCGTTTCTAAAGTATACTCTGTATTAGTTGCTCTCATTTCGCTATGATGGACTTGGATTCGCTTTCTCCTTGGTTGGTCGGTGTAGTTAAAGCCCCTATTTCTTGTCTCGCCTTCCCAAAGTCTCTCAATAATGGTCGATTGCCCAAAGAGTACAATATCACGCAAAAAGAACGCCTGTTTCGAAATATCGGTTGCCATCCGCACATATTACGCAACCAAATTCTGGCTGATATTGATCACGCCACATATAAAAAGTTACAATCCGTGCTTGCAGGCAGCTCGAGGAGTGCAGATCCGCCAACTCTCCCAACCACTATTAAACTCCGTTGCCGGGGCGGGCGACAACGCGCCAAAGCAGCGGAGCGATTGCTAGGGCCCGAGTTCCAATGGACAGTACGATTGTATTGTTGCCAGGTGCAAGAAGGTTATTGCAACCCTCATAACATTTGTTAATGACATAACCGCTGACTTGATCCGATCACAGAACATAGCCGGTTTCATTTGACTGTCCAGAGTGTTGCGAGTTCTTATTCATTTGAAGCGCCATATACAGCCGGTGAGGTTTATCGTCAGATCCAACTGAACCCAGACGCGGCAGAAACAGATCGAAAGCGATGGCTAAGCCATATCAGCAAGTGCAAGGAAGACATTCTCACAAAGTTCTTGCGGAAAACTGAGATTGTGCAGGCATTAAACAGACTCCTCCGGTTTCCCGGTCTATGGGATGGTCTACAACTTGGCAATTTGCATAAGCATAGGGCCTTGCATTGCGATGAAGAGATCATCCATTATCTCGGATTTGTATATGAAACGTGGGATCTCATCACCTTAGGTGTGGATGCTTTCGCTAACGCTGTCGATGTGGATACTGTTCGTCGACTGGAATAACTCTTTCCAACTCATCACGAGGACCTTACCGCAATCCGGGACTTGTTTCGCTCAAACGAAGTTTTCACAGAAATTACTGACAAAGGAGAACGACAAAGTCTAGAGCAGAGCGTGTGCACAGTAAAGCGGCGTATTTCAAGCATCGAGACGCTCCACAAGGATATGCTGTATTTTTCACCCGCAGTTAGGGCCATCTGGAAATTTGTCGCGCCAGATCGATCCCGACGCAGAAACCAGCCGACATTGAGGAATGTGCTCAAAAGACATTTCCACCCAATCAAGGGACATATTTGCGAGACATACCCCAGACCCGGGCCGAATTTTGATGCCGGTGTCGGACCGTCGGGGCCTGCTGCTTGTCTGACGCGACGGCCTTCACATGACCAGGTTGAGATGCGGGTCATCCGATTGGGGGCCTAGGATTGAGCTTCTGCAAAGTACAAATGAAAAGGACCATCATCTCGCCAAAAAATACCGGGATTTCGTTGGTCAATCCGACACTTGGCAAGGGAACGCAAGGAAAAATGTGAGTGGAGACGATCAGCCTAGGGCAGATATTCGTCCTGCGACCATCCTCGTCAGCTTGCAAGCTTCTTCCCTGTACAGTAGTAGCGTGCGGCTGGCACAACAGTTGAAGCCTCGAAATTCGGCGGGATCAACCACGACCATGGTGCAAACTGATACCGGTACTGTACAGTCAAATGTCTAGCTTCAACAGAAGTTGTAGTGCCAGCTGTCTTAAATGCTAGCCTAAATTTTGAAGGGTGTGATAGCCTACATCTGGCTTAGGAGCGTCTAGGCACCCTGCATTCCAAGTCGTGCCCAATCAAACAGGTGCCGATACCTTCCAGGTAACCCTTTCATTGGTTCCCGGCTGTCTGTCACGCTAGCCCTACTATACATGGAAACTTTGGGCATGGCTCACTTCTTTCACCTTCCTTTCTTGTTGGCTCTGATAGCTGATTCTAGACCCAGACCGGCCATGAAGCAGTGTTAATGTTACAAAATTAGGACATGCTTACGTAGCTTGGACGAGTGTCAGGAATGTTCCTTAGGTAAGTGGTTTCCAAGCGCTCAATCGAATAGAGTCGTTCACTTCGCAGCTCACACACACTTTATATTTAATTATATTGGAGTTGAAGGCGATTGAAGGGCTCAGATGTGATGAGGAAATAGAGTTATACCTGATAGATGAGTAGATCACAAAAAGGGAATGAGGTGACATCCTATTTTCGGCAGTTGAGGCCTGCTTGTTCTGGATGGCAGTGGGTTGATGTTGACTGTGACGGAGGTATTTTCTACAATTTTAGTCTGTGGCCTCACCCAATTCAGCCTCCATGCAGCCAATCATGTCACATGAAACCCGAAAGCGGGGTCGACCATACGAGAAACCAGACTTGCTCAACACAAGATGGTATTGCAACACACCCGCCGAGGACCCCTGTAAGGCTGCTGCCTAGTCATAGCTCAGCGTCCTGTTCCGAACCATTCCTGGTCAGAATGGGAGAACTGGGGAAATTCGGTTTCAGATTTATTGAATCAAAGTCGAGCACAGCCGCCTTCACATGCCCTGGGTTAGATGCGGAGGAGTCATCTGCAAAAAGAACAAAGAGGAGGGAGGGAGGAGGCTTTGGCATGCAGAGGAGCAGCAGGCGTTGTAGGTATGGTCACCCTTTTTGGAACAAGTGTCAGGCACATCTGCTATTCGCAAATCCAGCTTCGAACCTGAGCCCCATAATGCTCTTGTAGAGGCTAATATTGAACCACCTGCCAACGTCGATCTCGTACGGGTCGACTGAACCGCTATTGACAGGCAACTGGATGACCTCTTGCCTGATGTCGACAAACCCTGCGTCCGCGAGCATTTGTTAGGTCATGTTGGGGTCAACCTGCAGCTCAACGTTAGCGTAACTACTCTTCTTGCTATCTAACAACATACTGTGCGTGCGGATAAAGAGCAACTCGGGCATGCACAAGTCCCATGCGTCGGTCACCGCCTGCTGAAAGCGCGCAACTATTTTCTATTGTGATGATGGCTTGTCTGGCTTGCTGTGAACTGAAGGCATGACACCTTGGGGACGATGGACAATTACACACGATTCATGAGCAAAGTGACGATGACCTATAAACTTTGATAATGTCTGATGGCTATAAAAAGAAGGGACTTATATAGATCCAAAGCTCTTTGCCTGGCTTGGTACGCCTTGTACCCTCTGAGACCAAGGTCTGCTCACGCCGCTGCGCGGCGTGACCCCGGCGTTAAACAATATCATCATCATCATCATCATCATCAACGACGATGTGGCAACTGCGGTGAGACTGGGCATTATGCAAAAACTTGTAAGAAAGATGTAGAAGGGTCTAGCCAGTTAGATGCTGAGTGTATAATAGTACATTCTTAAGCGGTCCGCGGCGGACCGCCCAAATAGTTGACCTGCCTGGTGTAGATTGAGGTTGATCCTGTATGTCTGAAATGCTCCGTTTTGGTGGGGAAGCTGATTTTCCCACCAAAAGTTGACAACTTCAGACTGGCACTACAGCCCCACCACACCTCCAAATTGACTAAATCAATTGAAAATAAGGAATTCAAAGCAGGTGGCACCAATTGGTGCCAACTTTTATTGATTCTTTTGCCCTGGGTGGGTGCTGAGGTTGGCTGATGTTGGTAAGGTTGGCTGATGTTGGTAAAATTGGCAAAACTGTCCGGGCATGTGTCCTGTCCGGCTGACTGTCCAACCACGTTAGTCATTCGTTTAAAAAGATAGATATCTTATTTTTTTAGTAGATCTGAGTCTACAATTAACTTGGTGCCTACAATACTAACGCTATACTAAGCGCATAAATATCCCCCAATTTCCTGCAAGAAAACCTAGACACATGCTCTCAAAAGCGGATGTACGGTTCATTAAGGCAGCGCAAGTAACAATTCCGACCACCTCATCAAGCTCCAAATTAAGCAGAAGAACAGCCTTCTTCCCAAACCCGTGATCAGCCTCGAATTCACCAATACGGACTAGGCTCTGGACTGGATAGCCCTCGGGCGAGACGCGATACAGGCTGCCACCATAGATCCCATGGTGCAAATCCCAGATGTATTCGGTTGAGTCCTTCACAAAGCTCAACTGTCGGCAACCAGCGCTTATGGGCTTCACCTGCAGGCTGTGTGTCGAGTGAATTGATCCATGGGGAAATACGACGCTCCAACTTCCCCAGATCGGGCACGCGGTCTCTGCTAGCATTTCGCCGGTGAGGGTATGGTAACATTCCAGGTCGTGGGAGGAGAACCAGGAGCGCTTATTCAGTGTGTAGACACAGTCAGAATTTGCGCCGTTCCTGCTGTTTTGGATTTTCTTCCTCGCAACCTCACAGACGTGAGAGCGGAAAGCCTCTGTCATCGTGCCGTCGTCATTGTAGGCCTCCATCAAAGAAACCTCGGTGGTTAGATCAAGGACGTTGATAGTCTTTGAGAAACCGCTCACAGCATGCAAATAGTAAACCTTATTAGGCCTGCTGTTGCTTGATGTGGATTTGGTTTCGTCAGCAACGGTGGGAATTGCTGATGGCATCGCGAATAGTAAGTTAGAGTTGATGTGAATAATCTTGATGAATCAGTGTAGTGGAGTTGACTGAAGAGCCCTAGGCAAATAAACTTGATATTAACAACTTTGGCTCGGCATTTTGGTATATATATATTATCATCTTACAAAACGGTCTCCCGGAGAGCTAGGGATGATTCTAGGCGTGTACGGCCAGGGGCAGGGATCTATCAGCTGCTTCAAGTTGCTGTTGTGCGGGTACGCTAATGTTGTCGCCGCTCTGTGGGGTGAGGCGGAAACCTTTGTAAGCTTCGGGAAGCAAGATAATTCTAGTTATTTTACACATTCTGGCAAGCACCAATCCTAAGCTGGGAAACCAACATCTTGCATTACTGCTGACGGTACGAGTGGCAACCAAGACTGGCAGGAGACTGAGATTGAAAGACGGCTCGGCGGAAAGGAACATCTACCCGGAGGTCCGAGTAACAACATGGTGATTGACGTAATATGAAAAACCTACTTGCGACATCCTACCGAAATAGCAATATGACGCGGCTACATCGCTTGACCATCTGACAGAATCCTTCACTACCGTCTCCGGATACATCACCAGCCCGAGATTTCCCGAATCGTCCAGCCTCGAGGAATTTAATAGACATTAAGCCAATAATCTTCAACAAGCACGGCTGGCCAGTAGGTTAACAGCATTCTGGCGAGATTCTGCTACTGCGGCAAACGAGTGACCGTGGGACCATTTTTCAACGAGATCATACGACCGGGCGGGATATGGCGGGATCGGGCGGAATGCACATGACGAAATACGAAAAAAAAAAAAAGGGGGGTGCTAGCCAGCACGATATTGGGTGAATAAGAAAGATCAAGTTAAAGAACCAAGATCTGAGAGTAGAAGTAAGGCTCATGTGTTATGTTGCAACGTCCATTATACTTTTGTGGCGTCAATCATGCCACACCGTCAAGGATCCCCAATCTCAGAGATCCCAGATCGAGAGGCCCCTCGATTTTTGGGAGGGCCTAGACCGCTCCACGCGACTCCTACGCTCCCCGCGGGTTGAAACTCTCTAATACTATGGGTAGCAGGGTTGCATAGTCCAATAATTATGTGACTTTGCGATGGCACAGTTTCTGACTCCTTCCGCCCTAGCACCGAGCGGAAGCCTGGCGGAACCGAGCGGGGACGGGACGAGAATCGTTGCACCACAACAGAACTAACTAGTCCGAGCCACTAGACTAGATGGTCAAAGGCTGATCAGACCATCATCACATGCTCAAAGACCACGATGGGGTGCTGCTAACCGACATGGGGTTTGGCGGTTGCCAGCCTTTGAAGGCATTGGATCTATTGCATCATGGACTTTTCATGCCACCCTGGAGGATACAAATTGTACCTACGTAGCGAAACCTGCCTGTCTGCACATCCTTACAGTACAAAAACAACCTGCAAGCAACTTCCTCGAAGTCTTCGCACACCTACTCTGAAGATCTCCCGACCTATTACCACCACAGCCAAAATGTCTTTCTTCCCTCGATCCTTCTTTGCTCCCGAGTCCTCCTTCACCCCTCTCTTCCGCCTCCTGGATGACTACGACAACTACTCCCGGGAAGTCTCCAGCGAGCAAGGACAGGGCCAGAGGCATGGCGGAAGGCGCGGTGCCTCTCTTCCCAGCTTCACCCCCAAGTTTGATGTCAAGGAGACGGAGAACACCTACGAGTTGCACGGTGAACTCTCGGGAACCGACAAGAACAACATCAACATCGAGTTCGTCGACGACTCAACAATCGTCATCTCTGGCAAGGTCGAGCGCCACTACACATCCGGCACCCCGCCAGAGGATGGCAACGTCCAGATGAGCGGCGCCATCACCGAGGGCGGCGATAAGGTCCAGCATAACTCGCACAAGGCGACAGTCGAGGACGAGGCGGCTGAGAAGGCCAAGCAGCAGGGCTCCTCCACCGAGGTCACCAAGACCAACAAGCAGCAGGAGGTGTCCAAGCCCACCGAGAGGTACTGGGTCTCTGAGCGGTCCGTCGGCTCCTTCCACCGGACCTTCAGCTTCCCCAGCCGCATCGACCAGGAGAATGTCACCGCAAACCTTAACAACGGTGTCCTGAGCGTCACCGTGCCCAAGGTCAAGAAGCAGGAGGGCCGCCGCATCGCCGTCCAGTAAGCGGCGCTCGCCTCTGGAATTAACGGGTACACGAAAAGTCAAAATGATTCACTCCTTAATACAACACTACTCTGGCATTACATCTTGGGTGGAGGATGAGATCACGGATCGAATGATGGGTTTCCATGTGGTTTACTTCTGCATTCTGCGGCATTGATCCGAGGGTTGCTGGAGTAGGAGTATCTTTAGTTGATCCTTCTTTTCATAATACAGCATTCAATTACAACTACTTCCCATGACTCCCAGAATTGTCCTCTTGTCAATGTGTGAAAACGCTGAGCAAATTCCCCAGCCTTGTTGGGTGGGTCGACCGAGAGTCTCAACAGCAATATGGACTGCGAAGTGAAAGATGAAGACAAGAGTGCCGGGAAGCCGCAACTGAAGCTATCGTACTTCTATTTCGATGAATTACGGCTGAATCTCATATGACACATGGTATGATGTCCAAATGGTGTGGTCCATGTTGGACGTCGAAGTGGATCCGCTGCCGCGGCGGCATCCTCCTGCATTTAAGCCCGGCCGGGTCCGGCTCCGGTTCTCACTTAATGTTTCGTCAGCGAGCGGCCACATGCCACAGGCACAGGACCAGTCCATGTCCGACTCTAAAACGGCCTCGCCACTATTGACCGCTGCATCCTTGGTCCCGGAGTCAAGCGCAAAACTGTCTCTTTTGGGACTCTCGGGAATCACCTCGGACTCCTTCATGCCCGAAAACTACAACTTCAGTTGTATAGATGACCACCAGCACCCCGTATTTAGTGCTGGGCTCAGCCAACCTGCTGATGTCGACGGGACCTACATTGGTCTTGAATTTGCTGACAAGGACCCAAGCACTTTCGCACTGTCAACCTACAGTCAGCCCCAGAGCTTTTCTGGGTTCGGACCGCCCCCTATATCGACCTCAGGCGAGGTGTCCGAGGTTCGTGGTTTCATCCAAGACGGCTTCGGCCTCGGCAATCTCAGCCACACAGATATGTTAGGTAGAGTTTTCAGCTCTAGGAGGGACTATGAGGGCTTGCTCGACGCCAAGGAACTGGGAAGGACTGAATTTGATGTTTTCAGCAAGCTGGACGAGGATAGAAGCAAGTACACAGCTTCTGCACCATCAAGCCAGATGCATTCCATTCATCCGGCCGAGAAATCGTCTCAAAGGCAAATAAGTGGCGAGCTCAAGTGCCAGTCGCACCGGAGTCTTCCATGCTCAGGTGTTGGTTGCCGACTTCGAGACCGTCCTCGAAGTAAGCCTCTGCCTCCAATTGTTGCTGAGGATCTTAACAACATCGTTGCTCTGAAGCGAGCACGAAACACCGCCACGGCTCGCAAATATAGGCAGCGCCAGGTCGCCAAGTTCGAGGAGCTAGAGGCAAAGGTCAAGGACCTAGAAGCTGATCGCGATCATTGGATAGCCGTGGCCAAAGAACACGGCGCAGTTGTGTAAACTCCAAGCTGCAGGCAACGCCTTGAGGGTCGTCTTGGTGGGCTTGGATGTATTTTGGTCCATTCCTTGGACGCGGGTATCACAGCAACTGCAGCTTCGCTATGCGCAACGCAGGCGATGTTGTTGACGCGCTGGCCTTCACGGATCAGAGTATGGTAGAGAGGATGGAGACGCTTGAGAGGGATGAGACGGCGCTGAAGAATGTCAAAAGAGCCTCCACAGGTCTGACGATCGTCAACAAGCAAAGGGAAAACATGAGCTAATTTCACTTCCAAGAGCTACTATGTATCTATTTTTCGGAAGGCACACTGGATAAGTACTACACACTCACTGAAGATAGCCCAGTTTATCTCGCGGCCCTTGTCCTCCATCCTGCTTTTCGTTGGCCCACTGTCGAGTCTCAATGGGCCGATCAGCCCGATTGGTTAGAGAGGGGAAAGGCAGCCGTACGAGAGCTGTGGGAAGAGTATCGAAAATCCCCCGTCGAGCAGGATACGATACCGGAACAACCGACTGCTGCGAGAAAAACAACAGACCTGGACGATTTTATGGCGTCAGTTAGGAAGCTCAGCACTCAGTGTGCGCCTTCAGCCCCACCTACACGAGATGAGTACGCCGAGTGGTTGTCCACTTCTGACGTCAGCACGCGATGGCATTCCTTATGTAATCCTTCTGACGGGGTTAGGGGTTCCGACTCCTGGTTGGCACAGAACACGGGCCTTATTGAGACCCGTGCACGTCAGAGCCCGGCAGGAGAGGGACGGAGCTCAGGTCACTCGCCGGCGGGTCGCCAGGAATAAACTCCGTCTTCTTTTGGGCCGACAACCTTTCATTCTTCACGTTCCTCTAACTGCAACTAATGTGCTTTGATCTGCTCAAAGATTACTGGCCATTCAGTTCTAACTGACCATATTTGCAATCACCGGTCGCATAGACAGCATGCTCAGCAGGTCTCACGGATTTCGAGACCGTATTGTGCAAAATCGTATTCATCATGAACGCGACAAGTTCGCCGCGTCTATTGACGAAACAAAGGTGCGCAGCCTGGTATCGCTGTACCATAATGGTGACGAGTGCCGATTCTTTCGAAAGCCAGCCCACGGCAGCTACAACCTTTGCTATTTTGTAGAGTTTGATGACGGCCAGCAGTGGGTTGTGCGTGTGCCCCTGGAGCCATGCTTGGCGTTCGGAGGGAAATCCAAGCTTGAAAGCGAAATTGCAACCATGCAGTAAGTGTCCTATTTGTCAGACAATACAGAAAAGTAATGCTGAGCGATGAACCATGTGTCTACAGGCTAGTCGCTGAGAAAACGAATATTCCTATCCCGAGAGTCGTGGCGTATGCCTATTCCGAACGTTCCGAACCACTACCATCATTCCTCATCCTCGAATATATCGAAGGCGAAAGGCTCTCGTTTGGAAGGTTGCAGGCACTTACAGATCAAGAAAGGAGCCGATTCTACAGTTCGCTCGCCGACGTATATATCCAGCTGAGGCGACTTGAGTTCCCTTCGATCGGATGTCTCGTCAGCAGCCCGGAAGGAGACTTGAAGGTTGGCAAGAAGGTCACGTCCATCGATACCAATATGCAAGAGTTGGAAGGCCTCCGGCCGTCCCATATCCAGGCTTCGTATTACGCAGACGGTAACAGCTTGACATCTGCCAGCGACTACGTGGCTATGCTGTTAGAGATCGCCGACCACGCATTTGTGCAGGGGCGGAGCAGTGTTCTAGAGGGTGATGAGGATGGACGAGACGCGCTCTACCACCTCCATATCTTTCGCCGGTTTGCCGAGCAGTGGGTAGACAAGCGTCTGGACCGCGGCCCATTTGTGTTGGTCCACGGTGATCTGGAACCATTCAACTTGCTTGTGAATCAGGACCTAGAGATCGTCTCCGTTCTGGATTGGGAGTGGAGTCGTGTGGTTCCGCTCCAGTGAGCCTGTCGTCGGCCAGACCAGGGCCCTGTCTCCAGCTCGGCGGCCAGTCCTGTGCGGAGGTTCAGCTTATTCTCGTGAGGAGAGGGTTCGGACTGTACGTACGTGAACACAGCTCCACAGCGGCGTCTCGGCTCAGAGTGTGTTTGGCCCTTCCCATGATGTCTTGTATACGGTCCGCCTCACCTGCAGGTGATATCAGTGGCTGTTGAGTTTATGATTGTGATATATGATTGCTGTCGAACATCCAACCGATGTAGGAGCCAGGATGTGGAAGACCGTATGCAAACCGTAAGATGGCGACGCCAAGAGACCAAATGTCGACAGCATTTGTATATGCTGTGCATGAACCCCAGCCTGTTCTTACCTGTGGTCCGATAAGCCAGACGTCCGTGAAGTACTGCGATATTTCCGTAAGCCTCTGTATACGCACCCTCAGACTTTCAGGGTAAAGTTTCGCTTCACAATGCTTGTCCGGTGGAAATTGCACAATGGCATATGTCACGGTACCCACTGCTATGACCCACTATATAAAGTCCACGGCCTTGGCCTATGGCTTGTAGCTTCTAGTCTTTCTCTCTTCGCGCAACAACAAGTTCATAACCTGACTTATCTACCAACACCATGACAAGTATCTTGTCGTGCGGTTCGGGCCGGCCATATAAAAGGGAATTTCGAGATACCCCCTTACCCCCCCCCCCCAGACAGTTTGAGGATTAGGATACGCCAAAAACTTGTCCGCGGAGAACATATGGAATACATACATTTCGACATGCGCTTTGCCATGGCTTTTGTGAAGTAAAGTTTCGAGTTACTCCGAGACTTGGGCAGTGCATGTATAGGGCAGTAAGTATTTGGAGGGCCATTGACAGGACAACTAAAATCATGACGGTAGACCAGTATTGCCAGAAGGCTCTTGGAAAAGATCACCTGGGTACCCCAGCGTTCCGTTTCACAATACCGGTGGCAGCATACTGACCAAAGACAACACATACGAGGAGAACTGATGTGGTAGATTGACGCGAGCTTCTCCCGGGCACACCCAAATACACATACACTGCTATTTCCTCCCTTGCACGGGATCTCACGTGAACTAGACCTCATGTCGCCAGCATTAACCCATATCCTATGGTCATTGCAGGGGGGTGTTGGTTGTGCTCTTCAACAGTGCTCCACAGCGAATGGATTGTAGCAGACAGTTAGCCCTTGAAACACATGGACGTGGAGTCAAGGCTTGATGCTATTGTGTACACCGGAAAGTTCCGGCCTGTGGGGTCGTACATATCGATTACCAAGAGCACCTGGTACCGGCGTTTTTGTTACAAGCAGTCACGTCGTACCTCGTGATATGAGGCTTCGTCCCCGGAGTTTGGGCTGGAGGAGACGACCACATGTCTTACTCGCCTCCACTATGTTTCAAAAATAGAATACATCGTTTCCGGTCGCATCGATAGGCAACATATATTTCTTTGCCTGGCATAATAACAAGAGCTGGATACCGGGACTGGAGGACATGAGTTTCATAAGAATGGCTTCCGTTTGGCGAGAGACATAAACGAGGGCCCTTGAGACGCACAGTAACACGATCACTTCAACAACTTAGTCACCCTGGTTTCCCAGTGCTCCCTTCAATGCCCATGACTTCTAAATATTACTGTCATAAAACCCTTTACAAACACGCATCACTGTAATTGTGATGGTGTGGACAGTCAACAGAATATGGCGCCAGGTCTCTCATATTTTCTGGGGATTAATGCCTTCCGTTAGGAAGGTCTTTCTTATTCGCGCCCGACCCTTGACGCCCTGAGTCCCTGGCCTCTGATTGGTTGCAAAGTTGGCTACCTTCTGATTGGCTGATAAAATGGCTTCTGATTGGGTCCGCTCTCCGTTTTTACTGTGAACGAAACGGAGATTGCCTCCTAACCTTGCTTCCCGTGCCTGACCTCAAACCGCTCAACCGTCTGTCTTGCTAGCTCTTTTAATCGATCCTCCCCTTCTATGAGCTCCGGATACATCCGCGCCTGTTCGAAGTGCTCCCTTGGGATTGGCTGTACAAGCCGTATGTCCCGCAACCGCTTGCACCGTGACAATTGCACGTACAAGCTAAGCACGTCGCACTTCTCCATGCTCGGGTATCCCTTCGTCCCTTTTCTCCCATAGAGCCCGAGCAGGACCTTCTCTAGGGTCTTGCTCTGCGCCTTATAGTCAGTGAGCGCAAAGCCCGGCGTGCATGGCAGCCCCGTACGCCTCAGCCCCATCTTAAACTCCCGCTTGGCTGCAAGTCGCGGACAGACGTATTTGCCGTGCTTTTCTTTGTCAAGCTGCACAGTCTCTGTCCCTAGCATGAGGGTGCCAGGAGGTATGTGCGGGAACGCGAGCCCCTCCGTGTCCTGAGATTGGAGAAGGATGCCGCTTGGCGGCCCGAGGAAGACGGACAGCCGGTCGTGGATCACCCGTTCTTCTACCTCTCCGTCTGCGACGACGCCGGCGGCCGTGAACTCTGCTCCATTGACTACTTTCAGCCCTAGGTACTTGTTCTGGTTGACGATGACGGGCATGCCCTCGACGTACGGAAAGATGCCTGGGATGGGGAGCTGCGCGTCATCTCCGAGCAGCACTACGGCCTCCATCTCTTCCTCGCTGGGCACGCGGCTTTTCCACTGGTGATCGGACACGAACAGGGACACCTTCCTGCCGTGCTCCTCGCCGAAGGCCAGGGCGGCACAGAGCGTGAGGTCCCACCTGTGTCGGTTGAGCGGGATAATGGCGCGCCGGCCTCCCGTGAAGTCGAGCTTCTCGTCAGGGATGTATCGCGAGTTGAGCTTGTCCAGGTCGCCCGCCGTCTGTCGGCCTGTTCGGATGCGTTCTAAGAGCCCTATCAGTTCCTCGTCGCCCTCGGCCCTCTTCTGCTCCTCTAGGATCACTACGTTGGTAAACAGCTCCCATGTCGTCTTGGCCTGGATCTGCTGCCATCGATATTGCGTCGCACGATCCGAGAGGTTCCGTAGCCCCTTGCCGCTGTCGCTGGGGGGGTCGACCCGGCTCAGCAGACCCTTCTGCAGTACTGGTCCGAACTGGAGGAAGTCGCCCGTGAAGACCACCACCGGCATCCCGCCGAACGGCCTGTCTGGGAAGCCGCGGAGCGCCCGCAGCTTGTGGTCTACTTCGTAGAGCGTCTTAAGTCCTAGCATGCTTACCTCGTCGACCACAAGCACGTCACGCCTTCTCCAACGCTGCCGGCTCCTCTCCAGGTTCGCGGATGGTAGACTTTCCATCGCGGCTCCGTCTTGATCCTTGAAGGCTAGCCCCAGCGCGGAGTGGATGGTGTTACCGCCGATCCCTGCCGCTGCCGTCCCGGACGTAGCTGTTATGACAATACGTTTCGACGACCCTTTCGCCGCGAATACCTCTTTCAGCGTCTCGATGAGCCAAGACTTCCCGGTGCCGCCGCTTCCGCCTATGTATTGGAGATGTTGAGGTGGCTGCTCCCACACCGTGTGTCCTTCGTTGCCGTCAGCGGCTATATCTGACACTTCCTCCGCTCTGTCCATCGCCTCACAGATGAGGCCGAGGGCGATCCTCTGCATGCGGTTTAGCGTTCGCTGCTTGCCTATCATGTTCCCGACCAGGAGGAAGCTGCTGCCAGGTGCTATATCTACCCAAGTATGAGCTGGAGCGGGGGTTAGGTTGGGCGCCGGGATAGGTGGGAACAAATACTGATCATCGCCGGGACCGAAACCAGCCTCGTCGCCGTTCTTGTCTTTGCCAACTTCATCATCCCCTTCGATGGCTAGCACTCTGGCTCTGTGGAGCCGCAGCTGGGCCGCCCGTACCATGCCAATCTCGGGCTTCGTAATCGTTTTTACTGTCGCTTGATGTTCGGACTGTGTGTCCGCGCGCCACGGGTCCGGTTCGGGGTCGGAGAAACTGGCTCTCTCGAGCGCCTGTAGCAGCCTTGCCAGTGCGGAGAAGCCTTTGGCAATGCCTTGATCGCCATGCAGGTTATACACCGCGTCATGGAATGTGTATCTCAAGTCCGTGTTCTGCGGTCGCCACGGGGTGCCAGGGACTATTCCTTCCTCCGCCGGCTCGTGCTCTTTCTCCTCGTCACCTTCGCTGCGGCTAGCCCACAACGCCGCGTCTTTCTTAGCATCTTCGGCGCTCTTGTGCAGAAGCTTAATGTTGCTAACCACCCCCTTCACCCGGTCCGGTATGGCTTCCGACAGCTTTTGCCACACGTCTTTGACTGAGGGGTACTCACCAGATGCATAGCGGTAGCCGTAGAGCTCGTCCAGGTGCGTGAAGCGTTGCCAAGGTACAAAGAGTCCTAGGAGGACCACCGCGGTTCTGTATGCCGTTAGCTCCTCGGCGAGCCTTCTCTCTCTCTTCACCTCTCCTACCGTTGGTAATATCCTGGGTCTAGCTTATCCAGGTCGTGGTTGAGGGGGCCGGTGAGCACCGGGACGTACTGCGCCCCTGCCTTCAGGAGCTCTTGGGTCCATCTCCCTCCATTGACAAGGTCTTGGTCGAAGGGGAAATACTGCGGCTTGTCTACATTCGTCCACTTCCCAACCCGACGCACTTGAATCACGCTAGCATAGTCGTAGAAGCAGAGGTCCTCCAATAGAGCCCCACGCCCGGCGTATGCCTCCAGCAGTGGAAGATGCACACCAGACTGCGCTATGTTGATCGTCTCCGGGGCCGCTCGCAGACGAGCCTCCGGTCCGGCTGCGTCTTGTAGACCCCGCCACCTCCTGAAAACCGCCCAGTACAGCGTATTGAGGTGAATGCTCTGCCATCTCTCCACGCTGGAGTAGTGGTTGGGATGACCGAGGAGCCTGCTGCATACCTCCACGGCGGATAGTTCCCTGCTGGTGAAGATCTGGTTTGCCGTTCGGGCCAGGAATTGCCTGGCCTTACTATTTACCTGCGCGGCCCTCGGGGCTTCGTCGTCATGCGCTACTTGGCCTTCGGCCCCGACGTCCGCTGACATCCTCTCCCACACCGTCTTCATAAGCGCCGCCCGTTTCCATAACGGCGTGTCTAGCTTCGTGGCGTAATTCGTGGCGTAATAGCTCATGGCTAGGCTTGACGTGACCGTGACGAGGAGTCGAATGTCGTGGTTATGCCGCAAGGCAACCGCTAGGGCCCGGTTGAACCGGCTAATCCGGCTGTGATTGCGTTTGACGTGCAGCAGGCCGCTCGATGTGAATTCAGTCTGTTCCCGCAGCGCCCACGGAGCTCGGAAACGACACGGGTACTGCTTTCTTGTCCGGTCCTTCTCCTTGAAGCTATACTTGACACATGTTGCGCCGCAGCTGTGCATCTGGCAACGATGCGCCACCCAGTTCGCCTCGCTCTCGAACACATCGGCCAGCTTGTCAGCATCGTTCACTATGTCGCTTATATCACGGAAGACGCTATCCCACCGTCGGTATCGTTTCGCCCCTCGTTCGTCACAACACTACCGTGCCTGGGTGAGCGGCTCTTCCTTCTCTACCGCGTCTAGCTAGGCAATACGCTTACCTCACTCACCAGGGTATCAAGGTATCGACACACCTGCTCCGCGTACGCCCCGTCATCTTGCATATCGTCCAAGACAGTGGGCATTTCCACGTTGGCGTCGAGCCACAAGAATCCGTGTAGGTGCTCCGCCCCCCTTTCGTTCGTCTCGACGCAGCCATAATAGCCAGAGACCTTGCCGAATATCGATGGCCCCCCTACGCGTACGCAGTGTTGGAAGAAGAGGCGGATCTCGCGGTCGAAAAACTTGGCGGAGCTCACAGGATCTCGCACTACATGCTGTACCCGACCGATGTGCTTGCGGAACTGGTCCACCAGCTGCCTGGCCAGCTCTCCGCTCACAGCCCGGTAGGCAGTCAGCTTCATATTTACTTCGTTGGTCAGGTCGTTTGGATTCAGCGTGAACCAAATTGTCTTCATCCCTAGCAGTAAGCTGAGGGAGTTGATCTTGCGACGGTGACCGAGTCTCTCTTCGTTCGACATATGCTGGCCATGCCCGAAGGCGCTGAGCTCTCGAAGCAGGAAGGAGACGTCCTCGTTCGTAGTCGTCCTGGTCTGGCGGTATTCTTCCTCCGCGGCCTCGATCTCGCTGGCAGTCAGCGCGCGGAGGATCTGCTCCACCCGAGCGAAGGACCGCTTCTGCATGCGAATATAGCTGATCCGCCGATTCTCCGAGCGTACCAGCATATTGTATATGAGGAAGGGAAAGGCTGGATGCGTCGCGAAAAGGCCGCCTGCTACTAGTCAATTCGGTCCGACCTTCCTGTTCGGCGGGTACACACCATGTCTCTGGAGCAGCAATCTCGCCCAACTCTGCAGGGTGAAGTTACGGTCTTCACTACGGCTACTATTGATGTCCGTGAATCCGATACCGGCTTCCTCCGCTAACTTAGGCCCTCCTCGGCCCCACGGGAACAGGCAGGGGAAGGTCTTGGGGAAGAAGTCGGGGTCATTACTGTCGGCATACTCCTCACCCCGCTGGTTGATAATAAAGGGCTCCGTCGTGCCGGCAAAGTATCCGATTCCATCCTCGTTGCGCCTGCGCTTCTTACCCCGATGGCGACCATCAATCTGGTCCAGGCCGGCCCGGAACCACCGAAGCCGTTCTCTGGGACCGTGGTCAGCCGCCTCGTCGAGCCCCAACATCCCTGTCGAGACCATCTCGGTTAGCTCTTGCTCTATGTGGCGTGGATCTAGCTCTTCTGTCCAGTGATGTTATTGGATTGGAGGCAATTTGGATTGGACTGGATTTGTCGGAAAATGGCTGGACTGGATTTGGGTTTCTCGAAGATTTGGACTGGATTGGATTGATTGGCAACCAGCTCCTGGAGCTCCAATGGTCTAACCTGATAAGGCAAGAGCTAAGCCTAATTGAGTGGTCATGAGGAGTCTCCCGTCGCAGCTGCCGTCGCAGACCACGACACGACGCGCGAACTATCGTTCCGCTATTGGGTTAACATCCAACGCGTGCAGATTGCTACGCTATTAAAAGCATGGAGGCAAACGCGTCGCTCGCGACTTCAGCAGTCCTTCTACTGTGGCAGACGTGTCTGAACAGTCCACTCACCAGCTACACCATGGCCACTATCTCCAGCTATTTCGGTGCTGCCAGCGGTCGCCGTCCTGATTCTGACAGAGTTATTCTTGCTCCAACATATATTAGTCCTCGCCCAAACGACCCCGACGGAACCCTGATCGAACCCGACGAATTCAAGCTGAATGGGAAGCAATATGTACGCTACTCTGTTGTGGCAAAGTCCCAAAAGCACACCAAGAAAAGGACATCAGTCGTCTGGCAGTATGGTGAAGACATACAACTCAAGCAGGACCCGACGAAGAGGTTCTGGTACTGTTATCTGTGCGAACAGCAGCAGCGCCAACAGGGACTTCCTATTTCCGGCAAGGGCAATTGTACTGCCTTAGACCACCTGGAATCGAAACACCAAATCGATAGGGAGACTGGTGAGCACAGACATCCAAAGCGCCACCCATCGCAGCCATCAATTGTCGACTTCAACAACATATCCACCGTTGTATTCAAACGCCGATTTGACGAGTTCAAGGAACTTCTGATTCGATGGATCGTCTATTGTCACATCGCCTTCTTTCAAATCGAGAACCTATACTTTCGCGAACTCCTCTTCTATGTTTTCCCTGGCCTGACAACACTCCTTCCAAAGGCGAGACTAGTGATTCGCAGATGGATAATAGAGGCCTTTGAGGCACGAAAGGACAGCCTGCGTCAAGAAATGCAAGCGGCCCACAGCAATATATCGATATCGTTCGATTTATGGACGTCACCGAACTATCAGGCTATCCTTGGATGTGTCGCGCACTTTATCAACAGAAGCGGCAAGAGAAGAACGGTTGTTCTGGCTCTTCGCGAACTGGTTGGCGAACATTCAGGTGAGAATATGGCAGATGCCCTCCTACATATATTTGATGACTACGGGATCAGTGGCCGGATCGGTTATTTCATGGCAGACAATGCAAGTTCGAATGATGCCTGCATCGACCTGGTCCTGCAGGCTCTTTACCCGCACATGAGCAGGAAACATCGCGTACGACGACGCCTTCGGTGTTTTGGCCATATCGTCAATCTCTGCGCCCAGGCGTTTATTATGGGAAAGGATGCTGCGAAGACCTGCAAGGATCTGGACTCTGCGTATCGAGAAGGGGACTACACACGGATTCGTGAGCTGTGGAAGAAGCGCGGTGCAATTGGGAGGCTCCATAATATCGTACGATACATTAGAGCTAGCCCTCAACGGCGCCAATTCTTCAGATCAATACAAATTGGCGGCGATCTGGCTGCATTTGACGGATTGGAGGTAAGCCCCCCTAGTGCGCGTCGCAAGGTAGTCGCGGCGTCCTACACTTCCGGTTTCAGTACTGACGTTGGAGTTTGTTGCAGCTTGTTCAAAGTCAGTCTACACGCTGGAATTCTTATTTCTTATCGATTGGACGCGCTCTTAATGTCAAAGAACGTATCCAGCTCTTCTGCGATCAATATGAGCCTCCACGAAGCGACAGAGACGTCCTGGACCAACGCCTCAGCCCACGGCAATGGGACGAACTCGGACACCTCCATGACCAACTCGAGACATTCTACGAGGCCACAGTAATGAACGAAGGCAGACAGTGGACTCTTGCAGATCATTTTCAATCGCTAGACTGGCTTATAGACGAAATCCACCTTGCTCAGCGAAAGTTTGAACAGCTCGCCGAAGACGCAATGCGGAAGCGTGGCCCGAATAGACAGGATAAGCAGAACGAATTCGACGACTATAACTGGCTTGCTGCGGCTGCAGAAGTTGCCTGGCAGAAATGCGAGAAGTACTACAACAAGGCCGATGAATCGCCCGCTTACTACGCCGCCATATCGTTGAATCCAAGCCTTAAGAACCAATGGTACTATCAGGTTTGGAATGGCAGTGATGATAAGCGTGCCTGGATCCAAGCTGCTGTTGGAGCAGTTAAGGAGCTCTGGGTTGACGAATACAAAGGCAAGTTCGCCCACGGCGCGCCAGTTCCTACCCACGTCTTTAAGGCCACAGAACCGAAAGAGAAATCGTTTACTTCAGTGAGAAACCACAAGCGTCTCAAACTACACCACCTCGACCCCATCCAGTACTGGAATGAGCGCTACCACTCGCAGACGGATTAGCTCGTATGGCGCTGGACGTTTTAGCCCTGCCTCCCATGTCGGATGAGTGTGAGCGCCTTTTTAGCAGCGCCAAGCTCCTCCTTACAGATCATCGCTCACTCGCCTCCAATTTGCATCTGAGAATGAACGGCTATTCTACCACGCAGCAGGCATCTTCCCTCCAGACTGCAGATCCGAGGACAGCCGACGCCCGTCTCGGCGTCGCAGCCCAAGGCGCACCCTTGTGTAGTATCAATGGCACTCAGCTATCCATACTAGGCACGACGATAGACATCACATCTTTCAACGCTCCGGACCTGGACGGCCCACCGCGGGGCATTCCCAACAGCACCCCGCTCTACAACAAGTCTTCACAATCTTTCGTCAACTCAGTATCCAAGGTCAACCCGCCCCTCGAAATCCAATTACCTGCGAGAGACGAGGCTTTCAGTTACTCCGAGTGGTTCTTCGTGATGCTAGGTCCCTTTATACCCGTTCTTCACAAGCCGACTTATCTTAGATTGGTAATGTTTCTTCCATTTAATTTTGTGCAAACGGATGTAGGGCTATCTTCTAATGCACTCGGTTGCCGTAGCTTTCGCGGATATATGATGACCAGACGTACAAAGCCTCGACAGCAGAGCTTGCTATTGTGCATATAGTCTTCGCCATTATGTACTATCAGTTCAGCGTGCGAGACGGCGAAGATCCAGACGGGAAAGCACAGCTCAACGACTTGTCAAACAGGCACTACCACTGGTGCCTCGACAAGACGTGGGACCTAGGATGCGACATGTCTATTCCTGCTACACAGGCTCTAGTGCTTATGCTAACTCACTGTCGCGGCTTTCCCAAACCGGGGCCCGCCTTTCTGATGGCCACCCTGACGTGGACACGAGCCATGGACATGAACCTCTATCGTGCATTTCTTGACAAGAACAAACCCACCACCCTTGAAAACGAGATGCGAAAACGTCTATGGTGGAGCATATTCATGATAGTCGTGATGCTATACGGCCGAATCGGCAAGCCCATGCCCATCAGGGCCGACGATTTCGACACAGAGCTGCCAATCTGTGTTCCGGATGAATGTATCGACGAGAGCGGGATCACGGACACGACAAGGATAGGAGAGTGCTACTGGCTCGTGGGCCACACCGGCTTCAAGTTGTCATTCTTGTTCATGGAGCTGTGGAACAATGTTGTCAAATATTAGGGTGAAAATTGTATTTTTTGTATATTCTTTTTGCCCCCTCTGTCTTGAGGTTTCAGGGCAAGCTTTATATACCCTTTCTCTTCTGTATAGAATCAGCTAGAAGCTGATTGCTAAGCCTCGTGGCAATAGGTGGGAGTAGGTGGCAATAGGTGGCAACAGGTGGCAACTTTCGCCTCTGACGTATCTGACACAACGCCAACACGCCAGTCTCACAATTTGCTACGCATCCCCAACACAACCTCACCATGACAGTCAAGCAGGAGGGATTTGGCTCGGCGGCGTCCAGGCGTCCGTCACTACGATCCAATAGCACGACACCGAGTTCAATGGTGAATGAGACGGAGCAGTTATCAATCCATCGTGCTCCGGGCATGGCGAACAACCCCTATTACAACCCTTCGATGACCGCACCGACCGCCGGCTATCCTCAGATGGGATACGCTGACCTCACACAGTCCGCCATATCCACACCGGCATCGGCGTCGAGCTCCATGCAGTCGTCTTACATGCCAGCAGTCACCGGGGAATCTGCACATCAATATCTGTATACCACCACGGCGGCAGCGGCAGCAGCAGCGCAGATGACCCACACACCACCCGGGCACTCACCACGAGCAACCCATAACCCGATAGTCAGCTACAACAACGCACAGCAAGCAGCAGCAGCAACACAGACGCACCACCACCAACAACAGGCCTCAGCAGGGTGGATGAACACTGGCCCAGGGGCGCCCAACTGCATGCCGACGGTGCCGCAAGTCCCGAAGGGCGCAACCCCCTGGCCTGAGTGGACCATCGCCATCCCGATAGGCGTAACGTCTTCCTCGCAGGACCGCTACAGCGCCAACGCCCTCATGCCTCTCGGTAGCGAGCAGCGGGGATCCGGGGACCCAGGTGGTGGTGGGGCGGGAGGTGGCGCGGTACCTGCTCAGGGCGGCCAGTGGTCGATCATGATGGCGTACGATGACCCGAACCATACATGAATGCAATTAGACCCAAAGGGGGGAATCGGGACACACCTGTGGGTGTGCGTCTGTGTGCGTGGGAGAGAACAAGTTATTTTAGGACCATCTCGATCTGCATGCAAACCATTTACTGGGCGAGACTTCGCTATCGGAAAGCTAGGATGTTTGTTCACCAAAGCAGGCTCAGGCTGCGGGCCCAAATAAACCATAGTGTTGGAGACTTGAGGAGTCGGATGACGTTGGATATGGGCGAACCGGATATTCTTGGCGGCCGCAACGTGTTCAGTCCCTTGAAAGGAACGCCAATGCATTTCATCGTTCCCGGCAGCCAAGGGCCACATTCCCAATCCCAGCGCACATTCTCACTTCCTGCATTGGCGGTTAAGTGGCAGTCGTTAGGATCAAAACAGCGAAGTTCAGGTGACCCCTTGGCCGTAACTAAGCCCGCGACTATTTAATTTCCCGGAGTTCTCATGGATCTTTCATAGCCTTGCACGCAGTATATTCATCTGGCCGTTGAATGGTATGTGAGCCGCCGAGCGTATAGCTCTCCAGCGCTACCTGCACCTTGGGTCTCTCAGACACCGCACAACTCAACACAAGCGGTTTCTCAATCAACTTTGATCAAGGATCGAATCTCTCGTCACCAATTCAATTCGATATATGCCGACAGAGTCTGAGAGTAGATGATGTCACAGAGGCCATAGGCGAAAAGACAATCGAGACCGAATACAAATACGACGAGCTTAGCAGGAAGAGTCGGCTGCGGAGCAACGCCACTGTTCCACAGTCACACCGGCTGCCGCCGACCCCGCTTGCCATCGTTGCCTATACTGGATTCAACTTGCACGCCACCTTGAGAACATCACTAGACGCATCAATCCTCACTGGGTCTACACCGTGGTACTAATTATTATTCGATCCCACTGCCCTAGAATCTGCTTTGTTGACAATGTCAACATCCGCAAGTATGGAGGCTATTCAGATACACGCTCGCAACGCCAGCCAGACCAGGAACTTGATTTCTCCTGGCTCTCTATCCTTCCCCACT
This sequence comes from Diaporthe sp. PMI_573, assembly GCA_021399435.1. Lineage (NCBI taxonomy): Eukaryota > Fungi > Ascomycota > Sordariomycetes > Diaporthales > Diaporthaceae > Diaporthe > Diaporthe sp. PMI_573. Next base: position 331,068 of record JAJTUP010000045.1, read on the forward strand.
GACCACAACAAGTCGACTCCACATGGTAACGCCGGCCTCAAGGCTCCCGAAAAAGGTACGCCCGCTGGCTCTCCTCTCCTCAAGGGAAACAGCGTTGCGCCTGTCACTCCTGCCGCCACTCCTGGTGCACAGCAGGCTGGTAGCGCCTTGACCCCTACTCTTCAGTAAGCTTCTCCCTTGTCTGCGCGCATCGTCCCAATAATGCTTACACTATATTCTTCAAGGAACGTCGTGGCGACAATCAACTTGAATTGCCGTCTGGACTTGAAGACCGTTGCTCTTCACGCCCGCAACGCGGAGTACAGTGAGAGTGTTCCAAACCGACACACTCTACATCATTACTGACGTTGAAAATGAGATCCCAAGCGATTCGCTGCCGTCATTATGCGGATTCGTGAGCCCAAGACGACTGCCTTGATTTTCGCCACCGGAAAGATGGTTGTTACTGGTGCCAAGTCTGAGGATGATTCCAAGCTTGCTGGCCGCAAGTATGCCCGGGTCATCCAGAAGCTCGGTAAGGCACTGCGTTATTGATCACGTATATTGAGGAAGAAAACTGGCAATAACTAATACCCTTGCGACAGGCTTCGATGCAAAATTTACGGACTTCAAGATCCAGAATATTGTCGGTTCTTGTGACATCAACTTCTCCATTCGTCTCGAGGGCCTAGCTTCTCGCCACCACAACTTCAGCTCCTACGAGCCTGAGTTGTTCCCTGGTCTCATCTACCACATGGTCAAGCCCAAGGTCGTGCTCCTGATCTTTGTCAGCGGAAAGATTGTCATCACCGGTGCCAAGGTCCGAGGCGATATCTACCACGCCCTTGAGCTGATATCTCCTGTCTTGCAAGATTTCCGCAAGGTCCGAATCGCCTAACGCCCTATCCAGCCGCCTTTCCACCCGTAAACAACACCTGGGATCTTCTTTCAGGATCCTTTATCCATAGGATGCTGCCAGGGTAGATTCAAGACGTATTATAACAATCTGAATACCAAAATAGTGCCACTTATAGTTTAAAATAAGTCCAAGGAGCCAGGTTTAAATTTTTCAATTTTCAATTTTTGGAAGATGATAAGCCTAGTTACTAGTATCGTCATGTCGATGTTTGCTTCAGAAGACACCCGCCGGGCCGAGCTGATACGGCTATGCCGTTTCTGGAGACAGCGATATATCATTGAGGCATTCTCCACATTCGATTTGGCATCTCGAGTTCTAAACAGCGACGAAATTGCGTTAGTCGGAGACCCTGTCTTTTGGCAAGGGACATCCAAAGATGTAAATGCCACGCTCAACAGCATTCTAGGACTTAATTTCTCATTCTTCGCCGGGGTTAAACAGCAGCTATCCACAATGCTACAGGTTTGGAATATCGTCCTCAAAGAAAAAATGTCTTTTGATGCTAACGGAACGGATCCTAATATGCCTTGTGAATTTAAAGAAGCATTACTCTTGGCGGGAAAGATTATTGCAGCTAGGGCAAACATCGCGCCTGATGGGGAGCCGTGTTCGACATCACAAACCCAGTCAGAATATCCTATGAGGTTAGACGGGATATACGCAAGAACGCCCGACTTCTCTAATTTGACTATGTCGGAACCTTCGGCGCAAATGGACCTCGATAGTCCATCGCTATTGAACAAACAGGAAACTATGCACGATGGTGCGGAACGCGAGGTCCTGGCACATGTTCTAGACGAAGAGAACTGGGAACAAGGCAAACGTACCGGAAGTAAGACTTGAGCGCGATAGGCCTGCAGGACGAGGGCCTTGACTTCATCGACGCGCTTCTTCTGCTCTTCGCTGATGGTCCCCGGCTTGGCGATGATGTGGGAAGGTTTGATCGCAGCTTTGGGGCTCGTGGTCAAGTACATGAAATGGGGGAAGACCGGGAGGGTTGGACGTTGATCTGCTTGCTGGCACTCATTGGTCTGTAGAACCGGGTATAGAGGCTCTTCATCCTTCGTTTGGTTTCCCTGTGCCCGCGACTTCGGCCCCCGTTTCAATACCCTTCGCGGACTGGTAGACGCCGCTAGACCGCGAATGTTCTGTCGCTACATCCCAGAGCTTGATAGTCTTACCACCCGACGCTGATGCAAGCCATCTGCCATCTGGAGAGAATGCGACTGAGTTGACAAAGCTGCTATGGCCATGAAACGTTGTAATACAGTCACCTGTCGCCACATCCCAGAGCTTGACAGTCGTGTCATGTGACGCCGATGCAAGCCAGCTGCTGAATGGTGAGAATGCGTCTGAGTTGACAAAGCTGCTATGGCCATGAAACGTTGTAATACAGTCACCTGTCGCCACATCCCAGAGCATGATAGTCCCATATGAAGCCGATGCAAGCCAGCTGCTATCTGGCGAGAATGCGACTGAGGAAACAGGGCCGCTATGACCTTCAAATGTCGAAATACTGTCGCTTGGGGTCACATCCCAGAGCTTGATAGTTCCATCACCTGACGCCGATGCGAGCCGGCTGCCATCTGGCGAGAATGCGACTGTTGTAATGCAGTCGCCTGTCGCCATATCCCAAAGCTTAATAGTGTCATCATATGACGCTGATGCAAGCTGGCAGCCGTCTGGTGAGAATGCAATCGAGCTGACACCATCGTGATGGGGGTCATCGAATGTCATAGTACAGTCCCCTGTCGCTACATCCCAGAACTTGATAGCCCAACCTGATCCCGATGTAAGCTGGCTGCCGTCCGGTGCGAATGCGACCGAGTTACCGCCATCGAATATCGTAGTACAGTCGCCTGTCGCTATATCCCAAAGTTTGATAGCTTCATCTGATGCTGACGCGAGCCTGCTGCTGTCTGGCGAGAATGCCCCCCTTTCAATCCACTCTCCTCTTCGAGTGCATTTATTATGGTTTACTTCGCCAAAGTTGTTACATTTTCTTTCCACGGTACTATAACTACCGCCGTGATAATCCGTTGCTTTCGACATTCTCCGCTTAGCATTCAATTCCCTTTTTTTCTTTGGAACTTGTCTGCAAGCTGTGTTGCCAATGAAGCGTTGGAATCGGCGCTAACTCGCATGGTCCACATTTGACGGTTAGCTGATAAAATACCACGTCTATGTGATATGCACAATCGTGAGACCATTCGCGCTGGAAGAAATTGATGAAAAGACCAAATCTATATTGCAATTATCCCGACAAGCAGATGTGCTGGGCAAGGTGGGTAAGTATGTGCCGAGAAGTGCGATACCGCCGTCCCAGGACAAACTTCGCGTACCCAGCAGACTAACCTTGGGTTTGGACCAACGGCCTCCCGCCAAGTCTGTACAAGTTACAAGATGGTGATTTGAGGCGGGCGCTCACCACTGAGCTAAGGGACTGCAACATACCGTAATAAAATAGTCAGCTGTCTGCTTAGGTATATATACATGGTGGTGACTAGGGGGTTTCGTAGTTGTAGTGCCCACTGCTTCCCTCTTCGACAGATCCTCGTAGGGCACTAGCAGAGGTTGGCGCCTAGGTGGACGGGATGTTGAGTCAGAAGTCTAGCAAGAAGAAAGTGTTGGAAGTTCAGTAAAGGACAGAGAAGTAACCGGTGGCCTGTTATTGAAAGCATGGGACGGAGGACTGGCTATCGAGAACCATACTTTGCATCAACAGGGACCAACTAGGGCTCTGGCCTTTGATTGCTCGCCACAATTGGTTTGCCGCATTTTCCATGGAACATTCGAGAATCGAACGGCCGAGGTAAGCTAATTCACGCAGTTATAAATTGTCTTCATAAGGTCTCTTGGCCTCTTTTATGAAATATTTACTCTCGTTATTGCATTCCTTGTGAAAATACTTATAAATCCTCTAATTTTCCTACTGGCAGCGCTTGGTGGTGATATTCCTTGCAATACAAAGCCGTCGAGCAGTTCTACAGCCACGCGCCGTCTGCCTCTGTCCCCGTTACCTCTGATGATAGCCCGAGTCCACCTAGCCCAAGCAGACACAAGAGGCAAACATTCCGCATTCACCAGGCTGAGCGCTAACTATATTCTGCGACAGTCTCCCTCTATCCTACATGATCACAGTGATTCTGCCCCTGGCTCCTCAAAATCAAAAAGTCACAAGTAGGTCAAAATGAGCGAGGTTCTGATAAACTGGCGAGTCTGAGTAAACGTCAATTCTAAAACAAATCCATTGCATAGGAAGTTCAACAAACCTCTTCTCATTGATTGGAAACCAATATCATAACGCAATGAACCTCCCAAAAATACATTTAAATACCGGCCTGCTGGCTAACAATGGTGCACTGACTTCTTATGTCACTGGGCGCAGAAAGGCTCTGCTCATCGGCATCAGCTACAACGGTCAGCGTGGTGAATTGAGAGGTTCCGCCGAAGATGTTCTAAATATGTCGAAATACCTGGTAGATTATTTGGGGTACATGCGCGAGGACGTCGTCATACTAACCGAAATACAACAGAGGCCGACAAGCCAGCCTACAAAGCAGAATATCCTGAGGGCTTTGCACTGGCTGGTCAAGGATGCCTGTCCAACTGATTGCCTGTTCTTCCACTATTCAGGTCAGTGATGAAAATAAGCGCGAGTGTACAGATTTTTAACAGTTATCGGAAGGGTATGTAGGACAGACAGGCTCCACTTACGATGAGCAAGGTATCAACGGTTCTCTCTTTCCAACAGACTTTCGACAAGTAGGGAATATAAAAGACGACGAAATTCATAGGATCCTAATCGGATCATTGCCAACTGGAGTACGACTTATCTCTATCATCGATTCCTACCATTCTGAAAAAGCATTGGGGGTCCCTTACACGTTCCTGGGCGCAGGATATCCAGGAGGTAGATGAGGAAATAATGAGCAAGCTGCAATCCGCGAGCAGGAAAAGATTGTCGTAAGGAACTCAAATATAAATAGAGGCCCCATATTTGATCATCGTCTGCCAGCGTCAACAGGAGCCGGCCTCCTTTGAGCACCCAGCACCGGGTATACATCTGCCAGACGGCCCAGTCGCCAATACGCAGGATGTGCTCCAGTCTCTCTACAAACCTTTCACCAACCAGACCTCAGCCTATCCCCCTGTCAGTTCTGTGTCCTTTGACAATCATCCAGTGCCTCTAGATTGTAGTACAGTAAAGCACAGTACCGTACCTTCGTATATCACCAACGTCGTACGGACCGCTGGGCCCAACGTAGAATCGCTTTGCCAGTCGTGGCAAATCCCACTCGAGGTCGGCAAGGACATAGTACGTCTCGCCCTCTTCGACGTCGTCATCTACGTCGACGACAGCGGCTCCATGCTCCCAAAGGACGGCAAGCGCGTCAGGGACATGATGCGCGTTCTTAGCAGGGCTGCCGCTGCCGCTACCTTGTTCGACCCTGATGGTGTGACAGTCCGATTCATCAACAGCGACGCTCAGGGCGACAACATCCGCAACGAGGCCGACGTAAACAGGCTCATCGAGTCCGTCGACTTTAGGGGCCTTACGCCCATTGGAACCGAGCTTCGTCGTAAGATTTTGGAGCCCCTCGTGCTGTCACGCGCAAGGCAGGGCCAGATGAGGATCCCGGTTCTCATCATCGCCATCACAGACGGTGAGCCTCGGGGTGAAGACGGCCAGGCCATCTTTCGAGCCATCAAGGACGCCTCAGACGAACTGGCCCGCACTCCGCTAGGCGGCGGCGCGATCGATTACCAGTTCGCCCAGGTGGGCGATGATGAGGAGGCGCGTCGTTTCCTCAACAAGCTCGACACTCACCCCCAGATTGGAAGCCTCGTGGACGTCACCGCATCCTTCGAGATCGAGCAGGAAGAAATTAGCCGAAACAACCCTTCCATGGCGCTAACGGCCGACTTCTGGACCCTGAAGCTTCCACTCGGAGCTATCGATTCATCCTGGGACACCGCCGATGAAACTGCTAACCAGCGCCTCGGGAGCGCGCCGCCGGCGGCATGCGGCAACATCTACCCGCATCAATGTTTATGAATACAGGACATTGTGTAGACATTGACCAAAGGTCAGAGAGTGATTATTCTACGATCTGTGTGTCAGAGACTGCGGATAGTGAAATATATAGTCAAGCCCAACAAAAGCCTCTTAGTTTTAACGTTGATCAATCTGCTAAGCCTGCAGAGTTTGATCCACGTCCGTCGTTCTTGCCCTTCTTAGAGAAACGGCTGCGGCGGCAGGGTGGCGTCTTTGAACTGCCACCGCCAGAGATCGAGAAAGCCCCGAGGGAAGACGGACAGGATATTCAGTACAAGCCAACTGCAACGGACAGCCCTTTAGCAGTAAGTCTTTTGAAACTTCCCATCTTATCAACTATTGCTTACAATTATAGCCGCCACCATTTCAGACCGAAATGCGCCTATCTATTCCACCAAAAGTAGTAATACCGCCGATACGTACGATGCGACCATCAAAGACTTGAGACCGATTTTAGTGTATCTCGCTATTGGTGCCCAGAGTCTGTGAGGAATAGGAAACCAGCAGGTGCTCGATTATGTTCCAAACGCGCTGCTCTTCCTCATTTGGATCCGCATTCCTCTTGCGCTTCCTTGACGTTGATGCGGTTTGTTGCTCTGTCTCTGGTTCCCCAGATCAGCCGCACCCAGTTCTCTGCCGTGTGCTGTTCGTCTCCCGTGTCAAGTGTTTTCCAGTAGAAGGCCGGGCCGTCTGGTACCTGTACCGAGATATTAACGATCCTGTGGCCCGAGACATTATCGGAGGCGTCAAATATGATGTTGAACCATTCCGAGCTGGTAATACGTTTGAAAACCTCGTCATAGATTTCCTGATAGAACTCGGGAAGAATTCGCGTGATGACGGCACGGCTAGGGGGCTTCCAGCCAGGCTTGATGCGAGTGAAGAAATAACGCCAACGACGGCTCTCGAAGAGGCTGAAGGGGCGACCGCCGGCGATTACAGCAGCGGCGGCATCATAGGCGAAACTGCGGCTCTCGTCCTGAGAGATATGCTGAATTCCGACCTCCGTTATCTTCTTTTGTACAGCTTCAGAATATGAGGGAAGATAGCCGGCGTTATCTCGAGCTTGGCGCTCTTGTCGCTGCGTAGCTTGCCATTTGTCACACGCAGCGAGGTGCTCTTTCGGCCTCCCAACAGAGGTGGCTGCAAAGTCCTTCTGGCAGTGACGCTGTCACGAACGCAAGGATGCGAGAGGGTTCGGATTTGAGCGAAGAGATGGCCCCTCTTTCGGCTTATCGATAATCCGGCTTTCCAACATGATTGGGCTGTCTCCAACAACGGAGCTTATGATTTCGAACATAAAGCCCCGCTTCTGCTGCGTCATTTGCTTCCTCTTGGCCATTTGCATACCCGTACGGAGCAGATACAACACGCACATTCTTTCCGACACATCCCCAGCTTCCCAGAGTTTGCAAACGAGCGACCCACGAGGCGTCGACAACATGAGTGATGGCGAAAAGACCCAGCCTTCCGGGTCATCGTCCGCGGTGGAAACCGACTCGGAACGGCCCGTCGATGAACTTGAGACACAATTCAAGACCTTAAACGACGATGCTGCCCGCGAGCTATCCGCTGAGAAGGCCCGTATCATTGCCAAGTTTCAACAAGCCAAATCCGCGAATCGACATATCGACGGCCTGAGCCCCGACATGCTCATGGAAGTCACTCGCTCAATGCGCCAACCCTCCCCATCCGTTAGGGGCATCAATGTCGGACAATTCACCGGCATGATTCCTAAGGCTCCACAAGCCAAAACCGCAGCACAGCGCGCCCTTTGGGGGATGGTTATGGGGGCTGCGTTTGAGTTGGCGTGCGGCCTGAACGAAGTGTTGGCTGCTCCGCCGGAGCAGCGTCTCGCTGCATGGACGATGCTGGCTGCGAGGGTGTGCAAGGCAGCGGTTGCGGCTGGTGCGACTTCGTATCTTGCACAAAAACTTCAGAGATTTCTTGTTGTACATGTGAAGAGGATTCTTGCCCTGTTCGCCAGTCCGGAGTCTGCAGAGAAGTTAGCGTTCAAGCTTGTAAGTATATTCCAAACCCCGGTGTCATTACAGGAACTGTGTTAACCAATGTGCCGTCAAGGTTGGCAACTCGTTGGAAGCATCCGCTCTAGGCGGTGCTCTCGTCGCTAGCGCATTCCTCGCAATCACAAGCCTCTGGCACACATCCAAGAGTGTATGGGCTAAGTACAACGGGGACTTGGAGACAAGCAACATCGAATGGCAACGCTCAATCGAAGCACTGAGTGTGGATAATCTTGTTCGCACGTTCGTCACGACTATTTCTGGTGTCGTGATTGCCACCGGGGTTGCGCCCCTCGCCGGCACGGGAGCAATGGGGTTTCTCGTGCCTTGTGCTGTTTACTTGCTGGCACAATGGCTGATCGAGGAGGCAATCACTAGGAAGAATCACTACGGCGGCTGGAGTCTCTGGTTTAGCTCTTGGATCATGGAGTATCGTGGCCCTAAAGTTTGGAAGGGTGGAAACTTTGAGGCTTTCGAGAATCAAGTCACCGAAGAGCTCATGTGCTCCATCGGGCACACAATTGTGTATGAATCCCTTCCCTCAACTAGGCTATATAACTGACGAATTTCTTTGCAGGGTCGATCCCGTTCGCTCCATTCGCACTGGCCAGATCTACGAACGAGCACTGATCTACCAATGGATTGATAAGGAGGGTACCGACCCATGGACACGAGACCGCTGCACGCGGCTCAGTTTCGTCGACTCTGATCTCGCAAAGGCGCGCGCGGAAAGAATTGCGTCGTTCCTGGGGGCATCGGCTGTTCCGGCACCGAGCGAAGATTCGCTTTGATGATTGAGTGGGCGAATGTCATCACTATGGTTCAGCTGTAAATGGCAATTTGGCTGTTTCTCTCTCTATAGGCGCATTCTTTAGACGGTACAAATGCTGCACAAGGCCTCTGGGCGATTATTTCAGATGCAAACCTAGTTTCAGTAGGGATTTAACTAGACTGAGCCATCTAATTGCGGTTCTAATAGTACCTACGCGCTACGGCACTGTCACAGGTCGTTGAAAAGCTCTTTGAGTAGTGTCCACAGCGGTAGGCGCTGTGAATGTACGCATGAGAATAATCTGTGATCATCTTCGGCCGTTTACAGCCACCTAAGAGGCCAAGGTTTTGATATTGTGATGAGATACATATAGTACAGTAGAGACCGAAATCAATGTCACCCCTTCGTATTGCAACAACTAAATCTGGACCAGTTTTGAGATAACTCGTGGTTGGGTATGTGACAAACAAACAGGAGACTATGCACGATGGTACGACGCCTTCATTGTCTCATAATCAACTAATAATAACTAACTATAGTTAGTTTGCACTCAGCGACAAACCATATTCGAAAGGTAGTCTTATTACTCAGTTCTTTGGGAGCTTTGCGAATCAGGCAGATGAGTCACGCCAAAGTTCTCTTTAGTGGGCAACCATTGAGCGTCCTAACCACGCAAAGACTTGGCCGGGGTATAAAATTCTCTCCTACGCGTGGACGTGCTGTGACATTGTCAGACAACGTTTCAGTGAAATTCGCTGGCTGACTCCAGTATCTCGGATGTACCTTTTGTCTCGGGATTGGCAGAACTAGCTGTCAGCGTCTGTATCACTTTTTTCCTGATTAGGGAGGTGGCGAAATTGCCGCAGACGACGAAAATCAAACCATCTCACACCTGACCTGTTGCATCCGTCCCCGAGTGGTAAGTCGAAATGAGTTCATAGGAAATGCAAATGAAGCGTTGAAAGAATACCTCACTTAGATAAACCATATATCAAAGGTCGGGTCAGGCCAGCACAATGATCGTTTCAGCCTCTTTGAAACATTGTAGGAACCGTAAGTTGGCCTGCGGCTACGTATTGGTACATAACCTCCTGACAGTCTAGCTTTTAAATCTTTGAAATACGCCAGACTAAGTCTTAATTTGTGGTAAGAAAGTAAGTTTCTTAAAGTACGGTCCTTCAATTTGGTACATGTAAACTAAATCGTGAAAAGTACCTCCCGAGCACAGAAATTATCCCTTCCCACGGCTGAAGCTGCACGTCGCAGGTTTTGGAAACTGTCCATTCTTCTTTGAAAAAACAGCTCGGTGATTTAGCGCTCATCCGGGAGCCTCCCTCGGGAGTCCCGTTCACGTTAACAGAGCTATTCTATTCTTCGCCTTCCCGTTTTTCTTATTCTTCTTCTTCTTCACTCTCATAATAAGTCTTATCAACAAGGGTTTGAATAACCTCATTCCCGAAATGCCGCAAAAAGTATCGCAGCGCGAACTCATAAAAGTGTTCCTTTTTCGGGCGGCCATACGTCTTTGTAGACGGATCTGAAAGGTCCGACCCATCGCGCCGGACCCATCTGAGGATTGGCTTTTTTGATAGCGTAATCTCGTTGACTGAAGGATTAGATTGTAGCGACAATGGATACGTAAGTATAAACTGATCATTCTCCCGCAGATCAATCTCCTCAAGTCCGTTACGCCAATGGCAAATTGGACAGGGGGCTCTCCCTGTCTCATCACACTCTAATCTGTCTCGTGTATAGTACCAATGAGAATAAAAATCGTTAGGAAACTCGATGCAATGGTGGGTTGACCATGCAGTCTGGTACCCTTCTGCTGACGAGAGATTCAGCTGGGCTCTACTCGCGAAAAGTAGCCATACTTCTTGGATATTGGGAAGGAAATCAAAGAATTCGTTCACGTTAGAGCCGCGGTCTAGGACAATCTTCTGCAGATTGTGAATCTTTTCTTGTAAATCGGCGTCAAGTTCCTGGATCTCTCCTGCGAGATAGAATATATCGTGTGCAAAGTTGACAGCAAGCCGATTATTCAGCTCTCCGTGCGTCAGAGAGTCATGATTGTGGCGAAAGTAAATTTGAAAATAAATTGCAAAGCTTTCTTTGCATACCAAGGGAAAGCTTTGGGCTTGTGTGTACGCCATTCTTATCTTCCAGTCCTGTATAAGTACTTTGACACATTTTGGGCGCGTTATGACGTCAACAGCCGCTATTTCCCAAACCAGATTTCGAATCTCACCCGGCAACAAGGGGAAGAGCAGGAACCGAGCCGGTTCATGCGATTTGGTGTTTCTAACCGTAAGTGGACGAGTTTGGGGTCTTTCCTCCTGCGATCGAGCAACACACCCAAGTATCTTGACCATTTCCTGTACAACAGTATTCGCATAGCTGCAATCGCTTTCTAGAGATGCCAAGATTTCCTGGATCAAAGTTTCAGCCTGTCTGCGGTTGCCCAGCTTCGCGTGGGTCCAAGCCAGGTTGCGCTTGCAGGGGAGTGTATATGGATGGTCTTGCCATTTCATCGCTCCTAATGTACTGGACAGTTCACTCTCTGCCTCATTATACTTCCCCAGCATGAAATAAGTTGTCCCCAGAGCATTCTGAATCGTGAGGCGGTAGATATTGCCTTTATTCTTGCGTCTCAGGCACTTTTGGAAGAGAAGCTCTGCTTTTTCATACTGCCCACCGGCGTAGTGCTTTAGGCCGAGGATGGCGTTATCGTCTAGCTGGTTCATTCTGTGATATGAGGGGAAGATCAAATACGACATAAGCGTGTGTGGAAGAAGGTGGGGTGTTATATAGATGCTCTAATATTTTTTGTTTTGGAAAGTAGGTTTCCAAAATGTAGTTCTATGACAATCCAGCACAAAATATATTAAATTGTAATCTTGAAACCCGCTCTCTTAACTGAAGGGCTAGAAGGCGGAGCTGTCGTCGTTGCAATTACATTTCCAAAACGATCGGATCACGGGAGTACAGTTAAGAGCAGAAGTAGCTTCAGATTTTGAATATTTGTTTAGTTTCTAAAAAATGCCCACATAGTGTCATTCTGTTTGATATACTGTAAAGAACAAATTCTTGCTCGCCCTTTTGCTTTTATGTATCGACCGCGGGTTCAAAATCGCCTGTCCATTGAGCGCACTTTTGTCAACGGCCAGGTTGAGAGCCACACGCAGCTCCCACCACAATGTGCAGTCACTCCCACCAAGTGAACGGGTTCCAACGACCTCCAAGGACGTCGACGGCTGTCGGATTGAGGGCTGTCGCGGATACCCCAGGGGATTGCTGGCGGGGTTGTGGATGACTGCCGTTGGTGCCGACAGTGTTGCTGACCCGGTGGCCTATAGGACGGAGGGCACCGTTGTCGATTTTGGTTGTGTCTGATGAGATCGGTGCGATCGAGTTGGGTTTTGGAGCGTCAAGCGCGCTTCAGTAGGCCATTCTTAATTTATTCTGCTCTCGGGCTTCGAAGCAGTCAAACCTCCCGGCCTGAAGTCTAAGGTTGTCTACCGTGATGCCATAAGCAATTTTTAGCCTATGGCAGCAGCTTGTGTTCGTCCAAAAAGCTAGTAAGTTTCCATAGAACCATCTCAGCCCGTCCGTACCATCTGCGTATAGAGGCGTAACATTTATTGACGCGTATCGCCATGTGTGGTACTGCAGCTGATTCCCTATTCGCTCTGCGCTGGTGTTTTCGCTTGTGTCTTCGTGTATCACTATTTCCGTTTTCGAGATTTGGGGGCTCGGGGTCATTGTAAGGAGTTGAATGAGGGGTGGTGTAGCGGGTTTTGTTGGTAATTATGCGAGCATTGTTTGTTGGGTTGTTCTCTCTTCTCATGCTGCTGATGTAGTCGGGCCGCTACGGGGGGACAGTGCTTTTTCTGCGAAGTAGTCAACGGGGAGGTGAGATGGAGCACTAGACGAAGCTTGACCGGTACCGGTAGAGGAGGGACTGGCCGAAAGGATGTTCTAGGGATCCAGAAAGTTAAAGGTGAGAATAGTTATTAGTTCAAGCAAAATGCAAGGGCAATAGAGGACACGCGCGAGCAGACTGCCGTCTACACCATGATCCCGCCCGAGCACGTCGCCTCGCTCACGGTCCAGCCATGCCGTGTCCCCGAGGTGTCCTCCTCGTCCCTCTCGGGCCTTCCAGCGCTGTGTCTGCACCTCTCCATGAGCGAGCCCACCACCATCGTGGGCCCGGCGGCGGCGCCTTACTTTTCGCCCAAGCCCAAGACTGCAGCCGACTCGCGGCTGTTGACTTCCTTGGATCTGCTCGCGCGGCTGCACTCACTCGTCCTGTACATCAAGGAGGACGCCTTTCCAGACTCGGCCCCGCAGGTACTGAGTAACATCAGCACCTTCAAGTCCAGCCCGAAACATGCCGACCTCAAGTGCCTCTACGAGGGGCGTGGAGGAAGGCCAGTCTGTTGGCCGGCACTCGAAATGCACATCCGGGCCCCGACCTCAACCACCGACAGCCCGCCTGCGTACAACGACGCCGAGGTCGAGATGCAGCTGGGACCCCATTTGAGCAAGCGACAGCGACGAGGAGAAGGAATAGATTCAAAGAACAACGCAGAGGCAGGTGGTAGCAGTAGCAGCATTGTCGATCGCCTCCTTGACAGAGTTGGCCGGATAGAAGCCCGACTTACACACATGGAGACTGAACTCCGGGAGGCAAAGGCGCTGGCCGCGGAGCACACAGAGTCGCTCCAGGAGCTTCGGGACGCCCACGACAAGGCATCTGATGAGCTCGACGACCTGTCGGCTCACATGGATGATTACGTTGTCGTAAAGTTGGACGACCACATGGGACTTTGTCAAAATTGATCTTCAAGACTTTGTAGAAGATAGACTTGCCGATGTCGAGGACAGAGTTATGGACCGAGTCAGGTCTGCGACCATTTCTCTGAGTATCAATGAATAAATGAACACCCAGGAAAACTCGCATTATCCAAGGCGTCTAGTTAATTATAACTTTTATTTGGTATAACGTGGTTGGACAATCAGCCGGACAGGCCACATGCCTGGACAGCTTTACCACAATCACAAGGGCTGGAAGTACTTAGAACCGAGCCATGATCTTTGCCACCACCAGGTACAAGTTTATTCAGCTAGATTCCCTTCACCGCCTACCCAGTGCGCCATAGCCCATCTCTTTTATCAACACCAGACTCGTCAATAAAGATCAGCTGACCAGCACAATATTCTTCCATTTTAACGATTCATTAGAAATTCGGGATGGAGGGATAGTATCCAGATATAGCGGGCCGCTCAGAAGCACTAGGGTAGTACCTCTAATTAACTATAAGAAGAATAAGAAGGTCTTTGCGTACAAAGGGCGTCTATCGGCTATTGATTCTCGACAGGCATGGAGGCCACCATTCTACAGATTCTGAGCGATATTACCAGTCTAAGAACCCTGAATATGGGACATGCAGGAAATATACGATATCAAGCTTAATGCATAGTTCCAACGCCAACAGACCTGGAAGGCGCACTCACTCTGTCTCATAGACATGTTCGCCAAGTGTGCATTCAGAAGTACAGGTCTTCCGCCTTCTGCCGCCTGCGTCCCCGGCCATCGAGCTCACCAGCAAACAGCTCCTTTCCAGCGTTGAGATTGCCGCCAAGCTTTTCCGGGAACAGCTCCTTCTTGTTCGCGCTGCCCTTGATCGAGATTCCCTGCTCTGCGGCCAGACCCTTGATTGAGATTCCGTTACTGGGGTCCGTTACGCGATCTGCAAAGTTGATGGTTACCATCTTGATTCTTTGGCTTGGTGCCTGAGAGCGAAACGCAGAGAAAGAAGAGGGAAACTCAGCACTGCCGTCGTAGGAAAGTCGTAGCATACCGGCGAGTACATCTGCGGGTACTTGGTCCATTTGTGCCTTGCTCCCATTTGATACCTTGTTGGGGAACAACTCTCTGATGCTGTGGGTAGGTCTGCTGGAGATGCGCTCCTTGAGCGACCGCGCCGTGACGCGATTGCGCTGTACCTCCCTATCCTTTGCGAGGTCATCCATCATCGCGTCCCGCTCATCGCGCGCCGGAGACCGAGATCGATCGCGAGAGGATGCTTCCCGCTCTGAACGAAGTGCGTCCCGGGGCTTCTTGTTGGGAAAGAGCTCTTTGCCGGCGTTGAGGGGTCTGTACCGGTCCGAGTCTGCTGGGTCTGACGGTGATCGTGAATCACGTCGTCGGCGTCCCCTCGGTGTTTCATGTCGAGCGCGCGCTCCCGTATCGTCATCGTAGAGACTGACATCGAACGGCTCAGGCTCGTCCTCGTTGCGGTCGTCGTACCTGCCTCTCCCACTTCGTCGGTATCCTCCCCTATCCTCCCGGTCACGGTATCTCCTGTCTCGGCCCTCGCGTCGGCGCCTGCCTTCCTCTGTCTCCGGGTCCCATTCTGGGTTCAAGAGGTAGAACCTGCTTCTTTGTGCCGCGCCCTTGACTTTCCTGTCGGATTCCAGGGTGAAACGCACTTGCAGAGCGACCTCTGGCTTCTCGGGAATTGGCTTGACGGGCAGAACCTCGAGGGGCGAGAGTTGAGTCACATCCAAGATCTCAACGGCTGCGAGGAGTTTGAGGGCGTCCTGGGCGGCGGATTCGGAGTTGAAGACAAGGTTGGCAGAGGAGTCGTCCACCCACTCGATGCGGTCGGCGCCCTTACCTCCGACATTTGCGGAGACATACTGCTTGAGTTGGGTTTCGTCTAGCACCTCGAGGCCCCGAATATGGACTTTATTTGGTTGGATGGTTGCCGAAATGTCGCCCGTTGGCTCGTTGTTGACGGGTTCCTCCACCTCGCCATCCTCCTGGAATATATGTGATGAGTCTTTGGCCAGCTTACTCCGTTTCCTTCTCACGTCTGACGAACCTGTTGATCGTCGCCGACTAATATGTCCGCAACCTCGTGCCCCTCCGTTGGCACGTCGACTGCGTCGCCGATCTCGATGTCAAAGTCATCCATGTTTGCAGCGGGAGCCTTGCAGGCGACTGGTTCTGGATACGATCTGAGGGGTGTTCGGGCGAGGACAGAAGAAGCGAAGTAGTTTTGCGAAGGAAGCCGTCGCCTGATTGGAAAACTCGGGGTGTATGGATGTGTATGTTTTGAAGAATTCGGTGTTTGCTGGCAAGATTGCCGTAGCTGAGCGTGGAGCGGAAGTAGAAGCCAGGCTGAGGTAGAATGGTCGTTGTTGTATTACACTAAGAAAGGGTAGCCGTTGGCGACTATTGATGTGTGCCACTTTTGCTGATCCAAAGTTCAATGTAACTACGACATTATACTTGGAAGATTGCAATCCGCAGTGCTGCACAGAAAATACCGTACTAAGCGTCCAAGGGTTATAAGAAAGGACCTTGCAACTTGAATTAATGCATAGCACTAATGATGAACTTAAAAGGTAAAAACGAATGCAACAAGAACTAAATGAAGCAAGAACCTCTAGCTTGTCTGAAAGTGTCTGAGGTGTGACCTTGTGATTATACATCAAGCACACCGAATTGGCATTCATGCGGGAGATTTTGGGCTGCGAGGTAATTACAAAATTCGATATCTATCGGCGCGCTGGTGGGGTGATGGAAAGAAAGGAGAGGAAAGGAAAGGGGGAAATTCTTCGCGCAGAGTTCGCCGTCTTAAGTACTTGTGGTGAATTGCCTCAGGTTAGGATGCGTCGGAACCAAGGTCATGACTCTAGGGCTGGTGTAAACGTCATGAATATATAGAACGGGCGGCCTCCAACGTTGCCTAAGCAAGGCAACAGTCGAATGCCTAATTGAAACCGCAAATTCTTATAGATACATACTATTGCTAGTCGTAGTCTTGTGTGGATAGATCGACTATGTAAAGTTACGTCTATTGGACAGAGTGGTCCAGAAGATTGGAAGAGAAACAACAAACCGAATCAGCAGAAATCCGACTGCCGATGAGCTTAATCTTACGACTCGCTTTCCCAATCCCCAAGAATCCGAGATCAATAGGAGATGTGACACATGTCCCTGCGGCGCACAAAACAAGTCGATTTGATGCCTTGGAGAACCTCAATATGTGTATCTGACCTGCACGTGCGGCTGCAGATGCGGTGTCACGATCAACGACGACATCGAGTTGAATCGACCGCTATATTGTCTGTCTCCGTTTTTGTTACGGACCGGCCGGGCTTGCGTTGTCGTTGCTGTTTGCCATGTACCCAATTGAGCCAGCCCCTCTAGCCAGATCACCTTGACCGTTGAGTAGTAGGACTTTGCTTCTGCCTAGTAGCCATAATTACAAAGGAGCCATGAGATGTTGGCAATACAGGAGGCCTCAGAGTATCAGGCTTCCGCCAAATTTGGGTGACTGTGAGTACTTAAAGGGACTGGTCTGGAGTCGTCGCGATGAGTATAGTTTCTCCCTCTGCTTAACAGATTGCCTCGACTGTTCCCGTTAATCATCGCCAACACGAAGCTGAGTCCAATCCCTCTCTCCTCTCAGCGGCGGGATCTGCAATGTTCTCGAAGCATATGGTCCGACTCCGCTTCGGGATCATCTTGCTCGCCTTGCTCTCGCTAGCCTCTGCCAGTCTCGACCTCTTTGCAATCATTTTCCAAGATCGTTTCTGGGGCAACAATACCACAGTCCCTAATAAAAACCAGGCCAAAGATTTCCTGGCGCTTCAGAGATCTATGGTTTACATCGCATTTAACTCGGCCATCGTCAGCATGCTGTTTGCGGTGTTCAGTCTTGTGACTGCAACCAAACTAACATGGCTGGGGAAATATTCGGTCTCTCAAATAATCCGAGGCATCATGTTGGTTTCCATCGGAGGATACGTTGCCGAGCGTGTGCGCGGCTGCGAGGCCGAATTTGGGAAGCTCAGTGCAGATGGTAACGTTCCTTATTACAGTGTGATATACTACAGATATGTTGCTCAGGCGGCTTATGGGTTTGTTTTGATCATTCTAAGCCTTGCCTTTGCGGCCATCCATCCACTGTGCGAAGACACCAGGGCTAGCCGGCTGCGGAATAGTGGAAGCTGCTGAGATCAACGGCATGAATGTCGAATACGCTCGAGTACTTCCACGAAATCACCCAAAAAAAGGAGAGCTGGAGGCCTCGGATAGTATTTATTCAATTAGTCTCTGCCATAACTACTATTTCAACCTCTACATTCCGAACCACTGTCGAGGAGAGGCTGATCGCCGTCCCTCAAATTGTATATTAATCGAATTCCTTTAGATCGACAACCTTAAGCTCGCACGGTCTGTCCCTAAATAATAATATGGGACAGACACCCGCCGTGATAAGTCACAGATCAAAAACGGAAGCCTAACTATAAGGAGTATATATTGATGCCTATCAAATTCTAGCATGGAAGCTGGCCCACCGGGAATTTCCAGGCTCTGCCAAAGGCGTTAGGGCACGAAACAGAGGCTGGGAACTGAAATCATGAAGGAATAGCTTCAAAGATGATTTTATTCTAGCAAAGTCCTCACAAGTGCCTTTGTGATCAAATCCATCATATTCGTCTGTTCTAATTCCGCGCAAACGTTAAACCTTAGTCTCTAAACCGAGGTATCGGGCTTCTGGGCGGATCCCTGTTAGAGCCCCGGTTGGCCTGCCAGACGGGAACTTTGTAGTAGTAGTAGTAGTAGTAGTAGTAGTAGTAGTAGTAGTTACTTGGGTGATTGATTTTCATTAACACTCCATGACAAATACATATATACCTCAAAGCCAACAGCATAACGAAGCAGGCCAATGCGGAGCCCCGTGTGCGTGGGCCGATCTGCAAGACCGGGACAGTGTAAGCCGGTCTACAGGTGGAGTTGAGCTGAAAGTTCGTACAGATTGTCCCGAGCGCCCGACTGGGCCTTCGGGGCGACCGAGAGAAGTTGGTGGAGCTGAACGCTGACCACAGCGGTGTCTGCATGTTCGGCACGGATCAGGAGGACCTAGACAACCTGAAGCTGGTGCGAGCCAACATCAAGGGTGGTTAAAACGGTGGCCCGTATGGTATATTGCCTCGATGATGGTCCTGAGGACCCTGGCATTGCTGTGCAAATTCCGTATTGTCATCCATTTTTTGAGAGCAAGACAACCATACTTCGCCGCAAAACCCGGAGAATCTAAATCTTCCTCCGAAACACGTGCAAATATAGCCAAGAGAAGGGCGCAAAGCTAGTGGACTTTATTTATGCTTTAGCTTCGGACCAGGCTCCTAAAGGTAGGTCTTCCGACTTCGTCAGTTGGGCTGTTGGATCTTTCCTGCTTACCATGTTGTCCAAGAGTTCTCTGCTATTGCTGTTGCTGCTGCTACTGTTGGGGCGGTTGTTGTTATCGGACAAATCGACCAGGCCCCCTTCCAATCCTCACAGGGGTCTGTCCATGCCTAAATCCGTCTCCTCTTACGCGCCGCGCCGTACTGCGAGGCTTTGCTCTTCCATCTCTCCTCCTCGTCCACCCAGCCACGTTGCCCTGACCCCCCTCACCAGGACCATCTGCATTCCATATTCATCCTGCACCTCGAGAAACGTATGCCTAGCACGTGCTGGGCACTCTCGCACCGCGTCCACCAGCAATTCGCACTGCCCAAATCATAAGAAAGTCGCAGTAAGCCCGTTTTCTCTGCCCGACGGCCTGTTCTCTGCTCTAACACAACATCGGACAACCTGCAGGTTGCCGAAGCTATGGTCTTAGAGATGGATATTGATGTCGACAACTTCGCCTCCAGCCAAGAGGCCTCTTCACATTCACAATCTGGCACGTTCTTGTCCTCTTCTCCTTGCCCTGTGACCTCCTGACCGACCAGATCCTTCTCGAACCCATCATGTTCCATGCCCCAGATGCCAGAGACATACGGCCGTCATGTCAATCTGGATGTCAGGGGCTAAATGAGGACTGGAAGAAGCCTTCCAAGGACTGGTCCAATGTCAAATTCCATCCTCAACGACATTAGCAGACCCGTTCTACCTGCCCACGGCCAATTAAGTATGGCCCGTCGCGCTTTTCAACCCCCCCTTTTTTCATCACCGCCAGAGGACCACCCCGATATGAGGTTGGCTTTTCCGAGCCTATCTGCAGTGCCAGATGATGACGTCTTCATGTCAGACTTTCCAATTCCGCCGTGGTCCGACAGCTGTTCCCCACCGCCTGTGCCATCATCCAGCCCCTTTACGCCGTATCGTTCTCGATCAGGACCGGAGGATGTCACCGAAGAAGACTGGGCGACTTTCTCGTGGATTGACCAGTTACCCGACTACGTAAGGAGCGAGGAAGACAAAACCGCATGGTGGTGGAAGTACGGCTTTAAGCTCAGGGACTGCCGTGTCACTACTAAGCCGAAAGCGAGATCGAAGTTCATATGTGTCCTCTGCCACCGGAAGGCGCTTGGTGGTAAAAGTTACAACGTCTCAAAGTTCACTTTTGATGCCTCAGGTGCTGGGAACATCAAGAACCACCTCTACGGCAGACACAAACTTCAGGCAAGCCTCTTCTCTTTCTTCATTGGATTGTAACTGACTGTTCGATATTAGGATCCCTCTCGGACCAAGATTCGGCGAAGTGTGTTTGAACAACTCATCACGAAATCTAAGCCGGCAGCACAGCAGGTGATGGACACAATGATCGGAGGCTATAGAAAGGAGGATTTGCACAACTTGATCCTGAACTGGATAACGACACACAATCTGCCGTTCCAGATTGTCGAGTCGGATGAGTTCAAGGCAATCCTTCTCTACGGAAACTCGTTGGTATGCGCCTCCCACATCCCTTCGGCAGACACCCTGATTCGCTTGTTGTTCTCGGAGTATGGAAAAGCATCTGTATCGGTGAAGACGATGCTCCAGACAGCCCTCCACTTGGTACACTTCTCTTTTGACGGCTGGACATCACGCACCAATCTCTCCCAGCAGCGATGATTAGTTTTGTTTGTGCAGTGTCTCAGACTTTAAGGTATGCTTGGACAGGACCCGGTAGAGCTTACACGCGGGTGCAGTGTTTTTCTGCAGCAAGGCGAGTACAAGCTGTTCATATTTCTCAACGACTTTAACGATTTCGATAATGAGGCTGCTGCTGAGCTCTGGGCACGCCTCCTAAAGCTCGACCCGACGGTGAAGGGCATATACATTGCAGAGCCGCGCTGGGTAAACATCGACTACTACATCACAAGCGAAGACCATCGGCAGTGCATCCGCCTCGTTAGCAAGCTGCAGCCTCCACTGGAAGCCGGCGATCCCCCCTTTACTACCGTCCTTGCTGGTCGCTTGACAGAAGACATAATCAAGAGCACAAATAGAGATTGGAACATGGTCGGGGCTGTCATCAGACCTTGGGTGATGACTCGGAGGAGATGTAGTGGCGGTAGCCCTTTGGTAAGTAGTCGTGTCATGGCCGCCATTCAGCGATGTATGAGTTCTTTGGGGTCCATCTTCCTGGCTGGTGTCAACCACATTCGGCATATTGGAGCCCGTCCTGGCATGCGAGGACCTTGGAGGAGACACCGAGGCTCTTCGGCGTTGGAGATGTGCCTCGTGTTGCTGTGGAGGTGCTCTGGAGCTTTGTGACCTGGCATGAGTTGAGCGGGATGCTGTATTAGATGCATGGTCCGATCCACGTGATTGTACCGTCGCAAGGGGGACTTGGTAGACCCGAACAGAGTGACTTGTACGGTGCATGCCATCCTGGAATGAATGGCCTGGATTCGCATCGACCACCCGGGTGTGCTGTCGTTGCCTGCTTTGAGGCGCACCGGCGGGCGGCCCGCCTGGCGACCGGGTCTGCACGGTTTGAGGAATCCGTAAATACCGTGGAGATGCAACCCATGTAGTCGATATGTGGCGAGACATTCCGGTGAGAGGGTCGTAGTAAGGGTTATCGCTCCAGACCGGCTGACCATGGGCGCCGACCCAGGTCTCTAGTGGAGCACCACTCGCTTCCGGGTTTTGAGACAGCGGATACAAATGCATTCGAGCTTCCAGGCGAAGCATATCATCAAATCTTGCCCGTGGTGAGGATTCGCCGCGGAAACCTCGAGGTCGTCCAAGAAAGCTTGCAGCCGACCCCACGGAACCTACCTCAGTCCGTAAGAGAGCACGAAGAGGTACAGCTACGAGCATCCTCGAGGCAAGGCTTCAAACCCCAAATACTATGAGGGAGACCGTGCCGCCCGGGGTTGAACTACAAAAATCATTGCCTGGCGTACATCAACCCATTGATGGCCTTCCAGGTGGTGGAGACTTAGGATCTCCAGAAGAGGCCAGGTTCGATCTTGAAAACGGCGTCTTCATGGCTCTCGAGGGAGATACACCGCTGGATGATCCGTCCATCGTGAACAGTATCCTACAGATACTCGCTGACCTGGCCCCGTTAACCGTCACACTCATAAACTCTCTTGCTCAGTACCTTACTCGCGAGCAATGCAAGTGCCTGGCCTTTGTCCACGGGGGGGGGGACCTCAATAACACTCCTGGGGTCTCCCGTCAGCCTTCGGGCGACATCGCTGTTTCTCGACGTAATCAAAATCGGTCCGTTGGAGCTTTGAGGCAGATACGTTTAGCCGGCTATCTCAATGGGAAGCGCGCAAACCCAACCAGTACCGTATATACTCGACAAATTCACGATACCCCCGGTCACTAAGACTAGTCCTATTTTGGTCTAGTTTGAAGCCACCATGGCCAGGGTTTTGGATACACTAACAAGCTACAGTAATACAGTCTTGAACCTCCTCTTCCTTCACAAAGAGGTCCATCTCTTCCAGAGGTGTTACAGACACTTCCTCATACTCCATCTTCATGGTAGGTTCCTTAGCCGTTTCCCAGCCTTCCCAGTTGATTTGAGAAGGCTCTATATCCTTGATACGGACCATGTTAACCTGACTTCCATCAGGACGAATAGAAATTCCAGTGTGAATGAAGGCATTCTGAACCAACTCTGGCCTTTCTTCCAGACGTTTTACTGCTCTGGCTACTACCCAGGTAGTCATTATACGCATGTCAGAGACTGTCCATATATGTCCAGGGCTTTCCTTCTCTTTCTCTGTCATATATTCGTCAGTAAATTCCTGAAGCCAAAGCTTGAAGGGATGGTTGACTGCAGTATCCAATGGCTGAAGGAGACTAGTACAGCCAGCTGGTATCAATGCAATAGTAACCCCTAGATCCTTCAACTGTTGCTTGATAGTGTCAGTTACATGGAATCTAGCAACATCCATAACCAATAGGAAATCCTTCATATCCTTAGCTACTGCGTCTAGTTCTTCAGTAATCCATTTACCGAATAATTCCTCATTATTGTAAGCTGTAGGATTGAATTCCACAGTAACATCAGGACTGTAGGATGAGGATTCCTGATTGTATATCCTTCCTGCAGGTCCTGAAGTACCATGGAATATAATCTTCGGCTTGAATCTCTGTATGCCATCTGCAGAGATGTAGAGAATAAGAGTAGCTTGTCGTTTATCCCATCCACTCCGTTCTGTTTTTGCCTGTACTGACTTCGAGCCTGTAGAAGTATATGTACATCCAGAATTATACTCAAATGGAATAGGAGTTTCGTCCAGATTTAGGATTGCTGATTTGGAGAACCGCCGAGGAGGTGAGTTGTTGACAACTGGTGCTGGTGCTGGTGCTGGTGCTGGTGCTGGTGCTGGTGCTGGTGCTGATACTGGTACTGAGAGAGAATCTCTTGGTTGAGATATACGTCTAATGAACTTGACGAAGTTATTCACAACTTCAAGGTACTCTGCAGGAAGCTTGGTGGCCTTCTTAGTAACCCTTCTATGTGAAATCCTATGTCGATGTAGAAAGCCTCTAAACCAGCCGGTAGAGAATACCCAGAGGTGAACGCTTTCAGGGTAGGTGTCCTTAAATAGCCTTTTTGATTCTCGTCGAAACCAGCCGATAGAAACAATTCTATTTTCTGTTCGCCGTGTAAGAAAACAGGTGTAAAGCTTGTCTTCCAACTCTGGCCATCTAGGGTGATACCTTCGTTGATCCTCTTTGCGTACAAGCTGATCCCGCTTTTTCCACCAAGTCCTTATAGTTGCTTCAGGGATCTTGAAGAACTGGGAGGCTTCAAATAGTGTAGGAGGACGGAAGCCATCTTGGGAAGGTGGGAGGTCTTGTCGATAATGGCCACCTCTACCTCCAGTAGTTCCTGGGATACGGTGGTTCAAAAGAAATAGAAGAACTTCAACACGTTTTTTCTGCTTGTATGACCGTTCTACCCGTGTAACTGGCTTAAATGAAGGAGCTTTTCGCTCATGAAGGGGCTTGGGCTTTGGCCCTGGCTTTTTTTGTAGGATGTTGGTTGAGATTGGGCCTAGGGGAGGCATTGTGACCCATGAGACCAGCAGTAAACAAATAACTTCAAGATCGACGCGTTAGAGACGTGATGGGCATCTCTGGGGGGCTAAACCTAGCGTAGATTAGTAAGGTGGCTATAGCTTCAGCCTAGGTAAGATTAGGCCTAATTAGGCGACCGGGGGTATCGTGAATTTGTCGAGTATATACGGTAATGTAGTTGCCACCTCCTTTTCTTCAACTGTGCCACCCATGTCTTATGCATCGTTGTGGAGCTGCTGAGTAATCAAAAGGCTCATCAATCATCACCATTGGTGAGTATTTCAAGATTTTGGACAATTAAGAGGCTGAGATTGCCGCTTCTCCATTGGATGAGGGCCGAAGAAACAAGTTGCAAACCAAGTTGCAAACTAAGTTGCGGATGTTCTCCTGAGGGTTCGAGTAGTTACCATGGTGTCGCCACAGCGTTGGAATTCAACACAGCTACACTTCTTCGTCCTGAATCTCAGTGTGTCCAATAGTCAGGTAACGGGAAAAATGGAGGTTATAACGTACCTAACTGTTGGATTTCCAACTTTGTAACGTCCCTAACGGTTGAAAATAAGCCGTTAACGGCTTGTCAAACGTTAACTAACTGGTAACGGTTGGAAATTCCTAAATAGGTAACCCATGATAGAAACTCGTTGGTGCTGAAGGGGATTTACACCAAATTAAGCTTTGCAAGCAATATATTCCCATGTTTCATTCAGGTTTTATCTTTCTCTCAACTTCTGATAAAGAACAATGTCCAATCTATAAAAAAAATCCGCCTATCGAGCCTCAGTATGCAAAGCGCCGCTATCAAGCTCCCACAGGTACAACTCTGCCGGTCTAGCCTCTGCTAGCGGAGTATCAGTCATACCGCCGTCACTATGAGCACTAATCCAGCTAGCCCATACCTATCCTGCTAGCATATCCCTCCGCCGCCGCTGCTCATGGCCGCGGCGTAACCAGTTCTTGAGACATTCGTTCGCTTCAATTGTGACAGATCCAAGCCGATTGCGTTCGTCGGTGATTAGGCGTTTGGACTGACTGAAGACACGTTCGCACTCGGCGCTCATAGCTGGGATAGAGAAAAGATCAAAAGCCATTTGGGTAAGGATCGGATAGGACTTCTCGCGCTCGCGCCACCAAGTCAGCGGCTCTTCGACAAAGGGTTCAACAACGTCTTCATCATAGAGGTAGCGCTCAAATTCGTCGACCATTCTGCGCCTCTTTCGCCTGTCGCTATTGCTATCCACATCAACGCTGCGGTCAAGCCTTCTATGTAGTTTGAAGCGGCCCAGCTCTGGCGTTTGCTGAGGTTGCTCAGTTTGCTGCGGAGGAGAAGCTGGCTCCGTAATGCTGTATTTTGTTGCATACTCGTTGTATAGCTGGCGGACGTCTGGCTCAACAGTGTCCACCCAGATCTCGTGTGATCGCCACTTATCCTTAAAGTAAAGCAGCTTGAAGCTTGGGACGGGACAAATCGCGGCACGGTAGTACGGTGTCTTTGCTGTCAAGTCGAAATATTTCATAAGCTTCGCATAGCCAGCATCGAGTCCTGCAACATAGTAGTTAGAATAGGACCTAGGGTCTGCAGCAACTGCAGCTTTTTCTTCCTGCAGTAAGCCGTCAAGGATGTCCATCATCTCCAACGCCTGCCAAAGAGCGCCGTAGTTGCCGTGTATAGCATGGCCTTCCAGCTCGAGGGTAGCGTCTTTAAAGGGCTTTAGCAGAGCGACAAATCTCTGGATTTCCTCCCAATCGCTTCTCTTGAGGAAGTCCTGGCTCAAATCATAATCTGCGTCCCTCTCCCACTGTGCACAAAACAACTCAATTGCATTCCTAAGCTTAAGCGCGCGCTCAAGCATAGAGAAGGTTGAATTCCACCGGATCCCGCCGTCCTTGATAAGCTGTAGGCTGAAAAGCTCATCATCTTGCAGGGCCTCGGCTTGTAGAGTCTCGAAATGCTGTCGGCGCTGATCTGAGCGTGTAATGTAGCGAACAATATTATGATCGTTCGGCCTTACTCACACCTTTGCCATAGAGAATTGCCTTGACAACGAGGTTGATAACGTGGCCAGAACAGCGGAGTCGTCTCCAGTCCGGATCGAAACCAAATCGCGTAGCTAGTTGTAACACGGCGCGATCGTTATCCTTGGCGTTATCCATCATGAAACAACCAAGCTTCGGCTCGAGATCGTACTGCGTAACTACGCTAATAAGGCAATTTGCTATATTTTCGCCTGAGTGAGAACCATATAGCCGCGGGAGGCCGAGAAGAGCTTGATGATTGGTGTAGTCCACGCCTAGTAAGCGGAGGTTAAAAGTTGGATTAAGCCTTATATAATAAAACGTCTGAATAGTAAAGGGTATCACATATATATACGTACCTACAAAGTGCGCAACTACGCCGCAGAGGCTCATCCCACTAGTTGACGTCCATAAGTCGCAGCTTAGGTGGACCGCACTCCTACATTCCTTCAACTCAACCTTCAAACTCTCCCTGCGTGTTTCAAATGCAGCCATTATCCAACTGCTCAGCGTCGTCGCGGACGTAGGGAGAAGCCGCTCTAACTCAGGCCTCCCATACGAGAGTAAGTCACACGTATCTCCGGCAGTTGCGCTTCGAAAGCTCACGTCGTGAGCAACAACCCAGTCCAGATACTGCTGCCTGTAGTCTTCCCCAGTAATAGGAGTCCGTAGTGGACCAAAGCTATTAGCCTTCTTACTTCGATCCCATGGGTTGGAAACCCGGATATGCTGAGGAACTTCGCCGTCCTCAGAAATGCCGTGTTTGTGCTTTAAATGGTAGGCGATCGCACTATTTCCGTTGTATTTAAATATTGTAGAACAGTCGCTGCCAGTCTCATGGCATCTCCGACAAAGCCAGTACTGCTCATTTTCTGACTCGATATTGGCACCGTGGTCCCAAATCCAGGACTTCTTTGTCTTGCCGGTTGTACGCTTGTGCTTCATATAGTAGTGCGCATCGCTTAGACGTTTGTTGTTGTACTGGAGAGCACCCCAGCGAATCGGGAAGGCACCATCGGCAAGAGGTCTCGGAGCTCGGACAGATGAAGGAGATGACAAGGGCCCAGTTGAAGGCGTGGTCGATTTCTTGGCAGAGGACTCGATTGATGGTTGGATTGAGAGCTCCGTAAATTGGTCTGCTGAACGCGACGATGACGGCGTGGAGGAGAAGGACGGGGCCGACATGGTGGTGTGTGCTGCCGGAAATTTTCCGTTGCGCGTACGTGTAGGGAGCGTTGCTATATGCAAAAAGAGATGCTGAGTCTAGATGGGAGGGCAAGTTGAAGTTCGAACGGAGGCCGCCAAAACTCTCGCTAAGACGCGTTACGCGTCGCGCATCTGGCACGTCGAACGGAATGGCTCGGGACGGCCAGGTCGGGACAATCAAATGACAGGGATTAATGCGCTAAGCAAGGGGTTGAGAGACGCCGTCTCTGGGCTAGGATCTGAATAGGAAAAACTCGGTCTTTACATCGAGTTGAGATCCACTATTAGGTATCTGGGACGGTTTTAGAAAACCCCCCTCTAAATCCAACCGTTAACTAGTTAACTGACAAGCTTATAACGTCCCTAACGGTTGAAATGAGGAACTTATAACGTCCCTAACGGTTGGTATTACGTAAGCCGTTAACTGGTCCGTTATCCAAATAGTTAACTGACTATTGGACACACTGGACCGTGTTCTCCTCAAAGGGCTTTGACTGCATCCTGGTCAGGTCCACTACATCTTTAAGGCTAACCTGTTGACAGGGATGTTCCCAAAATTGTGATTTCAACTGCTACATGGCTGCTGACAGGCAGCAATCACTTGACCACCCTCTTCCCCTCAGTGACATCTCAGCAGTGGTATTGAATGTGGGCTGGCCAGTCCGGTCAATCTATGAAACACTGGGTGGCCGGGTCATGGCATGTCACTATACTGCGACGGTAAACACTCATATGCACAAAGATTCCGGCCAGCTTTTTGCTGGGCCTCGTCAGGGGTGTGCCGCAGTGCCTGACGCGTGAAAAGTTTGTGACCTACGGCGGCTTGGTGGGGGATGTTGACACAACTTCTGCCAGTACTATGTCCTTCTCTCCAGCCATCGGCGAAAGCCTTATCGTACACGAGTACATGACGCCTACCTGCACTGAGGCTTAATGGAACGCGAACAACATTATATGCCAGACCTTTGACCAACTGGAGCATGGTAAACAATACCCACGGGCACTAAAGACAAATCTCTTGAAAAGCAAGCGAGGATGAACTTTCAGAATACCATCGCATCAAGTATGAAGAATTTCCCTGGCCAAGCGACAGGGCCTTACAGGAGGCTTGGTCTCCCCGGGGCCTCCTCCGGACTGAAGGTCTGACCTTCGGCTAGTTGGCATAGGGAGCTGATGGCCTTTGGCTGAGTTACTGAAGGCCAAGAGGTTGAGACAATTGTTTGGTGAATCCAGTCGGTTTTGGGCGGCTGGCTGACTTGACTCTTACGACGATTTGTAAAGAAGCTGGCAAGATCGTCAAGGGCTGGGACA
Source organism: Diaporthe sp. PMI_573 (assembly GCA_021399435.1). Classification (NCBI taxonomy): domain Eukaryota; kingdom Fungi; phylum Ascomycota; class Sordariomycetes; order Diaporthales; family Diaporthaceae; genus Diaporthe; species Diaporthe sp. PMI_573. Next base: position 359,682 of record JAJTUP010000045.1, read on the forward strand.
CCAAAATCACACCATATTTTATAGAGGAAGTGCTCAACAATGCGCTCTTCAAATTCCCTCGTCAAGTCTCTGCTAACTTGTCCCTTTTGAAGCAGAGTCTGAAAAAGATCTTGGTTTGTTCGTTGCTGCCACTCGTGGGATGTCCGGCATTCTCTAGATCTACGTCTACCAACTTTTACCGCACCGCAGCGATACGAGAGACTAAGAAGAAGAGCAAGATTAATCTACGTCGGTAATTCTGGCTCAACATGGGTCCTGAAGGCAAGCACACGCGTAGCCATTGCCCCGGACCAGGCTCGAGATTCGGACAGGCCTCTCAGTCAACAGCATCTGGGGCAATTGGTTTTCTGGACCTGCCTACAAGGGCTCGCCAGGACGTATACAAACGAGTAGTCGCGGTGGTTTGAGGTATCTCAGAAAGCTTGTGAGTAGGTGCATATAGTCGTATGAGGTGAAATTGAAAGAGGGAGTGGAAGGGGTAAGAAGGGTCTGTATAATACAGCCATCATAGGGGGTCTGTAGGACAGAATTGGTGAGGATGTGACAGTTTTGGTAGCAAGCAATACATTGATGACTTATGTTACGGAGTCAAGTGGAGTATCACAGCACTCACTATAGTCGTGGGTTATCAACACAATAAGCTCGAGGCCGAGCACCGCCAGGATTCCGGACATAGCTAGGTCCAGGCCGAACAGAATATATATTGTGCGAGTCGCGCCGTCGCCGCTGTCGGCAGCTTTCAGCAGGCGCAGGCTGTGACCTTTGAGAGAGATCTCGACGAGGGCCCAGAAGAAGCCGATAAACAGTTGCCATACCATCTGGGAAACGTATCCATGTGCGAAGGACACAAACAGAATCGACATGTTTAGCATAAAGGCCAGCCCACAGACCACCAGCGACGCCAAGGCCGCCCGGTAAACAAAGCCGGCGTCGGCCCACAGGATGATGGTATGGATGTCGACGCCGGCGAGCATGCCGTGAAGAGCCAGATCGAGCAGCAGCAGAAGCCATGTCCCGCGCGAAAATTTGACTTTGAAGTAGTAGTACTCGAAGGGCGAACAGTTGACATCATGCTTGAGCCAGATGTTGGCTCGGTGGAACCAGTCGCCCGGCTCCAGGTCGTTGGCGTCAAGCATTGTCGTCTTTTTGCAGTCGGTGCTCGTTGCGTTCAGGCCAGTGGTGATGATAGGCTTGACGGCCACTATGGAGTTTGTTGAGACGAGACTGTTGCGAGTCTCGTCACTTGTAGCGTTTAGTTGTGGCGCAGCGACGGAGCAGCGCACGTCACTTGGGCTGGCAGCTGTGGGTGAAGACATGATTCCGATGGGGTTGACAGTAATGGCTAAGAAGAGGAGGACATTGGCGAATATGGATTTCATGGTAACCTCGCTTTTGAAAAATATATAGCACGACGTAAGAATATGTTTCGATGTTACGACGCATTGAGAAAATCGGAACTTAGCTGAGTAACGGAATATAGAACGTGGTTCACCGGTCAGCCGCGCATACCCCATAGCTGTGGACGTGACACAGTGAGAAGAATATAGAAAGAGACATGAGATATGCTATCGCTCTGGAGTGCCTTTAAGCCCGTCTTGAGGGATCCAGCAGAGCGGTCGCTCTACATGCTTGGTTGTTCGTTCTTAATAGATAGGACATTTCATTCAAAGATAGGGAGCCAAGATCCAGAGTCCAGGTTTCCTACGCCAAAAGCGCCGACAGTTCTCCCATCGCAAGGCAGCCGGTATCCACAATAAACTGAACCCCTTAATTTCCCTATATGCGCATTTCGGGCTGCTCTTGATATCCTGTTTCGATCTGCAAACACCATGTTAATTGTGCGTTCCTTTGCTTCACCTTGTAAAGGTATGCTTGAGAAGACAAGAGACTCATGCATGATGCTTGAAGTCCGAGCCTTTACTTTCTTCTGTTAGATTATAGCACAGCAGTGGCAACACAACGATACCACACAATTACTGCAACTAGCCCCCTCTATACGATACTCCTTACGGATCCAGCCACGTCTCCTGTTGCCAGCCTCAATGCGATCCATGCGTGCACCGGTCGAACAAAAACCTTGTCATGGGGAACAATATTCAGTATCTAGGTACAGAAAGCAAGTCCCTTCTCCACAAGACACACAGCATCTTCGGCGCTGCTCGGACGGCTCCAAAACCTGATCCCACCAGGGGGATTCAACCGCCACATCATGATAATTGTTGACTCACGATTCGAGTCCTTCAACAAGGCGTCCACTCTTCCCCCTTCTAATTTTCACGTTGATTTACACCGTAAGCCACTACTACCCTAGCTCGCGCTCTCGAGCCGAATGCGGGACTCTTCGCCTCCCTGGGACGCAAGCTGCACATATACGGCACAGAGCGTTGTTCTGCGCAGCGCCTGCTCATCGATGCCAAACTCCAACGGCAACAGGCTGTGTCCCCGAGGCAGGACATATGGGTGGGGTTGCATGATGTAACGACTGCCGAGATCAGACTGGCATAGGCAGCCAATTCTTCTTGTGGAATGGCTCATGGAGCTGATATGATTCGTTTCATTAAAGAGACACTTCAAATTGTCCTTCCGCTTGGAGTCATGCAGCATGACCAGCGTTCTCAACTCGCCAAGATCACGGGGGAGGATGAGCAGGTGTATGCCAGTGCGCGACTCGCGCCACAGTTGATGGAGCGAGTCGCGAAAGTCTTGGTCCAGGGCCGGAAACGATGCCAGGTAGCCCGGGTTCGGGTGGATCCAGAGGTTCATCATGTCATCGAGAAACAGCCTCGTTATCTTCCCAGCACCAGGGAGCAGTGTCGAGCCTTGGCGGTACCAGCGCTCCAGCCTATGGATCATGTTCTGACAGCGCTTGATCCTGTTCTTCGCGCCCGCCGCCTCGTCGCTCCATTCTTGGATCGGGGTGTAATACGAGAAGTTGGGAAACAAGTCTCTGGCCTGGTAAATCACATGCAGCGAGGCGCGGGCAATGTTTTCCGCGGTCAAGACGACGGACGCGCTGCACACGGGGGCCACCGGACGCCCGTCGGCATCCCGGTCCCTGGCTATCTGCTGGTCGAAAAAGATGACCTTGTAAGCGTCCAGCTGGCCCGGGCAGATCAGGTGCCTCGTGCTCCCGTAGTAGATGGGGCGCCAGTGGGCGCGGTGCGCAGACGACAGCCGCATCAGGACCGAGGGCGACCACGGCAATATCCGCACGGTTCCGGATCTTTTGGTCGGCAGCTCACGCGCCCGGCTCGAGCACCAATTGCAGCAACCCCAGGCCTGCTCGACCCGGAAGACGTGTACGTCCCGGACGAGCGCGCCCGGCCAGAGATAGTTGTAAATCATAGTATGGATTTCTGGCAGGCGCATGAGCGTTTGGCGGTTGAGCCAGAAAGCCGGGCGAAATAGGGCGATTACGCCGTCGCCGACGCGGTGGGGGAGCCGGGGAGACGCTCACCTAGAGGCAGCTTCAGTAGGAGGCGTTGGCCGGCTAGCTCTCTGGCCTTTCTCATACGTTTTCTCTTTTCTATCCTCTCGAGTCTCTTCGCCATCTGGATTTCGGGTGCGACCTCAGCCTTTACGCACAAGGTGACGGCCGCCCTCCTAGAGTTGGTGGTTTTGCGTGAAGTTTCGACCCGTACCACTGTTCTGCGTGTGATTGCCATCTTGTTATCGGTCGGCGTTAGGGGAAAGGTATGCAGATGGGACGTGTAATTATGGTCCAATTGATGGGGTGGTCACTATGTGTATTGTGATGATGTCTTGTCTGGGTTCTCTAGTGCGACCCCTCCCGTTAGGATGGATTTTATTTCGCCCGGGGGGACACAGGTCTGAAAGATTGGATCCATGGCGTCGCACCCATCTAAGAATCGGCTTTTCGGATAGCATTATCTCTTTACCAGAAGCATTCATTGGTAGCGAAGCCGGATATGTGAGTGCAAACTCATGATTGTGATCTGGTGGCAATACGGCGAGAGGTATTTCGTCAAATTCGTGGGCCCAATGGCAAATTGGGCAGGGGGCTCTTCCTGCCTCATTGCACCGTGGGGAGGAGTCGTACTGATAAAAATCGTTAGGGAATTCTTGGCAATGGTGGGCTGACCATCTTGAAGAACAGTGCGCATAGAGAGGATGATCAAAGCATCTCGCTCCCGCGCAATCAGAGAGTCTCGACTGCGAACGACTCCCTCTCATGGGGCAGAATCTGAGAAAAGTGAAGGCGACACGAGTTTGAGCGATTCTCATGAGGACCGCAACATACCAGCTGCCAGTGCTGGCCTTCCGTCAACACCACCAACCTTAGATTCGAAACAGATCACTCTACTTCAAATGGCTATCAGAAGCCGCAGCAAAGTCCCACACCAATGTACGATGGCTTTGAAGCAAGCCTCAAAGGCCAACATCAAGACGACAGAGAGTATCTTCTTTGAATATGGCGGGTTGGTGGCTTGTGCGGCCTACATTTTAACCAAGTATGAGTCGCGCAGGAAGAAAGCCAAAAACAGGCCCGGCCGAGTGCGCTTGCTCGATCTCCTCGAGGAGCTACCCGTTGAAGCTCGTCAGTCAGCTGCGCTTCGTTTGGCCGCGACGGGGTCGAACTCGCAATCGGATGCGCCAGCGCTGGCACTGAGCGGTGGGGAAGGAGCAAAGGCTGGCGGCGCGATGATGTTCTTCTTCGGGAGAACCATCGTCGAATGCTCAGTGGCAGGCTGTAGAGAGAGACCGACGATGGGTTGATGACGACTTGGTGTGGACGGTGGTGGGTGAGAGAGTGAAGTGGGTGGGAAGCAGGAATACGGCTCGTGACAGAAGACGTGCAGCTAGTGTCTATGGCCAGCTTGAAGCGCCAACAGGGCTACAGCGCTAATTCATCACCCACGCAAGCAGGCTGCAGTAACGGCAAAAATGACCAGTGCACGCCTTAATCAGTTTGGGAACACGAGACTTCATCTGTCTGACGTAAAAGTATCGGTCTTATCAACCAGCCCCTGCAGCCAGAACTCCTCTCATTTGACGAACGACGTTCGGATGCCATGGACGGTGTCGGCATGGCTTTGCAGGTGTTTATCCTCCAGCCTGACCACTGGCACACATACAGGACATACAGTCCTCTCCCAAGGACCAGCTTGCTCAGTGGACCCTCCTGAAATGCCTGGTGACGGCCGTGGCATTGGAGTAGATGCGACAGTGCTCACTGATAAGCGGATCATCTGGCTTCAGCCTCAGGGCTTTGCCGATGCAGATGAAGCAACGTGTCAGCCTCTCGCCAACCATCACTGATGCCTTCATCATCATCCACAAAGGTTATACCTGGAAGGCCACAATAGGTGTTGGTCTTTCTATTGTGGATCTGGGTGCTTCCTGGGGAATGGGTCGTGCGGATGGTCTTTCGCAAGGACGACGTCGAGTGCGTTGGGCCAAAGGTCGGTAGCCTTTCCCTGCCACGCACCCCTTGAATATCCCGCGGGTGCCTTGGGAGGTGGTAAGAGGCTTGCATGTGGACATAGTCACTCTTGGTAAAATGATAAGATCACGACGGTTAGCTGACGGGGCCTCCGGGTCACCTAGAAGACGTGATCACAACGCTTTGCCTACGCTGATACCGAGGAAGTACTGGGTATATGCGTTGGATTCTGGGTCTCAGGAGAACGTACGAATGAATTCGCTGCCACAAGGAGACCTCAAGAAGTACGATGGCGAAGCTTCACGAACCTAGATTAAGCAATATCAAGAGAGAATAGTCTCCGTTGTCTATGGCTAGTTGTTGCTGCCCGGATATCCCCTCTATTTCAGCCGTTCGTATCTGTCCTGCCTCAATAATCCTTGCCTGTAGCCTGCTGTGCTCTGCTTGGAGAGCATTCTCTAGAACTTATGCGAGAATTCGCATTTCATGCTACAAGTGGTGACTTTCCTGCCAACGACAGCACTTTTTGCTCCCCACTATGTGCCTCCCAATAAACCACAGAGAAGAACGTCCCACCTCTGCAGGTAATTGTGTGGCTGGAGGCGCGAAAATGCTTCTTGAGGATTGTGAAAGAGGATTTATGAAATGAATATAGTCAGAATAAAATCAAGATGTTACAGCAGCCATAGTTTGGTCGGTCCATCTGTCACATTATGGGCTTGTCCGCTGATCTGTGGCTGTTTCATGTAACCCTGATTCTCCGCCTTGTCATCCTTAGTATCGGATATCGCAGTACCAGTCCTATCAGCTCGTCTTCGTTGATGAGTCTGGCTGTGACAGGAGGGCGGGATATAGACGCTGGGGGTGGGCTCCGAAAGGGTCGTCCCCTATGGAAACAACCATTCTCGCCCTAGGCGCGAACGGCTACCGCTACGGTAGGGCGACGGGGACCGCATACTGGACCGGAAAGTGGGACGGCAAAGGCTTCACCGCCGCGAACAGATTCCCGCAGTGGATGGATGACGGACCCGACTTCTACGCCACGGTCATCTGGGAAAACCCGAGAGATAGATACGGCAGTCGCTACGCCATTGCTTGGATGAATAACTGGGAATACGCAGCAACACTGCCTTATTACGGAGAATTCCAAGGACAGACTAGTCTGGTTCGGGAGATCAAGCTCAAGACTGTCAACGGATCTTCCACCTTGGTCAGCAGCCCAATAGGAGGATGTGAAACTGTCGATCCTCCCAACAAGGTCAACGAGAAAGCAATCACGACAGATCCCGCGACTGCCTCTCTACCAAGCAATCTTGCGGAAGGTGCATACGTCATCCACGCCACGATCTCGAAGAGTGACGGCAACGACGGCAGCGAAGTTCGCTTTCGCATCAAATCTGATGGGTCTTTCAGCACGACCATCCTTGATCATGAAGGTACTCAACAAGTTTGGCATCAAACGGATTGGTTACCACACGGGCGACAATGCCACCTCCAATGACACATGCCTAGTGTCATTGGCAGCCAAATTGAAGGCAGAACATCAGGTATGTTGCTCTGTAACCAGGCCTGGGGCCTTGCTGAAATGGAACAGATTGAATTCAACCCCAAAACACGTCGAATCCGTTGCCTTGGCCATATCATCAACCTCTCTCTACAGTCATTCCTTCTTGCCAAGTCCAAAGAAGCTACCACTGCAGCTTTGGAGGCCAGCATTGACAATGATGAGGTAGATCTGGTGGGGAATTTTACCACCAGGCTGATGGAAACCCCCCAAGAAGTACCAGATGAACCCAGCAGAAAGGCCAAAAGATCCAGACCCACCCCAAGGGCCATACAAAGCTATTCCATGGAAATACATTGAATCCAGGTTTGTGTTTAGCTTTTGGCTTAAAAGCAACTGATTTTGCTAACAAAGGACATAGTAACATAAATGTATCGACGATACTGCCGCACCTCCGCTACACTGTATCATACAAGGACTGCTTTGAAAGGTCGGGCTCTAATATGGGTTGTGATTGTAGAATCTGTCACGGTTGGGGACATCAATGTTTTGGATGCCGTATTCAAAGTGAATTGAGCCGCTGAGGTTTGCGCTGGACATATTTCTCGGTCGCCGAAGGACCGCGGTAACGACCGACTTCGCTCGTTTAATACCTACTCACTACAGGTAACACGAACTATGGTGGCTAGTTCGGATATTCAGTAAGGAAAAGCTCCTGTTCTGTATTGTCTTCCCACAACGCTAGGTGCTGAAACCGTGGCTGGTGGGAATCAAATTATAGTGGGAAACATATCACAATAGTATTCTTTCTCGTTTAAATTGATTATATATACCATATATTTGTTTATGTCCTGTCAATTATATTTTAACTTGCTGTCGCTATCCTCGACTGCCTATTTTCACTTCGCGGCGCTGACGCTCAAGCTCATATGATCGACCTCTGCAGCGACATTCACATGAGGCTGAAGTCCGAACTACAGAGGAATGCACATTATCGAACTCACGATGCGATACCACGCGAGATTTACCAGGCCTACTATAAAGACGGGAGCTACGAGGGCTGGTGGATGTGCACGCAGCAGCAGCACCCAGCCGTCGTTGACCGGCCGCCGGCTGCCGATGGCGGGCACGCAGGGATGTCGGCTGGGTTGTGTTCATATGAGATGTTGTTCGAGCAGCTAAACGCGCATTCTCAATCGATACTGACCGATGAGCAACAAGAGGAACTAATCGAAGAGTGCCTGAAGCGGACGCCATTCGAGATCGGTCCGCAAGACCCGGTGCTGGCGGCTGTAGAGCACCACAAAACCCAACGCTGGTACCAGCACGAGAATACCAATATGTGTCCGGCAGCTCTTGGGAATTTCAAAGGAGTCAAGCTCTCAAGCACCAAGCTTTTTCCAGACGATTGATCGCCAACAACAAGTTACTTCCAGATCAGCCTTCTCCCATGGAATGACGCCGTTTAAAAGAAAAAAAAGATTTAGGGTAAACCTGTTCGTCGAGCAGTTAAAAAGTCCTAAACGATGGCGATGCTCTAGAATTAAATTCCTTTTCAAATCGAAAGTTCTTTAGGTCTATATGAGTTATGCTAGAGGAGCATCAGCGGTCCAGTTTTATCCAGTTCATTGGAGGTTAGTGGTATTACACCATAGTCTTGGCCTGCAGACAACCCCTGCACGGCTTTGAGGGAGACAGGAGGCGGAGCAGACGGCAAGTACGTACTGCTGAATATCGTCCTCTTATTCGCTTGCGAAATACGGCTTTCATCTCTCCGTCTCATAGCCCTTGTGAGAAGACGAGAGAGCGCTCCAACACGGCGAGGGAAGGAACAAGGAATAGAGAGGTCACAAACAGTTAGCGTTTTGTACCCCCAGATCGACTCTGTCACCGCTAGCTAAAAGCAGTGTCAACGAAGTCGTCAGGCAATACACAGCGTCCTTCACTCTGCACCTGAGTCATATTACTTCTAACACTTTTGCCACACATTGTGGGTACCTAAAGATAATGTATATTTTCAGTTGTTTGACCCTTTTCCCTATTCCTCTATCCGGCTCTTGAACACAGAACCCTCTACCCAAGGCCAGGTTATTTATTTTCTCCCACTTTGAGTCTGCCCTCCTCATCGCTGTATAAAAATTGTGATCTATGAACGTCCTGGCCCTGCTCGTTATTGTTCCGCGACTGGCAAAAAATTAATAGAGGAGACTTCGCCAAATGGGGCGACTCCCATGAGGTGAGAGCGGCGTATCACTACTTTGTCCCCGCATTCCGACGCGGATCTCCGACCTATACGGAGGCGGTGAAGAAACTGCTTGCGGAGTATGGCTTCACCCGGCCGTTCCAGTTCCACGAAGACCCTACACAGCAAGACAAGCTGACGACCTGGATCGAGTACCTCGGCTACGAGTGCTGGGTGCACTACCGATACGCCAGCCGTGTCAAGCGTATGCAGCCAGAGTACGACGCAGCCTGGAAGACGCTTGTGGACTCAAGCGTGTTGAGGCCGTTCGAGACCGAGGAGTATGTGTGCAATATTGAGTGTGCGTTGCGGCATCAGAGTGAAAGAGATCAGGCCACTCGGGCTGTTGCGTCGGCTAGATCGGCTGCTAAAGCGGTCCTGGCATCGGTATATAGCGACATCAATAAACCGGGGAGCTCTCGACTTAACTCAGCGCGCCTGCAGATGATGGAGGAGGCCAAGTCGAGGGTCGAAGCAGCGGAAGGAGCACTGGCGTCGACCAAGAGGCGAAATGATCTCGTCACAGAATTCATGCAGTCGGTAGGGCATTACCTGACTTCGAAAAGGGAGGCAGAGCGCCACAACATCCGGGTACGGTGGACCTTGGAGCAAGTTCCACTCATCGAGGCCGAGTTGAACGGATCCAGCGTGGCCGAGACCGGTCCGGATACCGTTCGTGGCACGAAGAGGAGATTCGGACGTGACGAGGAGGATGACGCCACACCCGATCGAATCATTAAGAAGCAGAGGCGGGATGCTGGTGAGCCTGGCCCGACGCCAGGCCGTAAGGACGGTCCCGGTTACCAAGGAGCGAAATCAAAACGCAGCCACGACGATGGTGCCGACGATGGTGCTGACGACGGACCGCCTTCCAAGCGCTTTAAACGCGGCGGCGACGACCTGGGCTCTCACAGTGAGACCTCCGACGGTGCTGATGCAGGATCGGCCGGGGACGTACCGGAGTCTGGAACTGCTGAGGTTGGAAGACCAGATGGCTATGAACGTGCAGTGAGGAATATAGAAAGACCAGATTCGAAGGGGAGCAAGCCCTCCAGCGATCACCTGCAGCGAAGGAAGAGCACAAGGAATGCACGTCAGTCTTCGACAACCACCCAACCGCTTCGTCGCAGTGCTCGGATTGCGGCCCGTCAAGAGGCGCTACAGAACGTTGTGACTCGGTCCGGCGCCGCCAAAAGCCCACTCCGAATCTCGCGCCGAAGGATGGCAGAGGCAGCAGCGCCTCCATCACTCATGGGGCCGCAAGACCAGCAGTCGAGATTTCCGGCGACGAAGGTAAAGAAACAGGGTGCGAGGGGATGCAGTCGGCGTGACGCGTCAAAGGTCAAGGCAACATCGAAGGGACGTCGACGAGGGCGCCAGTCGAGTGACTAGCCTACAACTCGTACCTACAATCACATATCAAGTCGAGCCAGGACCGCCAACCAAGAGGGCAATCTCGCTGATCCTTCTCGACAATGGTCGGCATTTATAACAATCCCCGCCCCACGGCCGTTGTCCCAAGCAGCACCTATCCGGCCCCCGGACGGATTTCTCCATCTCGAGCGTCTCTCTCAGACTGCTATTGGGAATATGAAGACAACGACGGTAACGACCAGGCTGCGGCGACGGCCAAGGCAGACCTTAACGGTCAAGGAGATATCTTAGGCGGAAGATGTGCGTCGGCTGGTAGAGCACAGCAGGACCCGCCGTCCTAACCCACCGGCTGCCGTACTTCTCCGGCCAATGCTTCGGCATACTAGACGACACGGCCGCGCAAAGCCCGAGCATCTGCTCGTCCAGACAGCAAGCATACCGAGCTTAACCAGACTCGACTGCCGGAAATCGAATCAGGTGGCAAGGTCTCGCTCGCAGCCCTCTCAACGGGTAACATAACAGAGGTGTCATAAGGTCTTCTATAAGCTGGATCATTGCGGTAATGCACATCTACGGTGAAGAAGATATACATAAGGCGACAAGATACGAGCGGGACGCCTCGAGCCCAGCGCAGGGGAAAGTGACTTGAATTCACGATGGGCAGAGTCATATAGCGGTGGCTACGTGGAGCTTCCATTGCTGTGGTGCACCCGTCGGATTGGACATACCCGTTAACCTGGCAGGGCCGGGGGCAACGGGCAGTCCCAGCGCGTCGATGGATACTGCGTCATTGGCACTCCTGATAGTATGCCGCCTCCCAGTCAGTCCGAAATTTCTTCCGGCCATGGTCGTTAATCCGACAGGGTCAGAGGCAGCGGCGTAGGCCGGAAGATATGTCGTGACGTCGTGAAAACTTCCTAGGCATGGTCGTTATCCTGGCAGGGCTGGGTGCAGCGGCGAAGCTTAGGGAAAGAGGTTCCACGGCTCTGTCCCTGGGATGTGTTTCTCGCCAATATGTTACCGATGGATCTGGCGCATCGATGGTCGGCCTCGCAGTGACGAGATCGAAGGACCCGCATGTGTCTGGGTGGTGTCAAGCAACAGCTTGACGACTCTTCAAACCATTCAGGGCAGCGTATGAGAGCGGAGTTGGGCTACAATCATCTCCAGGTAGACGTCCTAGAAGAAGCTCCCATCCTTATCCTCGATGTGCACCTTCTCGTCCTCCGTCAAGACACACGACGTTCACGTCCATAGTTGCGTTGCCAATGATCGTATCAATGGCGGTTGTTAATAATTATAAGCAAGCACATGGGGCTTTAGTTGGACGACGGTGCCTTGAACAAGAAGGCGATGAACCCTGACAGGCTTTTGCTGGCCTATGATCGCTGACCCCTATCCCGTGTGCGCCCTCGTTCGGCTCTTTTGTCGTGAAGATGGCCTTACGAAGCCTTGACCCTGATTGGTTAATCGTGCCAATGTTATTGGATTATGGTTTGCACGCATTCGCTCCTACTTCTTCATCCTTAAGCAAACTCTAAAGTCTCAATATATTTTCTACATCTATTCAAAAATGCCTAGATGCTAAGTACCCAAGCTTCACCTCACACAAGGTCTCCAATGGCCAGACAATATTTTCGGATTGTTTGGTACATTTGCTACATAAGAACACCATCAAGAATCAAGTTCAGGAGCTTTGTCTCCTTGATCTCGTCTTTCCTTGCCAGTAGCTCCTTGACGTCCCAGTTGGCCCAAACAAACTTATTAGAACTCTTTGTCAGCCAAATTTCTTTCTTGAGTGTTTTGGGAGTTGTCTTGGGAGGGGTGTTTTATGAGTTAAGACATATGTCCTCCTAAGACATCTCTTAAAACACCTCCGGAAACACCTCCCAATACATTTGAGAATGGGAATTTGGGTGGGGGAATAGCTGACCTTGCTGCGAAGAAACTTGGCTTCGGGGGAAGCAAGCCAGACAGCGAACTGGCCAGGTAGCTCAACTGCAAAAACAAGACGACTCTGTTAGCTTACGACCACAAAGACATTATTACTGTGAGTTTGAGACCATATCACTCACCAACATCTTGTGCTGGTATGTTTTTTCCTTCAGTCATTTCCGTCGCAAGAATGCCGGGCTGGAAGCTGACGACGTGCATATTCGAATTCTCGGCGGCAAGGTAGTCAAGCATCTTGAACACAGCGGCCTTGGCTACGCCATAGACACCCGTGCCTGGGAAGGGCGCCGTGTGAACGATAGCAGCGTAGGTGTTGATTACTGTCGGTTCTTCAACGGCAACATGCATGAACGCCTGAACGGCGTGAAGCCCACTCAACGCGTTGAGCTTGAATCCCTTCAGTACGGCCTCGGGGTCCGATGTCAGTAGAGGTCCTGGCGCTATCAAGGTGGCTGCGTTGGAGATGAGGATGTCCAGCTTGCCGACTTTCTCATAGATGGACCTGAAGGCCGTATCGATCTGGGCCCGGTCCATAAGGTCGGCGACTTCAAAGAAGACCAAGGTCTCTGGGCTAGCCTTGGCCTTGCTGATGTCGACGGCGGCAGTCTCGAGTCTGTCGAGGCGACGGCCGAGGATGGAGACGGATTTTGCACCGGCTTGGCTGAAGGCGATGGCAATGGCCAAGCCGACACCGGTGCCTCCGCCGGTGATGACGACATTCTTTCCTGATACCGAGAGCTCGGGCCGTGCTGGTGAGATATCTTCATATGGCTTGTTGTGGTATGTCTTGGTGAAAGACACAAAAGCGGGAATTTCGATGTTTGAGCCTGGGTCCGCCATTGTGGCAGTGGTATGGAAGAATACTTTGTGCAAATCAAAACCTAAAATGGCGTATTATCTCTACTGTCGTGTAATTGTTGGATGGAATCTTGAATGGAAAGTTGGATAGCAGGAATGAAGATCTAGGAGACATTGGAAATGGGCGCTCCTGGAATCATCGCTTATATACCCATAACGTTAGGTGACAGGGCGCGTTCCGCTTAAAGTACCTACGCTGCCCGTTCCCCTGTCACCTACGAGTAGCTGATATTTGCAAGCAAATTTGCCATGAGGCTGGGTTGATATGCAAAATAGTGGACTACTTTATTTGCAAGCAAGTCTGCCACAGAGCTAAGTAGGGGTATATGCAGAAAAGTGGGCTACTTCACTAGATTTTGAAACGAGAATAGTAAGCCTAACACCCAAAGCAGACATGTCTTTTTTATTGTGCCTTTCTGACGCTTGGGTGCAACTTGCTGACGCTTGGGTGCAACTTGCTGACGCTTGGGTGCAACTTGCTGACGCTTGGGTGCAACCGAGCACACTGCCCTCGACAGAGGCAGAGCAATTCAAATCAATTAGTCAGACTGTTAGCTTAATAATGCAGCATCTTGCTTATGGTCATTTATCTCTTAAGCCTTTTCCTCTACTGTCCATTTCCCATGCCGCACCTTTTTTTTTTCGAAGCCAGGGGTCCACTGCACTCATGGACGTCCGTCTCAGCCACAATAGAGCCCTGGAAGGATGGACCACCACATGCGATGCTCAACTCACGGTCCCACCGCTCGGCTTACGTGCGCAAACTGAAAAGCGAGGTCAAGAATCAATTGTAATCTGGCACCTGGCTGGCACGAGGCGAGCGCGAAGACGGCGCGAACGGACCAATGCGCGACGATCCAAGGTTTTCGCATGACGCTGACGCTGAAGCTGAAGGGGACGGTGCTACCCAGTAGCCGATCATTGGCCAGCAAAGGTGGCGTCTTGTCTAAGTCGTGGCGCGTTTCACGTTTACCTTCTAGAGGAGGAACGATTTGGAACCTGTGGTCCAAACCAAAAATTTCTCGGACTTCTAAGTTAGCTGGTCGCCAAGCATGGGAGGCCAGATTCCAATGATTGGAAGCGGTTGGTTGATTTCGGGCCGTGCTGCTTGGCCTCGCCTGGATATTTGTAGTCATCCATTCTCAAGTGCCTGGGAATGAAGAGACAACGTTGTCTACCACAGAATCTCCATGCCGATTACTATTGAAGTCGAGACACCAAAGTGCCACAGTCTACTCCAACAATTCCGCTCCGCCAAACTCCTATGATCACCACTCTTATTGTCTACGTGCCGTCTCTACTGAATCATGTCTTCCATCGTGGATCTCTCCGAGGCAGCTAGTGCTATTGGCAGCACCAGCCATCTGGATGATTCTGAACTTATTAGTGATGCAGCGGCCACCACGTCGCTTGCATCATCGTCTTCGCCACCTTTTAGCGTCTCCCGACAAAAAAAGTCTCCTATTTGGCAGTATTGTCGAAGAGAAGAAGGCAAGAGTATCCCGGCAGCTTGGGTCGATTCCAACGGAACGAAATGGTGGCATTGCCAGCCCTGCTTCGACAAGAAAAGAGCGAAGAAATACAATTACTCTGGAGGGTCGACCGCCATCGTCAATCATCTGCGGAAGGGGCACAATATCACGATTTCTGGAAGGCAAGAAACCAGGCGGGAAGTGACTCAAAGTCGCCTTGGAGACATTGCTGCCTTCCTGGCCAATGAAACCCTACCCCCCGCCAAGAAACGCAAGGTGACGGCAGAGGAAGATGCCCTAGACCAAGCCACTCTGCGCGAATTGTACTGCCGCTACACTGTAGCTTGCAGCCTCCCATTTGCTCATGTTGAGCAGCTGGCCTTTCGCGATTTTATCCGGTATATTCGTCCCGCTGCTGATGATCTCCTCCCGATGACTGGCGATACGGTCAAAAATGACTTACAATGGGCCTACGACAACAAAAAGGAATTTGTAAGGTGAGCTCTACAGAATGCCCTTTCTTCAATCCACATTGTTCCCGACAACTGGACATCGCCAAATTGTTTGGGCGTAATCGGATTCACAGTTCAATTCGTTACCGAAGACCATGGCCTGCAGTCCCTGGTGGTGGGGATCAAAGAACTGGAAGGACAGCACAGCGGCGAGAACATGGCAGAAGCCATCATGGAGTTCATACGAGAATATGGAATCGCATCGAAAGTTGGATACTTCATGATGGAAAATGCTACTAACATGAACACCATGATCGACAAAGTATCTGACGACTTGGAACACGAGTTCGATGTCTTCTACGATCCTCTTCCTCACCGGCTTCGGTGTTTCGGCCACATCATTAATCTGGCCGTGATGGAGTTCCTCATAGGAAAGCGACCACCCACAACAGATTCCTACCACGGGCCATCCAACAAGGAAGTTGAGCAATGGAGAAGGCGAGGGGCGATAGGCAAGCTGCATAACATCGTAGTCTACGTCACTTGGACACCCCAGCGGCTTCAAACATTTACTGGTCTCACCGACGGTCTAAGGCTGCGGCGCGACAATGACACTCGTTGGAATTCGTGGTACGGCATGGTCGAGTGGGTCCTCAGGCCCAAAGTCCGCCAAGCCATCACCGTATTTTGTGCTGAAGAGCCGGCTCTGCAAGACGATGTCCTGACTCCCTCTGACTGGGTAACTTTGACCGAGACTCACAAATTCCTCGAGCCATTTCACGACGCTACAATGGCCAACGAGGGCATGGGAAATTCCATCTCTGACGTTCTGCCTACCATGGACTACCTTCTGCATCACATTGAGACAGCCAAGAAGACCACCACCATCCCCCAGTTGGCTACAATGATGGAGACCGCCTGGGCAAAACTGGCTGACTACTATGAATTGACGGAAGATTCGCCGGTCTACTCAGCTGCGACGGTATTGCATCCTTCCCTCAAGTGGGCATACATGGAGAAGACTTGGGAGGACAAGAATGAATGGATTGAGAGAGCTAAAGCTCGCGTAGGGGAGCTGTGGAGGGAGC
Organism: Diaporthe sp. PMI_573; assembly: GCA_021399435.1. Classification (NCBI taxonomy): domain Eukaryota; kingdom Fungi; phylum Ascomycota; class Sordariomycetes; order Diaporthales; family Diaporthaceae; genus Diaporthe; species Diaporthe sp. PMI_573. The sequence continues at coordinate 376,029 of JAJTUP010000045.1, forward strand.
CGTACAAATCAACCACCTCCTGCCCTGCTCTTCGACCAACTTCTGCACAAGAGCCAACTACAAGACGACCAAATGGGTACAAAATGTGGATGAGAGAGCAAAAGGCTACGATTTTCAACATGGATGACGACGAGTACGAAGTGTACTGCCGTGAGCCTGTGATGATGGTATCGGATCCGTTGAAATGGTGGTTAGAATCAGCGCAGCGACGGCGGTTCCCTAACTTATCTATGATGGCCATCGACATTCTATCGATTGCGCCTATGTCTACTGAGACAGAGCGACTCTTCTCCAAAGCCAAGCTTTCGGTAACCGACCAGCGAGGATCCATGAACATTGAAACGTTGAACCTCTTGGAATGCCTACGATCCTGGGACAGGAGCTCTTTGATAGTCCCATCAGAGGTAAGCCTTCTGATTCGTGATGTGTACCGTTGTTTAATTCTGGACTCTAGTGTCGTTATGTCGATCCGGCAGCCACGGGTACCATCGTCGATACTTTGGATTCAGGGACGTGATAAAGAAGGCGGGCGGTGAGACAATTCGACAATGGTATTGGGAAGCTTGGAGGCAGGTACGGTGATGGGCCACAAGCCATCTTTTATGTTTGGACTATTAGTGTAGACCATAGTTTACACTGTGGTCTAGTGTGACGGTGACGGACGGACCAATAGTTTAGTTTGGGCATTTTAGGCAGACTGGTAGTTTAGTGTGGCCAAGTTAGACGGACCGGTAGTTTAGTGTGGCCAATTCAAACGGACTAAATGAGCAGTTTGAGGCTTTCACACGCACTGGTTACACTATTAGGAGCCCTGGAGTAAACCTAAAGCGCAGAAGGGGAACATAATGTAGAATATCCAACGCCAGGTTGCCTTTTCCGCAAGCACGCCACCAAGAACAGGCCCCAGGCAATTACCCAGGGCCCACGCCCCAAGTCTGCTATACGTCAATAATGATCAGACAACACCGTAGAAGAACATACTTACACAAACCCGTACCATTTTGGCCTATGGCGGAGGGGCACAATATCTGTGAATATGACGAAGCTCAAGACCATCACCCCAGCCCCCCCCCAGCCCCTGAAGTACCCTCCCGCCGAGGAGTAGCGAGATTCCACTCGAAAGACAGCAGAAGATTGTACCGACAGTGAAGAAAACCAGGCAAGAGGCGAGGACTGCCGGTCGCCCAAAGACATTACTCAGCGCGGCAAGTAACGGCATTGTGGTAGCGGTGACGAGGAGGTATGTGGTACCAATCCAGATACCTTGGGTTGTATTCAACCGGAGGTCAATTGTAATAGCCTGGTGAGCGTCAATAGATAACACCTGGCAAGTTTTAATATGTAAGAAAATAGGTAAAACGTATATTTAACGAGGTAATGATGATACAGGCATCTAGCGCAACCATAAATGAAACGATGGATAAAGTGAACATAATCAGGCGTTGATGCAAAGTAGGCGTCCAAACTGAAATGTGGGCCTTTGCAGCTTCAGTTGGTGTCAGGAACACATCTTCCGAAGTCTGGCTTGGAGAAGTGACTGAACCCAGGTCATGTTGTTGGGACTTAGTGGGAATCTTGATCCCTCCAAGCTCATTATTAATGGCAGGCATATCGTTAGACAAAGAAGGTATTCCATGTTTCCAATCTCGAAAGCTTCCATTGCTTGACCCGTAACCTCCATGCCCAGAGATGTTTGCTCATGTCCCGTTGCTGCCTGTATAGGTGTGCAGATGCACTGTTGGACCCTCTCTTGGCACTTCTATATAACACGTTCCCACTATCGGCTGGACACATGTTTCGAATGGTATGAAACTCAACCATTTCCCGCATATTTCTACCCCAAGAGGCCTGCAATGACCCACTGCCTATTCATATTGAGCAGTGATCCAATTAACAAAACAAGAAATACTTACGCAATATCTCTGTATAGTAATGTGGCCCCGCATTTTATTCGACGCGATGCGATATTGGTCAAGATTGATAGCAGCAAGGTATGAAAACAATGCCAAGGAGGAAAAGTGCCAAGGAGGCCGGAAGGAACAGAGATGACGGGGCTAGGACCGCATTTTAGCGCGAGTGGGATGCCCTTTATATAAGAAGGCATCGGCCGGCTTGTCTAACAGATTGATGGGATCAGCCTGCGGTGCAGCAGTCAGTCTAGGAAGGTCCAATGTTGGCTGTTTGCAGGGGAGCAGTGTGAATCCCACTCTGATTGGATTTACCCCAGGCGAAGACCAAGCGCGCTTAAACAGGCACCAGGACCAGTTTGTCCTCGTTGTACCCCCTTACCACGAGCGCTCGAGTGATCACGCCGGTGGCCCATGTGAACATCAGCTCACCATCATTGTAATGGACGAGGTCATTTTGTGGCGGCCTCGGGCATACACTATTGGGATTCTGCGAAGTCAAGGAAAAACACCAGGCGGAAGTCACCGCGACACAGAGCTGACGACAAACCGAGGATAATTGAGGAATGAGAGCTCTCCCTTGCCGTCGGTGTCCAATCTCTAGCTTTCCATGGACTGTATGATCTGTGGCAGCTGATGTCGCTGAAGGAAAAAGACGGCTCTATCCACACTCTCTAGAATCTCTTGCTTGGCGTGCGGAGTGGACCAGTCATCCTCCTTACTCCGCTCCGGATAGTAAAGGGCACAAGGCAGTAATGGTAGATCTCACTGCTTTTCTTGCTGCGTTCACCGACGTGTTCAAAAACTTCGAAACGAGACGGGCCTCCTTGAAGCAGACTTCGGTCAAAGTCGCAATGGAGCAGACAATTCCAGACAGCAAGCAACATGCGCTATAGGTCTCGGAGTGGAGACACGTTCTTTATATTTAGATAACATGTATACTGTTATGGCTATAATAGCAAAAATAAAAGTTGCTACATTTACAAAATAAAACTCGGATGTCTTGATTGGCAACGGACCCATTGCGACAGACGTGATCTGCTCCATCCTTAGCTGAGTCAAGGTGCATTTGAATTTCGTTGAACAACTTAAGGCAGCCTTTATTTGCGAAAATCTTTTTGTTCTGGGGCATTTGTATCTCTTGAAGGAAGATGCAGGGTTCTTGCTTCATTTGTGTTCTTTCAACGCGGGTCTGGTATCGATGGATGGCAGCTTCGCTGCTTCTCTGTAGTGGTGATGTTAATATAGTCCTTCGGTGGCGAAATTACCCCGCTGGTGGCGATATTGCTCTCTGTCGGCGGTGTAGCGATAGTGCCTCTTCTGCTCTGCTTTCTATCAGCTCTCTCTCAAAGGGAACACACTGGGCCCTACCGGTCTGCCCCCTTAAAGGGTAGAGGCTTCAAACTGTAAGGCGAATGGGCCACAGGCAGAGTGATAGGGCCGAATAGGGGTAATCTATTGAAGCCTAAGAGGACCATGACAAAAAGCTTACATGGATCGAAATTTTCACATCATATTCAACATCTAGTCTTCTCTCTCACCTTGGGGTGATCACTGACTCTCAAGTTATAAAGGCGGAATCGCAAGACAAAAGTCAGTGACTACTGGTGCTTACATAATACTCAACGTTCTGTCAACACAGAGTTTTCAAAAATCCCACAGGAGAATCAGGACGCGGCATCAAAATTGCTTCCAGTATGCCCAATTTTTGGGCTACAATACCGTTCTCCACGGAACCGACCCACTGGAAACTGATACAAAAAGCACACGCTTTGGAACGACGCTGGACCGAAGCTTGAGTCTGCTGCCATGTCGACTGCCGACTTGTCCAACACCCAGGGTGAAAATACTAGTATAAGTCGGGCACAGCACATTCGGCCCACCCGGGGATTCGGCCCACCCGAATCGCCCACCCACCACAACTACCCTTCGTCTTCATTCTCTTCTGGTTCTGGGGTATCTTCAGACCCTTCTTTGTCTGCTGACTCAGCCTCAATTGAAGGGCTTGGCAGTACTTGTGGTGCTAATATATGGCCACAGTCCCATCAATCGAGCAGGTCCGGCTCGGCAAGACCCCAGACATCTTATCAGTGGAACACTCCAAGTGCTAGTTTGCCATTGCCCAATTACCTAGCTTGAAAAGGTGGGCGGGGCGGGAGTGATTCATCCACCCACACCAACGTTCAACAGTCACTGCAAGTTAGTCATCTCACGCTTCACTTCATCCAAGCCGACAATATACACTGGTCTCATCATCGAATTCAACACACATAACACCTTTGAAAGTCTCAAACCTTATCCGTTGGACTAAGACTTTGGCTATTCATTCAGAGGCCCCATCAGTTACCGCCGCAGGTAATCGGACGTCTCACTCTACGTGCACCGTGTTTGGCAGGAGCCATTGCTAATATCAACACAAGCAGAACACTCATTATCATATCCTACACCATTACTCGCTCAGCACGCATGATGGATGTACCGCTCGTGGAACATCCACTTGGCTCCAGTGCTCCAGCAGCGTCGAACCCAACCGAGGCCACCAATCACCCTCAAATCGACAGTTTCTCATGGTTGAAGCCTCACCCTGAGCTGATGGTGATTTTTGTCGGCCCAGAAGAGGTTCCTTTTGGCGTGCACAAGAACTTTTTCTGCGCAAAAGCCGAGGATTCGTACATCGAGCGACTGCCTCACTGTCCCATCGAAGTGTTCGGCTTTGTTCAACATTTCCTGTACACTGGCGCAGTCATCCCTGATGAACTCCTCTTGCCATCATACGAGATTCTGGTCGGAGTTTGGAAGTTGGGACATGAGCTTCGCATAGACGGTCTTTGCGACCAACTTCTCGACGCAATGATAGTGGTGCGACGGGCTACCAAGAGAATTCCTTCCACGCCACTCCTGGCCCAGGTGTGGAAAGACACCCCGGAGGGATGATCAATGGCAGCCTCGTTTCCAGCTAGAAACTTCATAGCCGGACATTTAGATAAGGAAGGACATTGGCGTCAATGTAACGGCGGGGGACGATCGCATCACACTACTGGCCAAGCTGAGAAGCATCGGTGAAGACCTTGGATGGTGTCGGCTTGTCTTCGGTTGGGTTTTCCATGAACGTGTCTCTGTCCGATTCTGGTAGGATAGCTGTTACCAAGACGTTGGCATTGCCGTTTGTATTTGCTTCGATTTTGCCGTACTCCACCTGGGAATTGCAATTTGAGATCGCAATCAATGCGCCGGGCTTTATCCAACTCCTCATAGTTCGCGCAATGTGCGACGAATGTTATGTGAGTTATGCTAGCTTGTGGTTGAAGCATAATCCTACACGCGTGAACATCCCTTGCCCTTACTGTAGAGGGATTGTACAAGAGATTTGGCCCTGTATTTATTATAATATTGGAAATATCTGAAACAATGCACAAGAATCCGGCAAATAGACCTTGTAACCGGATCTTGACTTCAGGCAGGGCAGATTACTCACCCGCTACAGGCTCAGAGGATATGGAGTTAGACTATCAAGCGACGTTCAAACACGATTATGCCCTATACCCCATCTTGCCTATCCTCAAACTTGTTCCGGGAGGTTTTCTACCTGATAGTTTGGTTCCCGTCTCCCCACATCTCTATCCTGTTTATTCTCGCTTTTAACTGCCCTATTTTCAGAATGTGTGCGTTGAATCTCACAAGTTTGGTGCAGTTTCTGAGAATACCGTTCGGCTGAACAGTACTGGGTAATTCGTAGGCTATGAAATGATATGTCTTGTCTGATAGCTTAGGCGGATGATTGATGCTTGGGTAGAGATAAGCTTATTTCCTTCCAAATTCGGGTTTCTGCCTATGATGCCATCAATCCAGATGCATCCGGCCGATCCGAAATATTTGAACCGCCCATCAAACCTGATCGACGATTGCAGAGGTCAGCTCGCGTCTGATAAAAGCGCGGCGTAAGTATTTGTTCTATTGAAAGTTCATTGCAGCCGTGTATTTTTTAGCTCATGCCAGAGGCCACGCAACAAGATACCGTTTATGTACTTATGTTCCAAAAAACAGTACTTTATCCGGACTTCACCTTTCAACTTTAAACATATTTAAACATAGAAGTACATCCCTTGCCTACCTTGCATTACCCTACGCATAAGCCATCTCAACTAATATAAAACAGTCTTATATCCCCTACATTTTAAGTAATCCAATCATCAAGCACGCGTAGTCCCATCCCTTAGCAAAAATGAATGCTCTTCTCTTCGTTACAGGTCTGCTTACACTTGGGTCTTCCCACAATATATTTAGGAATAATGGTACTCCCGTCCTTGTTCCCTCCACCATCATGACTATTGACTAATGTGATTTGGATATATAGGGAGTGTTGAGGCTCGTCAAGTCCTGATTCTTGACGGTATAATAATTACGCTTCAATTCCTTCACTCAAAGATACGCGCTAATTATGACACAGGGAAGCCCTCTAATGCTATTGACAGTCCTGCGGAAGATTCAAAGTCTAAAATATTTGAAAGTTTTTCTTCTGAACACGGTGAATCGACTGCTACCGAGTCTGCTATCCTCGAACGGCAGGAGACCCAGGAATCTTCGCTTTACTCAATTCAAGCAGCGCAGTTAGTTACTAGCACCGTCGAACATCGCCCTGGAACACACAACTAATGCGATATCAGGGTCCCTGAGCCAACAGTTACTGTATACGTTAATGTCTGCTAGACTAGCTACGAATCGCTAGTAGCATGATGATGGTTCTTATTGTGTGGATTTTGAAACTGGTCTTCTTTTCCAAATTGGATCAAAGTTAATGTGGATCTGTTGAGACTTTTGAGATGGGAAATGGAGCTCTAAGTAGAGGAGTGCGCGGCGTTAAATGAATCCAAGCTTTCTTGAACCATTAAATTCCCTCCTCAACTTTGGAACTGTTGAAACAAAACACCATCACACCCACTACCGCTCCATCTACATATAGACCGTAGGCCCCAGCACCCTCTGAAGGGCCTACTCTCACTTGAATTAACTCAATTCTTCTCTCATTTGACAGGTTATGAGCCCGGGCGTCCCGCGGGGCGTCTGTGCCTAGCCGCACTGCACCGCTTCTTCCCCAACGAGAATGAATTGCACTAAAACGACTTTAAAACAACACCCGTTTCACATGAACACCATGAGACACTCACTAGATTACTTTATTTCAGGGTCCCTGCCTCAGAATCCCCGCACAGACCAACGACGCTGTCCTCAAAGGGCAGTACCGGAAACGGGGGCCCCCTAAAGCTACATGCAAGTCAACCCACCTATCTATTTGCTGAATATGGCTTCTAGGAATCAGAACCAGCCCTGGGTACCAGTCTTTCGCCCCCAGGCCACTTCCGCCTCAAGTCATCTGAGACTGCTGAGACAACCGCGCTTTCCCGCCTTATCTCGGGAGGTTCAGAACTGGCGTGACGCCGGAATCGACCCCTGGGACGAGAACGATCACAGCGGCGAATATCAGCCTCCAGCAGTCGATCTGGCGTCTGAGGAGGAGCTGGAAGCAGGCCCAGCTTCGATTCCTGAGCAGCCGAGCGAGATAGACCTTTATGACCTGGAAGTCCGCACTCCTCCCTCAGCTCAGCCAAGCTCAGAATCACCACGGCAAGGCCATGTTTCATCAGGAACAGTTAGAGCTTCAAGCACCTCAACTGGGAGATCAGTCGCAAAGACCCCCCGGCGCTCAGAAGCACCTAAGTCAGCCCGAAACCGCTCTTCCTCAGACGGCAGCAGTGACGGGAACGGAAGCTCGTCGACAAGCTACATTTACACATCCTCTTCCTCAACACCGGAACCTCACAGCTCTCAAGAACGCTACGAAACGCCACAAACAACACCAACTCCCCCTTTAAACAGGCTGGTACCGAGACCAACACCAAGACCAGCAGCAATAATGCCTCCTCGCCAGCAGCAAATCAACGTTCAGGTCCAATCACACCCCGAAAAGCTTCAAGAACTCCGAATCAACGCACTAAACCTTAGCAACCTTGCCCAACTACACAAGGCTGAAGACTACCACAAATGGAGGACAGACAACCTTGCAACACTGTGGATCTGATGGGTGCTGGCGATGTGCTGGAGACCTACAAGACTCGCGAGGATGTCCCAGACCACCTACTGAGGAACTGGATCGAGAAACAACGACAGCTGGTTCGAATGATGCGTACAACAATGACTGAAAGCATTGGTCAAATGATGTCTGCTGAGGACACAATCGTCAAAATATTTGACCGAGCAGCACTTGAGTTCCAGACACATGGCCTGACGGCGCTTCAGAAGGCCTATCAAGACTGGGAAGGCATCAACGTTAGCCAATTCCAGTCGGTCCGCGAATTTGGGCACGAGATTCTCCGAATTCAAGATGAATTCATCAAAGTCGACAAAAAACACGCACTCCCTGACTCGCACATCGTCCTGAAATTCGTCAATGGACTTGGAAATGAATTTAACCCCTGGAAGACCGGCTTCTGGGGGAGACAAGACACAAAGGAAGCCACTATTCCGAACTTCCAAGACATACTACGGCAAGCCGAAAACGAGGAAGGACGACTACGCTCAGAAGCAACACCTGCGCTAATTGCGAGACCGCCAACAACAAGTGCCAACAAGCAATGGGTTGAAATGGATTTTTGCTCCTACTGTAGAGAGAAGGGATTTCGGTCAATCGGACACAATCAGGAGACGTGCTTCCACCTACACCCTGAACTTCGAAAAAACAAGCGCCCTGGACGACCAAATAAGCGGAGGAGGACCGACAAGTCAGGGGAGAGCTCCAAGGACTCAAGGCCTGACGAAGCAGACCAAGTGGTCGAGACTGCAAACTTTGCCCAGACGGAGTTCAGTTTTCATGGCCAATCAGTGGCATTTATGGCCTCAATAGGCAAGGAGTGCTCACTACGCACCCAGTGGTGTGTGGATTCAGGGGCTGGAAATACAATGGGGCACTGCAGAGAGGACTTTGAGGACTTCCGGCCACTGGAAGGCACTGTGACAGGCATAGGAGAGTTTGAACTGCCCATCCGAGGATGTGGTACAGTTCGACTTAAGTGCCAAACACGCGCAGGAACAGTGGTGGAAATGTGCCTCCGAGATGTCTATTATGTCCCGGATCTCGGCGTGAATCTCCTCTCTGTCACCCACCTACTGCGCACTGGAGCCGAGCTTACAGTATCACTGGACGGGTGGTATATCAAGAAGCAAAACCACACTTTTATTGCTAAACGTTTTGGGAACCTCTTTGTTTTACAGACTGTTTCAACTCCCCTTCCTGCACTAATTGCTTACTCTGTTGACCCAAAATGGAAACAATGGCATGAGCGTATGGCGCACCTAGGCCAGAAGAGCCTAGAGAGGATGCCTGAAATGGTGGACGGAATGGACGAGGCACAGAACTTCTGCTTGTGTGAAGCCTGCCTTCAGGGCCGAATGCGGGAGCTCCCACACAAGGGAACGCTTCCGAAGGGTGAATACGTTGGCGACGTTATCCACGCAGACATGTGCGGGCCCTTTCACATTACTGGATTTAGGGGAGAACGCTATTGGATCACACTCTTAGATGGCTTCTCTCGTCTCAGCGGGTCTGTCGCAGTAAAGACGAAAAAGGATGCTTGGTTATTTGTACGGAAGTTTGCTCTTATGTTGGAAAATCAGGATCCCCTCCGCAGAAGATGCCGCCGTATTCACACAGATCGAGGGGGCGAGTTTCAAGACTCAGACTTTGCCCAGTGGGCAGCAGGACATGGCACCCAACTCACCAACTCAACCACTGAACAACACCAATCAAATGGAATGGCCGAAAGCCTGAATATTGTTATCCGTGACAAGCTTTTACCAGCTCTGATCGGTGGAGAAATCCCGAAGAAGTACTGGCCAGTAGTTCTGGAAGCAATCAACTATCTGAGAAACAGAAGCCCACACACTGCACTTGATAAGACACCATTTGAAGTTGTCTACGGGCAACGGCCTAATGTCTCTAATATTCGTGTGCTCGGAACAGAAGCATGGTACCTACTTCCCTCCACTAAGAGAAAGAAGCTAGACGAGCGTGCACTAAAGTGTAAGCTACTTGGCTTTGAGGGATTACACACATACCTGCTTCTAGACCCTAGTGGGAAAGTTATTCGGTCAACAAATGTTCACTTCCCACCAGAAAAACTCACTAAATGGGCACCCAAGGGGGACACACGATCAATTGGGACACAAACGTCTCTGAAGACGCCTTGTGCCTGTCCTCTCTGTGCCGAGAAACCAGAGCCGGACCACAGGCACTTCAGACAACCTCAGACAACTACCGTTTCATCTCAGCATCCGCAACCCAAGCGTGCCAAGATCTCTGACGGAACATTCCCCGAAGCTCCTCCGAATGAGAGTCATGTGACCATAACGCCACAGCCACGGGAAATCCCTGGTCACCCAGAACTGCGGTACCCATTGCGTAACAGGCAGCCAAGCCACCTGTACCCAGGGGAGCAATACCTTCTCCTTGCTGAAGCGGCGATTGCCTTGGTGGCTAGACTAAGCACCGAAGAGCGAGAGCCAGGAAGCCTGAGAGAAGCAAGAGTAAGCTTCAACTGGGACAAGTGGCGGGCAGCAATGAAGGACGAAGCTGATTCTCTTAACGAGAATGAGACCTGGGTCCTAGTTGACGCCCAGCGTCAGCAAATGTCCTGTCTGGCAAATGGGTCTACTGAAAAGGGGACCACAGGGAGAGATAACCCGCTACAAGGCTAGATGGGTCGTTCGTGGTTTCGAGCAAATAGAGGGAGTGGACTACTTAGAGACGTTTGCATCAGTGGTTAAGCCAATGAGCTACAAGGCCCTGTTTGCAATTGCAGCTGCTCATGACCTTGAAATCGAGCAAATGGATGTGAAGACAGCGTTTCTCTATGGCACAGTGGACGAAGAGATATACGTCGAGCAACCACCAGAATTCTCAGACGGAACTTCACGAGTGTGCAAGCTTAAGAAGGCGCTGTACGGACTGAAGCAAGCACCACGGGTCTGGTATAAGACCTTTACTGATCACCTCTCAACGATGGGCTTCCTCCCACTAGCCACAGACTCTGGCATCTACTACAAGGATGGCACCTATATTGCTATCTACGTGGATGACCTTCTGATCATTGGCCAAGACAAGGAGAGAATCAGGGAGCTCAAGGAAGCACTCAACCAGCGTTTCCACATGTCAGACCTTGGACCATGCAGTTTTTACCTGGGAATCCGTATTCAGCGTGACCGACCAAATCGAAAGATCACCCTTGACCAGGAGGCCTATATCGACAAGATCCTCCAACAATTCAACTTCGACAGCGGCGCAGCCAACGCCACGCCTATGGCGACAACAACCAAGCTTGAAAAGGCCCCACTGGACTACGAATGCGACCCAGGCCTTCGAAGAAACTATCAGAGCGCTGTAGGGTCGCTGATGTACCTTATGCTTGGTACAAGGCCGGACATTGCCTTCGCTGTGTCAACTGTCAGTCGATACGCCTCAAATCCAACGCAAGCACACTGGACGGCAGTCAAGCGCCCATTCCGATATCTACGGGGGACAAGGAAGCTGAAGCTCCAATTCCGGGGACCACTTGCACCCCTATCCGGGTACACTGATGCCAGCTGGGCAGACGATATTGACACTCGGAGGTCAACCTCTGGGTATGTCTTTAGCGTTGGAAGTGGAGCAATCAGCTGGTCCTCGAAGCGACAGGCGACTGTCTCACTATCGACGTGCGAGGCAGAGCTTAAGGGTCAATCCTTTGCAACAAGGGAGGCCATCTGGCTACGGCGGCTACTTTCTGACTTGTGCTCACATCTCGAAGGGGAGAAATGGGCAGCAGCTACCGTCATCTTTTCAGACAACCAAAGCGCTATCTCGCTAGCGAAGAACCCAACACATCACGATAGGTCAAAGCACATCGAGCTTCAGCACTTCTTTATTCGAGAGCAAGTCGAAGCTGGAATGGTACGGGTGGAATACGTTCCAACGAAGGAAATGGTGGCTGACGGGCTGACAAAGGCCCTGAGTCGAGATATGTTCACAAGGTTCAGAGCAGCACTGGGATTGATCGGGACCGCTGATGAGGCAACTGAGGAATGAGATGTATAATTTCAGTGGGAGTGATGTTGAGTGGGAGTGTTGAAACAAAACACCATCACACCCACTACCGCTCCATCTACATATAGACCGTAGGCCCCAGCACCCTCTGAAGGGCCTACTCTCACTTGAATTAACTCAATTCTTCTCTCATTTGACAGGAACAAACGGCTATCTGTTGTGTCATAATTACTAGCCCACCAGCCCTCCAAAACCTGCTTGTCTCGGCAGCGCATCGAAAAGCGTAACTGAACTTAGCTTTTCTGTTCCAGATGCTTCCTGCTGACATCCTGGAATGTATCTGAGGTGGTTTCTTCGGAAATCCCTTGACATTCTTGATAGAGAGGCAGTGGAAAAGAAGGCCCTTCAATTTCAATTTGACAAGCTCCTATGGGACCCATTGAAAGATCCACTCTTTACCCACCCAAGCCGACTGTCGAGGGTGATTACCATCGACGCATTGGACGAGTGCGGGCGCCCTGAACACCTCTCACAGGTTGTAGGCCTGCTATTTAAGCTCTGCACTATCAATACGGTGCGCCTGCGTGTATGCTTTACAAGCAGGTCTGATGCTAAGATCACCGACGCGTTTACTCCTTTCCTCAATCAAAAGATCGTTCGCCGCCTAGAGCTACACCGAGAATTCCCCGAGGATTACGTGATGCTTGTGTGAAATTGAAGCACTGTGTGCACGGGCGTAGACGTGGCAGAGCCTATTATTTTCGCCCTGGATGTGTTTCCGTTGTTGGCGAGTGTAAGTTCAAAGAAATAATGCACCAAGAATGGCTAAGAGGCGACGTTGTTATGATATATGAAATGAAATATGAGGTGACTCAAGCGAATGTAGCCTCTACCAGCCGTCGATCGCTGGAATCAGAAGGGAAGAAGTTTTACGAATATAGCAGGATATTGACCATTGAATGATTGCTTCGATTGATATTTACACAACATTGTTTCCCACACGTTATGACTAAAGACTGCAATAAAAATATAGACAGCTGCTTTTGTTATTTGACTATAGGACCAAGTGAAACTGTAAGGAACCTGGTGTCAGGAATGTTTATTACATAAGCTAAAATGTGGCTACTTAGGTGGCGACCTGAAAAAAACTTAGACCTTAGGTTTAATTATATCCTTTGCTCCTGATTTTTGACACCTGGATTGGAGACCGTAAAGCGCACAACAACATAAAGCCGCGCTTTGCTGAGCATAAACTTTCTGTTGGCCTAAAAAAAAAGACTAACAATGCCTAAATCCAGCTTTCTTAAATACAGACCACATCACTTAGTATATAAGCCGTCAAGCTAAACTATGTTTCTCTAGACTTCCGCATACAATACTAATTTGAAGGCTACAGTATTTGCATAGTAGCAGCTCTGACTCGAAGTGGAACTGGACGCACATAGGTAGCAGAAAATGCACAATCTCACACACAACCTGTTTAATGGTAATCGTCCCCTGAACCCATCACTTTGAGAACTGCTAACATGGAATGGATGTACACACGTGGATTTATAAGTGGATTTATAAGTGGATTTTTGACGCTATTCACAACCTCGTCGACGCCTATTCAGCCTCACTTTCAGAGGTTGACACTAACTCTTCAGCCTGCTGCTGCTGTGATGAATCGTCAACCTCGCTGGCGCTATCCTCGCCATCCAATAGCCATTTTGACTCAGCAAGCGCCAGCTCGTCGTCGCCTAGAGTCCCACAACCGCCATCCAGCTTACTTTCAAGGTGCAACTTAAGCAATGGATCCAGGTCCTTGATAATGCCAGCACGGTACCAAGAGCGTAAAACCTGACAAATGGCGATAATCTCAGCATCTAGGTTTGTACGCAACCCCGAGACCATCTTGCCAGCAGCTGAAAATAACCTCTCACACTCGGCTGACATCGGCTGGATTGTCAGGAAGTCCAAGGCCATCCTGGATAATCGAGGATATCTGCTTTGCTTAGTGATCCAGTAACCAATTGGATCACGAACGTTGCCGTCGCTGACGTCACGATCCGTCTGCCACGCTTGGTACTCGTCACCAACAATAGCTGCTGCGGAGGCTGGTGTTGAGCTTGGCAGACGGCTGTTCTTCTCGGAGGGGTTGAAAAACCGAGCTCTTTCGGCTGGAGGCTCGTCGTCGCCTCTGCTGCTGCTGGTTCTAACCTCGAGATGAGCGTAATCGGACAGCCAGACGTCGGCAACCATCTCTTTTGCCTTTTCAACCCAACTAGGCTTATGAGCCCACGTTTCATCAAACCAGTCCCAACAATAGGCTGGATGGAGCGCCATAGCCGTACCCCACCCACTTCTCGGGGGTCTTGAGAACCCCGCCAGGGAGGCTGCTGAATGCTTGGGCCATGATTCGAGTGATCAAAGGGGAGGGTTGAGAAAGTAACTTTTGTTTTAATCACACGAAAGAGTAGAGTCAAAGGCCTTTGATATGTCGATGGGACTTTTTAATGTTGTAGGATAGGAAGGACCGGCTGGGCCGGCTGAAACGGGATAAATGCTTATCCTTCGGCCAGACTGATGACCCAGTATTGTAAGTGTAGACAGCGAAACATGTTCAATAATCAATGCCATGATGCATATGTCAGTGGACCACCTCACTACATGAAGTCCGCAAATGTAGACAATTTCATAACATTTAGTTGTGAGTTCTGGGCCAAGTTCCACCGACAATCGTATTCTAAACCTACTGTTATCATCATTTAAACACTGGGTATTCAAGCGTTTACCACCGTATGAAGGGACCGCCCACATACTGCTTAAGAAGCATACATATACGGATTAAAACCGAAACCACCACTTTAGTTGCGAATAAGATGTCCGAGGATGAAGGACGAAAAGACATTCCGAAACCTAAATGGAAAAGTGGACCAAGCAACAAGGCAGACGTAGTTCAGTAATCAGCCCGCTGGGTCCCGTTGGGTCAAAGTTCTACCGAAACAAATGTAACAGTCACTTGAACTCATCATTTACTCGGATAGTCAACTGTCCGCGTACTTACCTTACTTGTCCTACAGAACAAGTATAAGGACATATGATGCAAAGTGTCAAAATCATCTAGACATTGTCACTCACTCAGCGAATTCACGACCATTTGTAATACACTTCTCAAACAACCAGAATATCTCTCTTCAAGATGGCCGAGACCATTAATGTCGACTACCTAGTCATTGGCGCAGGTGCCATGGGAATGGCATTCGTTGACACGATTCTCACAGACACCCAAAAGACCGTGGCCATTGTCGATCGCTATGCTCGCCCAAGCGGCCATTGGACTGTTGCGTATCCTTATGTGCGCCTTCACTAACCTTCCTCCCTCTATGGAGTCAACTCTAGACATCTCGGTCACGATAGCATCGACAAACTGGGATGGAACAAGGGACTCCTCGAGCTCGCATCTCGAGATGAAATTTGTGCTTATTATGACACCGTCATGCACCAAACTTTTCTCCCGTCCGGACGGGTTGCCTACTATCCCAAGCATGAATACACTGGTGGACGTGAATTCCATTCCATTTTAACCGGCAAGACTTATCAAGTGGGAAAGGAGAAGCGTATTGTAGATGCAACCTAAATGAAAGTCAAAGTCCCTTCGATGGGCCCACCTACATACGAAGTTGTAGAAGATGTGGAGTTTGTTACTCCCAACGACATGGCGAGCGCGGCACGACCATATTCCAACTACACCGTGATAGGGGCCGGCAAGACAGGTATCGATGCTTGTCTCTGGTTGCTGGCTAACGGCATCGACCCGGACAGCATTACTTGGATTATGCCTCGGGACTCGTTCCTCTTTGATCGCACTGGCCTTCAACCGGGAGACCAGTTTGCCGAAAACTTTCGCGCCGGTCAGAAGGCCTTTATCGATTCTGTCATGGCTGCTTCATCGGTCGACGACCTACTGAGGCGTCTCGTGGCCTGCCAGCAACTACTTCAGCTAGACGACAGCGTCTGGCCTACCATGTTTCGCTGCGCCACAGTCTCGCTACCCGAGTTCGAACAGCTGAAGAAAATCAAGAACATCATCCGTCAGGGCCATGTTATTCGGATCAGCCGGAATGAAGTGCTGCTTCGATGCAGGTGGATCAGAGGGAGTGTAGAACAAGCCACGCAATGTGACTTTGTCCCCGGTCTGAAACGAGACTGATTCTACATTCATGATGGAAGTTGAGATGGTAATTTGCCTAGTCCACAATGAAAACAAGAAGCTGGACCACAAGTGATGTTGTCCGTGATGGGGTTCAAAGACTCTATTGATGTCTTTCAATATCGTTGTGAGTTGTAATCAACTCCGGCTATTTTGTGATCTACCCAAGTAGATTTGGCGGTGAAATGCTGCCAATATGTATTCAAATGTTGGGTACAAGGCAGTTGGGCCATTCTTATATCAACAAGCAGAAATAGGGTTGTGATTGAAGTATGTTGCTTGCTGATCAGACAGACAAAGTCAGTTCATTGTTACGCCAAATGCTAGATTACTCAACAAACGGACAAAGCCCTGTTTGCAGATGCACAATTCGTGCCAATGCTGTGAAACCCAGGTGACATCTCAGGTGGTGGCTATTAGCATGATTATTAATCACTCCGACCTGTGTCCAAACAAAGTTTACTGCCCAAACAAGCTCCACAAAGATTATTAAACACTTGTACTCTGTGTGAACGTTAATAAATAATAACCAGCTGAACCCACGGGAGAGCTTAAAAGCATAAGAGTTTAGGACATTAAAAAGTCCTCTCTTACTTTTGTCTTAGCTGCTAGTCATTTGTTTCTCACCAGATATTCATCCAACAACATGGGCTCCAAGCTTCACGTTGATCTATATGTTGCACCGGCTATCCCGGCCAAAACGGGTTATCCCGAGGAACTCAAGTCTGTCTGGTCACCAATCAGCTGTGTTCTTGTCCATGGGCCCAACTCCGCTGCACTCATTGATACTCCAATTACTGTCGAGCAAGGCGAGGCCATATCGAAATGGATCGCCGAGACCATTCCGGGGAAGAAACTGGAGTACATTTACACCACCCATGCACACCCTGATCACTTCCATGCTGTTCCCGTAATCGAAAAACATTTCCCTGGTGTACAGTTTGTCGCCACATCAAATGTGACAAATGGAATCAAGGAGCTGTACAACACTGCCTACGATTACGTTTGGCCACGATTCTTCCCCGACCAGCTCTCTTCGGTTAAACCGGTTCCTAAACCACTTCCACCCTCCGGGGAGTTCCTGATTGATGGTGAGAAGCTACAAGGCATCGACGTTGGACATACGGACAACGAGTATTCTACATTCCTTCACGTACCTTCGGTCGGCCTTATTGTCTCAGGCGATATCATTTATGGCGACTGTCACCAACACTTTGGGGAAGCGAACACCCCGGCGAAACGCAAGGAGTGGCTGGACGCGATCGATCGTATAGAGTCTTTGGCACCGCACATCGTTGTGGCTGGGCACAAACGAGCTACTCAAACTGATGGGCCGTACTTGATCCAGTCGACGAGGGAGTATATCTACACGTTTGAGAGAGAGCTGGCTAAGGCGAAGAGCTCTCAGCAGTTGTATGATCGAATGATCGAGTTGTATCCTCAGAGGTGGAATCTTTTCATCTTGGCCTTTGGCTGCGAGGAGTCGTTCAAGGCAAGACAGAGCCAGCTCTGAGGCAGGAGTCAATTTCTACTCGTCACGTAGGAAAGCGTAAATGGTAATCAGACTGGAGCCCTCTCGACATAAGTGCCAGTGATACGATAATGGGGAGTCATTGTGGTATTGTGTTGACGTCTTTTCAAATGTGTTCATGGGATGCACAATCGTAGACCAGTTTATTTCAATGGCTCTGAAACGTAGTTGCACCATATTCAGCCCAGCCCTGTTTGGTCCACCCTCGACGTATGCAAATTGCCGTATGCCTACCCTGGCTGCCCACTGACTATGATATTCAAGATCTGCCTTTTAAAAACCCAAGCTGGGGTCTTGATAAACTCTTCGCTGTTTTCCTTTCTGCCCTTTTTTCAAAAGCCATTGTCAACTCAAAGTCCTTATCCTAGCTAGGAGGACGTTTTTAGTAATCAGAACTGTTGAGCAGCGGTTAGGAGACGATCACTTGGGATATTGAGTGTTGTAGAGTCCATCTAGCATCTGAGACCTTTTTTTAGAACCTGGTCAGGATGGGATGCAGTTAAGACTTCGAGTTTTGGAACCACGCATTATGTACATGGTAGTTATCCTTTCACCATATTCACCCTCCTCACCCGTCCAGGCTTGTCGTAATATCGGATCCTCCGACTCAGAGACCCGGTTTCATGGAATGATGACTTGCGTTGAGGCGATCAACTTCCAATCCTTGAGCGCAGCATCGCGGTGCTCCAACGCGGTCGCAGCATACTCGTCGCAGCCGATCGCGTTGCGGAAGGTTTCGATGTTTGGGTACTTCACTAGGGCGACCGCATCCCATTTTCATTTTCTGTTGGAAGTTTTGCAGGTTCCCCTCAACTGCAGGGATGACAGGGCTGTAAAACAGGGCGATGAGGCCACCAAAGGTGGCCATGCATTGGGCTAAATTGTAGGCGAACACAGGGCACAACACAAGGCTAAACGCAAGGCATATTAGTGCGGCAGAGCCGCACAAAGACGTCCTGCACATAGCTATATGATGAAGCTGCTTTTCATGTATTATTGAGAACAAGCAACATACATGCAACATCGCATTTGGAAGAATTGACACATCTTCATCATTGCACCCAACAAACCTGTTTCCTGTGCTATCTCACAACATTTTCTTCCCCGACGATCTTCGAGGCTGGCGTGCCTAGGTATATCAATTCAAGGCCCCCGGCTTCGGTGGCGATTCTTCTAAATTCCTTGATGTATCTCACAACCCACGCTTCCTGGCCACTGCAGGGGGAGTGCTTGCTTCCCGCTGGATATTTCGCTTGCTCGTTCCATTGCAAAAGATTGAGCATGAACACGGGCTGATCTTCGGGAAAGGACTCGGGGATATTGGCGAGAAAATTCTTGGCCTTGTCCATTTTGACTTGAATGCAAGATGAATGTTTGTGTAGTATAGTTGTCGAAAGTCTCTGGGGAAGATGCTGGGCAAGGGGTTGCATGAGGGCAGATCAGGACCTGAACATTCCGTGCTATGTTGCGATGCCTAACTACATTGTGATTCCAGTGCGTCTAGCCACCCATCTTATAACCTGACCTGCCCATCCCTCATGGATCTCGATGCACGCTGGCCTGAGCGAGGCTCAGCCCTGACTTGGGCGCCGTATGGGCCTGAGCGGTGCTGCGGTGCCTTTCGCCGATACTACGGTGCCCTTCACCGGGCCTCCGACGGGCCCGAAGTGCTGCCTTCCAACAGTTTATAATAGCCTCAACCTCAGGCCCAGGATCATCTATAATGATGACATCGGAGACCGCGCTGACCACATGAATCACCACTCCCCTACAACACGGGCATTTGACCGGTTCAGCGGGCAGTAGAAAGTCGGGACTGGTCTCAGACCGGCGTATACCGAGCCTCTCTGTACAGTCGGAGCATATCGTATGGCCGATCAGAGTAGCCGAGCCTGGCGAGGTAGTGACGAAGCATGCCAAGAAAACCGCATTGATCTGTCCTTCGAAACACACTGGACACTCCCCATCCCAGCCGCACTGCTGAACCATCTGGTCATCCTCTAGATGTTGAGGACTCACGCAGTTCTCACATAGGAGCTGTAGCTTCATCAGTGGAAGAAGTGGCACCTTGGTGTGAACCGTACAAATCCTGAGGCCAAGTGGCGTAGCTTCGGGCCTAGACTGAGATCCTCGAGGCATCTGTTGCATCGCCTCTGAATCGGGGTCACGGTGTAGTGCATGCTGATGCGGCGGTATGGAGGTATTCAAGTGTGTGATGCGCACTCGATCTCGTGGTCCAGTTATACGACTGCCTCCCGCCCTCCCCCCGCGACCCCTCCTTTGATTTGTACTATTTGCCTACCGCAGTTTTTGTTCAGATGGCCTGGTCTTGGCCAGCATGCCGCCATCCTCCCCGTCCACGTGGTCCCCAGAGTATGCATTGAAATCGTCCGGTGTAAAGAAGGGCGCGAACTCCTCAGCACAATCCCCGTAGTATGTCCCAATTTGAAGTTGGTGATGACAGCAACCTGAGGTGGAACTGTCTTGCTGGAAACTGGTTTTTCAGCTGATCGCCCTGAGCTGAGACTTGCTCTTGGAGCGACTGAATTTCAGTTCATCCTTGTTGATAGCCGATAGGATATCTTTCACTTGCGTAGTTGTAATACTTTACGAACAGAAATCAGGTCAATACTCGATCCCTTCTTATGCAATGGGCCATAAAGGTATAACTCTGGTGCTTGGGGACATACGTGATCTCTTTGTTACTATATCTAAGGCGTCTGACAGAAAAGACCCTCCCATAATCCTATACATTGACAAATTTAATGGCGAGAATCTAATCCGGCCTCCAATACCAGTCTAAATATAATGACGAAGAATGGAAGTAGGAAAATCATCTGTTTTTGTCGAGAGGTCAGGGGAAGATTGATGGGCGTAAGGATTGCTTGAGGGCAGATCAGGATCTGAACATTCTGTGCTATGTTGCGATGCCTAACTCTATTGTGATTCCAGTGCGTCTGCCTGCCCATTTTATAACTAGACGAGCCCATCGGATCGTGGGAGATAAGGTAGTAGTTGGACTTAGTGTTAGGGAGCGGAGTCGGAAACGGCGCAGAATCATTCTTGTCGAGGATAATGACGCCGCCACTGCTCCGTGCAGAAATGAGGGCTGGCTGTCGCTGCCCATTATCATCATCGAGCTGGAAGCAAAGATCGAGTTCACGTCGAACGTTCCCCACAGTGACAAAGTCATCTTTCTGGTAGAAACCAGCTAGAGATGTAGTTATTCGTGCATTGAGAAGAATCCTGACATTCCATCCCAGCTCGCGCTGGCTGGCATTGAACATAGGCATTTCTTGATGTTGATGTTGGCTGATGACAAAAACGTGGGGTGTTGAGATGGGCGGAGCCAATTCAATGTAGAAGCGCGGTTGCCATGGTTTCAGACAGGGGCAACAGGTATTACGTCAGCCGACAGCCACCACGGACCATGGCCGTCTTGGTCTGTGCGCTCGACGCGTGTCTCTCCAGTAATGCCGTTGGGCCCACATTTCGGACTTTTGAGACAGTCCTCACACCCTATTGGCAACGAAGGCACAAGCTGACTGTGAAGAATTGTCGATGTACAACTATGTTTGCCTAACCAAAAGAGAGGGAAAGGAAGAGAGGCTGCAGTTCGCCCATGGCGGCGGCATGCCTACTAAAAAGCTTTTGGAAGCGGGCGAAGGCACTCTCGCCGACGAAGGCACTCTCGCCGAGGTGGACAGGCTGAAGCATAAAACCACCGAATTGATTCTTAGGGACGCTACTCAAATACCGATAGTACATACATAGTTATAACCGAAGCTTGAAGCTAATCACATAAATAGCAGCGACTAACTCATGTGAATTCAGTGTAGAAGTGCCTCCGGGTCGTCAAAGGAATACCTCTCGTAAAGCCCGTGATATGGTGTTCCTGGTATAGCTGAAGCGCTCAGCCCAGTCGAGTTTGCAAATGGCTGCGTGTCTGTACTTTTCCATCCCTGGGATCTTGTTGACCCAGCGAGCTCACCAAGTTAATTACGGCCACTACTCTGTTTCCTAATTGAGAACCCTTTTTCACAAAAGGCAGTAACAGGAATTTCCGAGCGCCGCCACAGCGGCTCACAAATCGGCTTGAAGAATTCAGCGGGGTTTGGAAAAAAAAAAAAAAATTGCAAAAGGTCGGAACTAAGCGGGGATTGAACCCACAACCTTTAGACTTAATCTGACGCTCTTCCCACTGAGCTATCAGCCCCGGATTTCTTGGAATGAGAGCATATTTAAGGATTATATTTGTGGAGCATCGAGTTCGCATGCGCTATGAGTAGCCTACGCCATAGGGGCAAGATGATTATAGGGACAATCATAATATGTCAAATAAAAGTCTGGTCAGAAGGCATAGAGAAAGAAGTCGTTAATTAAATTTTCAAAATAAGTACGTAGGTAGAGATATTTGTACACAGCAAGGGCCCCTAATCAGCCAAAGTCATCAGTACCACATACCTCACCCAGCACGGCTGTAGTAGATAAGGAAAGGAGTACTTTTAAGACACGTGTCAAGGCTGATCAGGTAAGAAGCATCGCAATTATTATTGAATCCTTAAGATTTACTCGTCAATGGGAAAAGGAAAACCACCACAAGAAATCTGCTAGCTTAGTAAGCCCCGTATTCATGAGAGGAGATTGTGTCTGATCACATAAGAAATGACAAAACTAAAACACCATTTTCTTCCCACCTCAACCTTGGTGCTCGCGATCCCATCGCTCTTTCGCCATCTCATATTGCCAACCCTGGAAATCGTCATCAATATTGGGGATTACCACCGCGTGGTGTGACTCTCTCCAAATATCATCCCAATCTGGGACCTCGGGAGCAGGTGTATTGCCTCGTTGATTCCGGTCTCGAAGGGCATAACCTGATCGCTCTACATAGTGGCGTGATGAGGTTTCACGTCTCTGTGTGGAGGTTTGAGGTGCGGGTGGCACTGGGGCCTGCTGCGCTCGGAATGGGGGTATAACCAATTGTGGGGGAATCTGAACTGGTCGAAGTGCCAGTGGAGAGTGTCTAGCTGGCTGGTCTTGTGATGTGGCTCGCTGTCGGGGACCGGACTGCTGCGGAAGGTGTTGCTGAGGCTCACTTTGAAGTCGCAGCCGTGGCACTTGTTGTGGGAGATTCTGATCAGCGCCAGATGAACCGCCTTTTCTATGGCGATGTCCAGTTGGGGTCATTTCGAGCGTGGGATCATCAAGGTTCAGCTGATTAATATTCTTCATCAGCTCAGCCTTCGTCTTTCGGACTTTCCGTTGTTGAGGTGTTGGCGTTGAGGGCTGGTCAGCGAAGGGGTCGGATGGGCCAGGCACGGGCGTCCCTCGAACGCTGGGGGTTGCCCCCAAGCTGTCACTTCGGATTGTAAAGTTAGCGCTTATCGCGTAACACTGCTCAGCCATGACAGATACTGATCCTGTCTCTCGACCAGTGATCTGAGCAGCATCCTCTGTTGAGATTTCGGGTATGTCAATGTCTGGTGGCAGCCCTAAGCGGTTTGGTAAGAAATCAGCACCGCACGGGTTTTCGTCGTTAGGGCGGCAGTAGGTTTTATAGTTCCAGTCCTGAAATGCTGGCTGTTCAGGCCAACGGAGTGGTCTGCTTCGGCTTCCCAGTTCCATGCGGAATGTCGTGACAAGCATGTCTCTGATCGTATCCTCCTTGCCTCCAGCAGCCAAAAGATGTGCTTGGAATTGAAAAGCAAGCTCTTCGTCCAATCGATCAGGCCGCATTTGCCCCTGGAAAGTTGCTGCTGATTCTCCAGAAGCAGCATTCTGGTATTGTTGATCACATCCATCCCGCCTCCGAAGTGCTCTGATAGACTAGCAACAGAAAAGGCTAGCAAATCAATGCGTTGTTTTTCAAATGAGCAGATACATGAACAGATGCGTGGGTATGCGAACTAGGTCCAGGTACTTCCTTCCCTAGGTTGGAGACTTCAAGAAGTCAGAGAACAAAAAGGAGTTAAATGATCCCTCGTAAAGATATTGAGGAGTGTTTATATGGTGGGTACAGACGCGTGCACACGCGAACGCGATTGGGGGGTGCGCGGGATCAGGGGGTGCGCGGAAACGGGTGCGGGGACGTTACGTACAAACTTCCCATCCGCATTCTTCTGAGGTTTCTCAGCCTTGACCACAGTAACCCTATGGGCTCGAGCCGCCGGCCTACCCAGGGCGTTGGGTAGTATGTCTCTCTGTGGACCAACCACACAAACAGACTCATCGCTTTCTTGGTGAGAGCTTTGCGGATGTAGTTCCAACAGCTCGGGAGAAAGATAATGCCCTGTTCCCGTAAAGCTGGACATGGGTATTTCACCATTTCGCTCTGGACGCAGATGGCAGAAGTTGCTCATTTAATGCATATGGTTTTATCATGTGTATTCCGTAAGACCAACTCATCACAATCCACTGCGGGAGAATGATCAGCTACCCTCATCCTCTGGGATACCTCTCTCGTTTTCCGCACACGTAAAACAAGGGTATCCTGCTCTCGCTTCCTCGTCAGGAGCTGTCACATCTTTCACGTCCTCGCACACGCCCCATGCCAAATGAGGATGTTTCTTGACCTTCTCGCACTCTTTGCCCTGACGTGCCACGTTGGATACAAGAATGGTGCTGCATTTCCTGCATTTCTTGTTGAATTTCTCGCGCTTGCACATAACCGCTATGTGCTTTGAACAAGGATGATGCGAAGTTGGATAGATCTTGTGGAGAAGGATTCTTTTTCTGTTGATTGATGTCGTTTATGCAATGGGAGACTTCGGGTCTCTGTAGATCTTCTTTGCGCGATCCTTGCTTAGTGGGCGCGATATTGCCTGGCTCGAACAAACAGAACAGCCCAGAACCGGGGTTGGAGGAAGTAGAGAATGGCGTGGCTGTGTCAACCTGATATAGATCTCAGCCCTACCTCCGGATTCCTGGTGGCTCCGTCCCAACCCCGGGACTCGGGCACCCAGGCCGGAAAGTAGGCCCCGGCGCCAAACCTCCCTTCAGATACTCCAAAATAGCTTCTCGCACCTGGAAAAAATACCTACAATCAAAGGCGACCAGCTACTATTATTTTATTTAATAACAGATAACCTTCTACAATAAAATGGATATATTGAAGAACCACAGTAATTAAGTGATATAAGATGTTAGGAATCCCCACATAACATGGTTGGACAGTCAGCGAGCGATGACACTAAGCGAGCGATTTTTAGGTAAACCACCAACTTTAGCCAACCCCAGCAGCCACCCAGGGCAAAAAGGTCAATTGTATTTGGCACCAATTGGTGCCAACTGCTTTCAATTCTTCATTTTTAATTGATTTAGTTAATTTAGAGGTGTTGACGTGGCTGCAGTGCCAGTCTGAAGTGGCTGGCTTTTGGTGGAAAAATCAGCTTCCCCACCAAAATGGAGCATTTCAGACATACAGGATCAACCTCAATTCTACACCAGCCAGGTCAACTATTTGGGCGGTCCGCCGCGGGCCGCTTAAGAATGTACTATTATACACTCAGAATCTGATGGAATAGGCTCTTCTACGACCAAAGATCCCGCCCAGGCTCTCGAAGCAGCCTGCACTCGGAGGGGGACGAAACAGAGGCTTCAAGCCGTTGCTGGTAAGGGTCTTGCAGAGGTATAGAAAGGGAACAGATCCAAATTATGTTGAAGAGGACAATCTGTAGCCTGATGACCTTCGCTCAGCCAGATGCCCACGATCTCCAGTATCCACCGAACCATACCCAGGCTCTTTCGTCGGCCGTGGACGACGAGTAGAGATCCTGTCGCAGTGGTATGGTCGCAGATTCACTGGTCGCAGGTCATCATGGACCGTGAGCAGGTGATACACGGCATCTGCCAGATGTGGGTGCCTTGGAATCGATGATCTCGTGTAAAAAAAGGCTTGGATTGCAGAGTGTAAGGCGTTGGCGATGGTGACCATTGACAGACGTGATGGAGAGGGACGAGTTTTGGGAGCAAAAGATGGGGCGTTTACCTCAGGCAACATGATTCGTATCACTCCGTTAAAGGCCGATGGGTTTCACTGTAAGCAGTGGTGTCTCGGTAGGGTACCTTCCAGAGCGCACCATGATTGGATTAGTACAGAAGTGGGTCCGCACCGCCTCAAGTTATGCCCAAAGCCATGACGTTCGGGCTTTGCTGACTAATTTAAGGTCGTGGCGCAGTCTTTGCAGCTTAGCGGCTTGGGATCGGGCTGAAAGGGACGCGCACTTCCCTTTCGCTTCTTTCCGCCTCACATTGAGAGCACACCATCCACAATGGCAGACCCACTGCGGTCGAAAATCATTGAGGAAAATCCGATTGGGAACGGCCTCGATGCTTTTCGCGCTTTATACAAATCGGTCTGTAAGGACAAGAGGATCCCGTGCACGCCAGACGCGCTCGGTCAACTCGGCCTCGAAGGTATGGCCAGCCACCTTCGCTGTATATGCTTCTCTGACTGTTATGCTAGATCTCCGGAAACTCGTACTAGCCTTTCTATCGGCGGCGCAAAACTTTCCTGCCGCCCGCCTGCTACCTGCGAGGGCGGTTCGCGGCACCCTCCGAAGCGACCTTCTGCGACTTGAGCTCTCCCTCGACTCTGACGACTACGACCTCGACCGCGTCACACCTCTCCTGAAAGCAGCGCTTGCCGACGATTCAGAGGATGCGCTCATCTGGGACCGAGTGTACAGCGCCGTCACAGAATCCACTCCACCGCCCCGACCGGTAGCGTCCTCTCTTCAGCAAACCCCGTGGCTGCGCAACACCAGCAGCTTCGCCAACTCATCTGAACATCGCAAATATGTGGATAACGTGCTTAAGGAGGAGCTCGGCCCTATGTATGTCGACCTCCCGGACTTTCACGAGACCTACTTTGGCGACGTACCGAACCTTGAGACCGCGTCGAAGACCTTCTTCGGAGAATGTTCCCAAGGCAGCAACCCGCTCTTCAACAACGGCTGGACGAAATGGCCGAGAGAAGCGAAACAAGATGATGTACTAAGCTGGTTCGCGGACTTCAGCGAGAAGCTCGCGGCGTTTGCAGAGCGCTACGGGCTAACGCCAACACGCCGACGAAGACCCTTAGCGAAGCCTGATAAACCGATCGACGGCTCTGTCGGCAAACGAAAGATGGACGTCGGCTTCGTGAACGACCCTACAGCAAACAAAGACTCGAGGTGCCACTGGGACCAAATCCTGATTCCTGGAGAACTGAAGAGCAACCCATCCGCCGATATACCGTCAGAGGCGCGGCTTGACCTCGGCAGATACGCGAGGGAAGTGTTTGGTGCGCAGGGCAACCGCCGCTTTGTTCTGGGTTTTACCCTCTGCGGATCTCTCATGAGGGTATGGGCTTTTGATCGGCTTGGGGGCATTGCCTCGGAACTATTCGACATCAACACGGACGGGCTGCGGTTTGTGTCTACGATCCTCGGGTTCCTCTGGATGAGCGACGAGCAGCTTGGGTTCGACCCAACAATTATAACGGCAAACGGGCAACAGTTCATCGAGATCGAACGGGAGGGTCGGAAAGAACGGCTTGTCCTTGAAAAGGTAATGAAACCTGCACGCTGCATTGCCGGCCGTGCGACGACTTGCTGGAGAGCCCATCGCGAAGCGGACCCGCACACCCCGATCGTTGTCAAAGACTCGTGGCAATACGTGGAGCGCGAGCAGGAGGGCAAGTTGCTTCGGGAGGCGACCGACAAGGGTGTGGTCCACGTGGCCCGGTATTATTACCACGAGACCGTTCAGGTACGGGGTGCGGATGATGATGTTCGAGGCAATGTTCGCAAGGAATTGGATGTCACGAAGGCTACGAACTACCGGCGGGACCGATCGGCACTTGCGCCAAGCACGGGTGCGGCAGTCACACTACGGGGAGGTCGAAGTAGCAGCATCGCTGGCGCGAAGAGGTCGTCCAGCCAAGCTGGTGCCCCTCTGCCGCCCAGCAAGCGGGCCTGTTCTACATCCCCGACCAAAACTGGCAGCGATCCGCTGCCAAATCGAGTACATCGGCGTGTCGTTCTTCGCGACTACGGAGTCCCTATCTACGAGGTGGGCTCTCGAGAAACGCTACTTACCGCGCTGGCCGACTGCATTAAAGGGCATGAGTCGCTGCGGCGACAAGCTGGCCTCCTTCACAGAGATATCTCGGTCGGCAACCTCATGATCGACAAGGACAATCGCGGGTTCTTGATTGACTTGGATCTTGCCATTAAAGAGCAACGCCTTAGCGCCTCGGGAGCAAAGGGAAAGACGGGCACAAGGGCTTTCATGGCCATCGGGGCGCTTCTAGGCGAGCAGCATTCGTTCATGCACGACCTCGAGTCATTCTTCTGGGTGTTGTTCTGGATATGCATCCATTACAGTGGTCCGGGCGAAGCCATTGGCCCCACCGAGTATGAGAGCTGGAATTACGAGAGCGATGAGAAGTTGGTTGCGTCCAAAATTGGCGAGATTGCTGACGAGGAAGTTTTTCTTAAGAAGGCAGGTGAAAATTTCACATTACATTACCGACCATTGATCCCATGGGTCAACAGACTGCGGAGGGAGGTATTCCCAAACGGCGGGAGGTGGAAGAAGCTGGAGCCGGAGCTCTACTCCTCGATGAAGAAGACCCTTTGCGACGCCCTGAAGGACCTAGAGGTTTTTCAGATAGCATAGTATTATAGGTCGCATTTTCTAATGATTACATTTGCCCACAGACATGCACTTGATCCGTTGAATAGGGAGGAAACTGTGTATAGACGGGTTTAGTCATCGGGTGGGCGACAGGCTCCACATCCATAGCGCTTGCCGCACTACGCGACCCTCTTGTTAGTCAACGGCGTTGAGGAAGTTAAGGAGCAGACGCGCGTACCAGCCTCGCCGTGTTCTATCCTGAGCCTCGGGTTCCGACCCTCGGATGACACCCGTAAGTCTGATACCAGACTTTGCAGACGGTCTCACGCCAATCCGGGCCGTATTCAGCCTCCCAAATACCCGCAATCTCACTCGAAACATCCTCGCTCACATCTCTCCACTCCGCTCCCTGCATCTTGTCTGCGTGTCTCGCCAACGTCGTGATGTCGAAGCAGTGCCCTGCTCACACTCCCCTGGAGATGTTTGACGTATCGTGCATACTGATACATGACGATGTTGACCAACAGATGCGTGACGCTGTACAGGTTCCGCAGGCAGGTCGTGAGACGCCGATGGGAGGAAGGCCTCTTGTCTTAGCGTACTCCTTGTACCAGTGGATGATAAGGATGATTCACAGTGCGCTTTCGGCGGCGGCCGGAAGGAAAGGTTCAGTTGTGAAGGAGTATGGGAAAAGATGACCGACTCGGATATGCGTTTCATCATATTGGCACTGGATCCGGGGTAGCCCCCAGTAACTTGCTCTGAAAACCTTCTCCAATAGTCCTTAAGGCCGTCTTGTAACTCTCGATCTTTGTAGAGTCTGTCACCTTTGTTGCAGATGAAGGACATATGGAGAAGATTCTGCGAGTCATGTTGGAGGCTTTTCTTGATGTCATCTTCAGCCTCTCGGTGGCGACGGGTGACCGCTCCGAGACAGAAGCAGCTGTACAACATGCTTCTGAGTGGAGTACTAGTGATATTATTTTGTATCTGTTGAAAAATGCTCGGATCGTCTTTGTCCTCCTCATCCTCATCCTCGTCCTCGCGGGGCTGCGCCCCGCCTGAAACAGGAGGTGTATCGGGTCCCTCTTGATTCGGTACTGATCCCTCTGTTTCGCGAAGTTGTTGCTCTACGGACTCGGTCAGATCGACCCCGTCCTCTTCCGTGGGGTCAACTTGTTTCAAGGACGTCGTGGTTGGCTGTCTGTCATGGACGGTGGGTTCGCCTTGCAAGAAGTGGAGGGCCCACGCCACAGCTCGGGGTGCTCGCATGAGCTCGTGCCAGGTGTCTTGGGCGTTTGACAGCGCCGCCACAGCGGTGATGATTTGTTTCTTCACCGCAAGTTCCAAGGCCCCCGATTTGTGCGCTACCTCCATGTAGCTCAGCCACTCGTTTACCATGTTGCCGAAGTATCGCAGCAGTGTCCGTGTTGTGTATAACAATAGGCTTGTGAGTTCGAGGTAGACTTTTGTGGGGTTATAAATTGCTTCGCTTGGTCTCGTCGTGTTGGTGTTGTCTGCGGCGGCTGAGGCCTGTGTTTCGACGTCTTTCTGCAATTTCTTCACTCTACTGAGAGCATCACCACCATCTATGTCAGCCGAGGGCAACTTGGCCCAGACCACGGCTGCCCATCCCTTGATCTGCTCTAGCTGGTTTAGGCTGTGCCTCATTTCCAGGAAGCCTTTGAGTTTGTCAGGTGTTCTCCCCTGGTTGGTGGTCGCGGTCCAAAGTTCCTCGAGGCTGGGCTCCATGCGGTCACGCTCTTGAATTTCCGTGGCAAATATGACATCCTGTAGCGGGTTACGGGAGTTCGCCGCGCCTTTGACGTGCTGTAATGCCCGGCGGATATCTCGTGCACTGGAATTCGCCGCTGGTGTACCGACCAAGACTGTCAACCGCGGTGAAATCGATGGTGGCCTTGGGGTGCCCGTCAGGACGCGTTGTCCTCATAGCATCCTCGTCCGGCCATGATATTTTCATGTAGCTCGTCCTTCTAGATAAAATCTTTTCCACTATTTATTATAACTACATGTCCCCCCCCCCGCCTTTTCTGCACCCGGGCAGACAGAGCGGGGTAGGAATATCACGCACAAAAAATGTGAACCCGGGAGTCGAAGCAGCACCAAGGCTGTGCGGAGGTTCTCAAAATTTCCGTCCCGACAGATCGGTAGCGATGTTAGAGCGCAGCGAATAATTGGATAGTCTCATGGCTAATCTGGAGTATCCCCTCCAGGAGTCATTAGCAGCTGCAGACCTTACACCTGTTGGTTGGTGTTTAGTAGATTTATCCCGTATAGCCTAGAACCTGCGGCGCGTGATGAAAGTCTGGCCATATTTCGACCATACTGGCCTCGTTGTAGCTGCCTTCGAGAGCAAGGTACCGGTGCCGTGCCGTCGGCTTACCGCAGCAGATGGTGCGGTACCCCCACGTCCTGCCGCCGCCGTGCTCGGCCGCGAGTTCCGCATCTTGAACCAGGCGTCGGCGTTAATAATAGGAGTAGTTAATACGTTTACACTAAATACTACGTTTAACAGTACGTTTTAGCTTAAACTCGTCGCCTTTACTTTGATAGGCTGTAGCATGTCTTGTATGGCTTGATTAGTTACAAGTTCCTTGTTGTGCGGTGACAGAGACAAGTCTGGTGAGCCTCGGTTGTGACAACTGTTGAGTCTAAGGTCCGGAGACGTAATAGTTGAGGTATTTAATATCTGTCTCGATATCCGTGAATTGTTTATGTCTATGTCGAGAACCATGAGGCAAGAATACGATGTTTAGGCGGTTAAGGGGATATGAAATTTAATTATGACCTGGCCCCTTTCTCAATCTGCTTGGCCATCTTTTGTCTGCACCATTGCCTCCTACTCCTACCTTACTTTAAGATACCTATCCTTGACTTAGTAAACTAACGACTTCTAGCTGACCAGCCAGACCCACCAGCACTCCCATCACCGCAGCGTCGTCATCAAAGGAAGCCACCTTATGCAATGTATGACTTGCGAGTACAGTCATACCCCCTCTCGGACGGTATGAGACGGTTACCATTCTCTGTAAGCCCTGAATCCCTGGCCTTCATTCGGTGTATTGCCCCCTTACCCTTAAGGCATATTGGCCTTTCTGTGATTGATCCTGGCCCCTGAATCCCTGGGATTCGTTCATTCTAGCCGCACTTTGCCC
Source organism: Diaporthe sp. PMI_573 (assembly GCA_021399435.1). Lineage (NCBI taxonomy): Eukaryota > Fungi > Ascomycota > Sordariomycetes > Diaporthales > Diaporthaceae > Diaporthe > Diaporthe sp. PMI_573. The sequence continues at coordinate 407,530 of JAJTUP010000045.1, forward strand.
CTCCTTATTATCGTCAGTCATCCTCATTCCCACAAAACCTCAGAAATTAAGTAAAATTGTTCCCCCTCCCCCGATAAGGCAGAAATTCGAATCCTAGCATCCACACGTTTCGAAGCAACTACTGGCCTTGAACAAACACAACCAGAACAGCCGAGAACCTAGATTGGACATCGCAGTTAGCTGATGTCCCCAAGAACCTACGATGGAACTATACTCACGCTGCAGCAGCCATGAAGATCTGCACTCTCGAGATCTCGCTCGTAAACACCGACAACCCCATCGAAAACAACATCGTGAAGCCACCGATCCAGAGCAGCTTATGCAACGTTGTATCCGCCGTGGTCAGCACTGCAATGGCTCCCGTGGGCAGCAAGCAGGCGACGACGGTGGCGAAGAACGAAGTGATCTTGCTCACGATTCTTTCGGATACGAGAGTGATATTCATCTGAGGACGAACTTTATCAGTGACCGATTGTTGCGGACATTAGTGTGGTTCCCCATCCTTACCAACCTTGGATCCTCCTCTACTTCCTCCTTCTTGTCCGTCTGCTGCCCCACTTGCTTTTCCAGTTCAACATGCTGGACCTTCAGCTTGCCAGTCGAAGACGACCCGTCCTTCTTCCGAGCCGCAGCGCATGTGATGCGATTCCAGAAGAAGACGGTCCATGGAATGGCGTCATAGACGATCCAGCGGGCAACGGTGTCGACTTTCTTGTGGCGGCCTGGAGCGACGAGATCCGACCTGGTCTGGGGTGTCTTCTTCTTCCAGAACATGATGATGGAAAGCACGCCGTGCCCGAGTTTTTGGAAGAGCTGCACGAGAGTTGGGTCTCCTTTCGGCGGCGTGTACAGCTTTCCCCAGATGTCGCTGCCGCAATTGCCGATGCAGAAGTCTCCGTAATCGGGCTTGATGACCCACTTGACTAATTCGGCCATGTTGCGGCTGTTTGGCTCGGGCAGGGCGGAGATCTGTGAGTATTGAAGGAGGGCTTCGTCTGTTGGGGGTGACGTGAAGAGCAAATCAGCACATGTCTAGCCTGCCTTGTCGAGAGGAGAAGGTAAATAGAATAGAATAGGTACTCGTCTTACTGTAGTCATGCAGACACCTCCGCAGTTTCAGCACTAGTTTCCACTGCTCAGCCCGGTTAGGTTTGGAGTTGGCCTCGGGGCCCGAGCTGCTGCCACTTCGGAGCATCTTCTCTGCATCTTTGTAGTACTCTCTTTCGGGACTGGGAGGCGGCTGAGCCCCGTCATACTTCTCCTGGTCCTCGAGATCTATTCTTATGGTTTCCAGCTCGACCTGGTAGTACAGGAGGTTTTTGATGTTGAGTTCTCGAAAGCGGGAAAAGGCCTCGAAGCCGGGCTGTTCCTCCATCAGCTTGGCCAGGAGAGGCCAGCCGTTTTTCCTATTGCTGTTGTCTTTAATGTGCTGTGCTAGGTTAGCATGAGACAGACTTGCTCCGCCAGATGATCTGTTATTGTTGTTCCACAGTGTTTTTGATGATCCGGCCGTGTTGAAGCTGTCTCCAGAGTGCGCACTTTTGGGACCGGGATTTGAACCGGAAACTGAGGAGCCATTACGAGAGTGAGTGGCGATGGACATGGTGTCTTCGAGGATCGATCTGGGAGTCGACCTGGAAGCCATGATAACGACCTTGTGAGCTATCACGATACCGCGATGGGTTGGTTCAGTTTGTTCGTAACACTTCAAGACCGGGGTTCCGTGTTTGTTTGTGTTGCGGAGCGAAGAGGTCGGGGTTCTTTGAATGCTTTTACCCCCTCTTTTTATGCCGTGGTTCCCTTGCGGCTCCGGGCGGGCTCATCGAGTGCCGAGTGCGTTAATGATAATGGTAGTCCAATGAAGCATGCAGGAGATTCTGCATGGTTCAGAAACGGCTCGCGATGCAGTCATGCATTGCATGCTGGCACTGCAGGAACTCCTTGAAGCTCAATAGGCCAAAACCCTAACCGATGCATGCAGCCGTCACTTTAGAGTCTCTCCTATTTGCTGCCAAATATGTAGGTTTAGAGCAAACCCTCCTTCTCTGGAAACCGTCTGCACTGCCATAACTGACGTGATCCGTGATTATCTCCTCACAACCAAGGTTTGAAGATGCGGAGGTGAAGAAATTAGGCAAGTGTGTGGAAAAGGCAGCAACATTCTTGCGTATTAATACAGATGTCGCTGCAAATAGTCTTTGACGCCAAGGAGCATGGGGGGCTGTCTTGTCTAGGGGCTGCTCTACAACAAGTACTCAATGCATACCCCCAAAGGTTCCAAACAATAGCTGAAACTTTCTCCATCACCTCCCATCCGTAACAGAAGATGGTCTTTCATGTCTTATATACTTTGTAGGGTCTGTACAAAGGAAGAGATAACAGCAGCCCCCGATCAAGGTAACCCCCTCATGCTCTTAGCGTCAAAGACTTTTTGCAGCGACATCCGTACAAACACCGAAACCAAGAATAGACAATGGAGATAAACACCTGTAGAAGCAGCAAATCTAGAATAATAAATTAAGGATAATAAAGTCCATTATAGTGAAAGCTGGAATACCGCAGGTTATAATAATCAGAACTAGAATAACGAGGACTGGAACGGAATCAAGTGGCGTCTGATATGTCACGGTTGTTCACACGTGATAATTCGGGGTTGGACTCTTACCTCAGCAAAGCTCAGACCATGGCGACTGATACATGGGCGCCCAGGCGCTCAAATAAAGCTGCGCAGCCGGGTGCCCAGCGCCCAGGCCATTTCCAAGAGGAGTCTAGCGCCATAGGTCACGTTACTTTGACGAGGACCACATGTGACTTACTGATTAGGTATAGTCCGGTTCGTTGCCTTAGGCACGACCGTAATGGCCTGAGCTTGCTGGACTCCTCACTCTGACGAAAAGTGTGGAAACCCCAGGCCCAACTTTCAAAGCATCCCGTTGCGAAGGACCCGGTGTCGGCAAAGACAGATTTTGCTACCATGCCAGCAAACTGTCAGGTTGATTCCATGGGATAACAAGGATGACCAAAGTCCGATGACCAACAGCATGGAAGATGGCTTACCTGTCACTTTCCTTAGTCGATGAGGTATTTTTTGGCCTCAGCCACTCAGAGGTTTAGAAGAAAAGTGCAGAAACTGATGTGGCACCGGGGACTTTCCGTTTCTGCTCCTTCTGTGCTCAGAGCCTCGTTCAGGACCTCCATGACAAGGGGGATGAGAAAAGTGTGGCATTCTGCAAGCTGATTAGCAGGGGTCCTTTCATGCTGTGCAACTATCAAGTGCTTCAGCTGTGGCTACCTCCATAGCTCTCGGCCTTTTAAACAATCCGAGAATTGATCCTTGCTTGAACGCATAGGGCAATGTCTTCGCCATATATTTGATATGTAAGCCTCAGCCTTGCGCACATGTCTTTAGCCTCGATCCTTCTCATGCCTGCCTTTAAGCAGGTACAGAATCCAAAAGAGAGAAAAATCATCTTACGCTTCCCCAGTCCACGGACTAATGATAGCTTTAAATGTTCGCAGGCTTCTTTGCCATGTTTGTGCAAGTTTTCAAGTATTCACATCATGATCTATGACAACCTGGAAATTTTGTGGGTGTCAGCTGCCAATCCCTTACTGTTTCCGGACGGAGCTAACAACGCCATAGAAGCCTGTCACAAGCTTCCTTTTTTTGGAGGTTTAACATGACATGATCTTTTGCCTGGACTCGGTGGTTATTCGGACACCTTGGGCGATGAAAACTAGGGCAAAATCCAGCCTTGGTCGCCCTCTTGCTTGGGGTAAATGGGGCACATGTTTCAATATTTCAGCCATCGACCACCCATGATCCTAAAAGTTCCTCGGCGGTGATGTGCCGTCTCCGCACCCCCAGAAAGTTCCTATGGCGCTCTCTCTTTGGGAGGGGCCCGCGACAAAGGCTGCTTCTCGGTCAATCTAACTCCGGATTGGGAAAGTGTAAGGTGACTCGGAGGCGACACCGAGAATTGGAGGAGATACATCTCTCCGCGTTCAGCCTTGCAAACGGACGACTTCCACCCTAGACTTAACTAGGGTTTGGGGAAAATCCCAGGAGCAGCATCGATCATCGGACAGCCGGACTTGCAAGCCAACTTGGTTTTTGTGGCGGCGATGGCTGGTAAGCAACAACCCCAGCCCGTGAGCTTTCGGTGTGATGAGCCATGTAATTGGCTCCCTAACGACTTGACTTCAAACCTTAAAGACCCCAAAGAAGTAACGGATTTCCGCTAGGTCTTTGAGGTTCTTTAAGAGCGATGCTTCAAGAACAGAGAGGAAGCCCCCTCCCGGATCCCTCGCTACTGAACCTTCGGGACTCAACGCATCTGGGCATTACCTGGCCTCCGTCTATCAAGAACTCAAAATCGCAAACGTGGAGCCACCTCAAATTGCTCGGTAAGCCTGATCCCTGCTTGAATCTCTCTCTCAAGCAGCAGCAGCAGCAGCAACAACAACAACAACAACAATTGGCGAAATACCTAGCGTGCGTGCAACCACCCCGACACCATGCCGAAAGACAACCCAGCCACGATCTTGACACTTGGTGTCCCGGGGGTTGGTAAGATACTTCTCTACCTATCACATTAGCGCACTCTAAAGCCCAGAGTAACCTAATGCCATTCTTGTACGTGTGACAGATCCCCTCGAGGCCTCGATTGAGCGAGAAGCATGGAGCGACGAGGTGCGCAGGCTCGAGGGGATGATTGAGCGCCTATTACACAGGGGCATCAAGGACAATCGCGTCGAAGACTACCAGGTTCAAATGGAGAAGGCCGCCTTGGAGCTGGAAGCCTGGGACTTCAAGCGTGCCCTTGATGATCCTGACGGGTTTGCGAACGCGACCCTCCAGCGCCGATTCGAGGATGCCAAAAGCAAGGTTGAGGAGTTCATGAAGAAGAAGAGCGAGGGAACCGTTTCCGGATCGGACAAGAGCAGCAGCGTTCCGGGTTCTTAATGAGGGACTGAATACTACTTATCTGTCGGGTTGAGTAGGTAGTAATGGGTCCCCAAGACGAATTATTCGGTGTTGCTGGGCTTGATTGGAAGTTCCTACCCACACTTCTTGCTTATTTTTCGTCGGTTTCAACAACCGACCGAGCCAACACACGCTGCCTTCCCTTTCTTCGCTTCTTTTTCGCAGGGCAAACATTGCTGTTGGCAGTTTCCCGTCGGTTTACAACAACCGATTTGCGTGACTTTGCGGTTGGCGGTCTCCATTACCCTTGGTCCGGGTGGCATTTTGATGTTGCTCCGTTGGTGGCTGTCGGTCATTTTCATGAATACAAGACTACAACTACCTATCACTTCACTTAGAGTGGGTAGCTACTACAAGAAACTCCTGGGTTTATGATCCGAGAGTACAGAATTCACACTCCGTTGCTCACAAGTTCAAACTCTCATCAGCACTGTATCATAAGAAGATACATTGCTTCTTAAGAATGTCTTTATAACTTGGTTGACTTGGTACACTTCGTTATACTGACTATGGAGGACGACCTGGGTATCTTCCGGCCCGAGCATCCCGATTATTTTGCCCAGCACCCGGATCATCGCTGGGATGCTGGGAAACTCGGACTGGATCTCGACGATGTGTTCACCACTCTCCCTAAGCAATTCAACCTGATGGTGATCCCGATTCTCGACCGCGAATCGTTCCGACTAGAAACACAACACGTCGCTTCCATCGCCAACGAATGCGCCGAATTCTACGAGCTGCTCCAAAGCCGACTGGAGGCCAGGCGGAAAGAACAAATCAAGATGATGATGCGCGCACTCTTGCGTCTTGCTAGCGACCCGGAGCAGATAGAGTTGCCCGACCGGATGGCTAGACATTGGGGGCACGCCATGCACATTGCCCGCTCCAAGTCCTTCGACGCCATCGTCCGCTTCCTTGCCGGCTTCCTCCGCGACGAGGAGCCCGAGGACCGCGTCGCCACTTTGGCTGCCGATCAGCACGACCACTTGATGCACCAACCGGACGCAGCATCCCCGGTCAAGGGTGGCGAGAACGCTTCTACCGGCCCGCCCCCCGAGATATTCTCACAGCTATCTTCTAGTAGCTCAACCGTGGACCACAGTGAAAGGACAAGCACGGCTAGCAGTACGCAAACGCGGAAGAGATCACACACACCAGCAACCGCGAACGCCGACGAAGACGAAGACGAAGCGCGACCCACCAAGAAGATACGATTCGCCGATGACATGGTTGAGCCAAGGACGGCACCGTCATCGCGCAGGCCAATATCACCCCGACCCAGACGAGTTCCCAAAGGCCAGCTACCATCAATACCTCAGCATTCTATATCGACAGAACCGCGTACTACGACGGCTCCCTCACCCTCAGTAGGATCGCGGCACCGTGCTGATGAAGCTAGCATTGGCAATCCGACCGAACAGTGCGGTAACATGAGCACGGCTCCGCAAATACACCTGGGAAACAGCGGGCAGCACACAGAATCTGGGTCGGTACATCCGAACGAGAAAGACGAAAGAAATAACAACACAAGAGACATGCACGACAATAGGCTGGCTGCGACTGGACCTGAGACTTCACAAGGCAGCTGCCGTCCAAGGCCGCGCAAGGGCAAACCACCATCAGCCAGTCCATACACCAAGCACAGCAGCAAAATACAAAAGTCCACCATATTACGACCAGACCGGACAGCATCATGGAGATTCCTATCCCCAGATCTTCTGGCATAACGTCTCCAGTCTCAGTTGTAGCGCCACGGTCCTCAGCCGTTGTGTAGTGAGCAGTGTTCATCTCCTCGTCCACAGTAGGCTCTGCGTGATGTGCGCAGGCGCGAATTGCAGCTGTAACTCGTGTCTGTGTCCATCTGGAAAGCTCTTCGGTATCTATGGCAATATTGCTATATACAGGGTTGTTTGCTTTAAGCCAGAACAGTGCTTTCCATCCATACGTAGCTTTGTTATGAAACCGAATGGTGTGTTAATACTGATGGCCCTCTCTTCAAGTGGTGTCAGGTCCATCAGCTCCTGGGGGTATCGGTGCATGCAGCGGAGATGTGGCTGCAGGAAGGATGCACGTCTCGCAAGCTTTGCATGTCGTTGCTCATTCATTTGTCGAAAACTCATTGCTGTATGGCACGTCTTGCAAGTTGGAACGGATGGTAACAGGCAATTCCCAAGGTGTTCAGTTCTGAAGCACTGATTACACTCTATTACCTTTGACTGCCTTCCAGAGCGAGTTCTGACCTCCGCAGGCATCTCATCATCATCCTCCAAATTGTCCTCATCCTCTTCATGTATGACAACGGCTATCTCAGCCTTAGTATGTCCTCTATTGACATAAACTTCTTGTTGGGGTTGGGAGCAGCCAGTGTGTCCAATAGTCAGGTAACGGGAAAAATGGAGGTTATAACGTACCTAACGGTTGGATTTCCAACTTTGTAACGTCCCTAACGGTTGAAAATAAGCCGTTAACGGCTTGTCAAACGTTAACTAACTGGTAACGGTTGGAATTTCCTAAATAGGTAACCCATGATAGAAACTCGTTGGTGCTGAAGGGGATTTACACCAAATTAAGCTTTGCAAGCAATATATTCCCATGTTTCATTCAGGTTTTATCTTTCTCTCAACTTCTGATAAAGAACAATGTCCAATCTATAAAAAAAATCCGCCTATCGAGCCTCAGTATGCAAAGCGCCGCTATCAAGCTCCCACAGGTACAACTCTGCCGGTCTAGCCTCTGCTAGCGGAGTATCAGTCATACCGCCGTCACTATGAGCACTAATCCAGCTAGCCCATACCTATCCTGCTAGCATATCCCTCCGCCGCCGCTGCTCATGGCCGCGGCGTAACCAGTTCTTGAGACATTCGTTCGCTTCAATTGTGACAGATCCAAGCCGATTGCGTTCGTCGGTGATTAGGCGTTTGGACTGACTGAAGACACGTTCGCACTCGGCGCTCATAGCTGGGATAGAGAAAAGATCAAAAGCCATTTGGGTTGACGATACACCTACTGAAGTATGGCTGAAATGGCCATCGAGATTCAACAAAATGGCTTCTGAAACGTCTTTACGGCGGGAATTCATTTGAGGAAGCAATACCCCCTGGAGCCACTCAACACCAATATTATTACTGGTCCAACCATTGGGAGAGGTAATGAAGCGCCAAACGGGCACTTCTCGTCGAAATTGGTCAAGAAACCACTGCTTCTGAAGCTCTTTTCCTCTGAAAATAACCCCTGGGTTGAGGGCATCGCCGTTGGCTGTGACAGCTTCAATTATCGTTGACCACCATCGTGACTGGTCACTCTTAATCATAGCCTTTTCTGTTGCAGATGTACCTACAACCAGGGAATCAAGGCCTATAAATTTAGTCAATCGCGTTCAATTCAAGTATATCAATTCAAATCAAGTTAAGTAAGTTCACGGACGATTTTATTTCAAGTAATCAAGTTACACCCCCGAACTTGACTTACTTGAATTGAAGTGCACAGGATAGACAACAACCGCAGTGCGATGGTTAAGAACTTTTCTCAGTCACCTTTTGAGACTTTGATATACTTAGCGATTCTTTGTGGACCATGAAGGACGTTTCTATTGGAAGTACCATATTATATGGAAGTACTGTAGATCTCTAAAATTCCTATTGTTTTATTTCCTGTCAAAGTATGCATTTAAGTACAGTATATCCTAGAAGGCTAATTCCTTATGTGTAAATTAAGTACAATACACCAGTTTTCGCTCAGGATTTATATATCCATTTTAGTTTCCACTTTTGAATTTTGCCCAGGACATTTTCCCTTCCCTACAACTAGATCTGCTTCCAAATATCGCCCACAGCAGGACTAGCAAAGATGCCTGGACAACAGAATATATCGCGCGAGGAGGCTCAGCTCACACTTAAATGCAACGATGGCGGTATCGTAACTGTCGAATTGCCGGTCGCTAAACGCTCTGTCCTTCTCAAGAACCTAATTGACGATATGGGTGTCGAAAAGGCAACTGCCCAGCCTGTGCCTCTTCCCAACGTAGCTCAGCCTGTCCTCGAGAAGATCGTTGAGTGGTGCAAACATCACCGTAATGATCCTCCCCCCACCCAAGATCTTAAAAGCGAGTACCGTGTTGAGAATGCTCCAATCGATGAGTGGGATCAGACGTATATGAAGGTAGATCAGGATATGCTTTTTGAGATTCTTCTTGCCGCCAATTATTTGGACATCAAGGCACTCCTCGACCTTGGGTGCAAGACAGTTGCGAATATGATCAAAGGCAAAACTCCAGAGGAGATCCGTCGGATATTTAACATAACCAACGACTTTACACCAGGAGTTTGCTGCGAGATGGCACAGCTAGTCAGTCGCGTCGACCGAGTTGGAGAACAACCTGGCAAGAATGGCTCTGTTCTCGCCGGGAATTCGCAAAGTTCCATCAAAGACGCCCCGCCCAGCCAATGGGGCACCCTGGGAGGCGATGGCGCCCTCATGCCGCTACCCAACGAAGCGCTGAGCGAGGAGGAGCATCTCAGACTTCTCCTGGAGCACGCGAGGAAGATCGAGGAGGAGGCCACAAAAAGGAAACCCGGACCAAACCAGAAGAGGAGTATCCCGCCGTTCGTGCTGAAGCTCTCCAGGTTTGTATTCTACCCGACATACGGCACCGCGCCCGGACGACTCCCGCTGACTGCTTTACAGCTTTCTCAACAATGGTAGCAACAACGATCTCATCCGGTGGTCAGAGAAGGGCGACTCGTTCATCGTGCTCGACGAGGAGGAATTCGCGAAGAAGCTGATACCCGAGATGTTCAAGCACAACAACTACGCCTCGTTTGTCCGCCAGCTAAACATATACGGGTTTCGCAAGCGAGTCGGGCTGTCCGACGACTCCATGAGAGCGAGCGAGAAGAAATACAAGAGCCCAAGCGAATATGCGCACTCCTATTTCCTGCGGGCTCACCCGGTCCTGCAATGGCTCATCACGAAGCCGAACAAGACCGACGGCAAAAAGAGGCAGAAGCAGGCCAGCAAGGATTCGTCGGGAGCTTTCGAGCAGGATAGCGACGCCGAGGACTTCATGGACGGCCCCGCCGGCCAGCACGCTCTCCCCGACATCCATCCAGGCAGGAATGTAGGGCGCGGTGAGGTTGGGCCATTGGCGAAGACAGAGATGGGGAGGCTGCGAGAGGAGCTCACGCAGGTCCAGCAAAAGCAGCAGCAATGTCTAGCCCTCATCCAGCAACTACAAAACAATCAACACGAGATGGCATCTGCAATTTCGACCTGGAGCAGGCATGAGATAGTGTTTCGTGCCATTCCGTACGGGCCGTCCTCTTGATGCGCAGCCGAGTAAAGAATCACTCAACGAAGGTAGGGGAAATGCAAGAAGGTACTAGTTTGGATCGGGAATTAAATGTTTCGATATGAGATCTCCCCTCTTCAAGCCACGGTTCAGCTCGCTGGGTGATAAACTGCCACCAGGCTGGGCCAACCTTTAGACCAAAGGGTAGGACTTTCCATTGGAAGGTACCTTGACGGGTGCGGAATGCTGTCAGGTATTCAGAGCCAACAGCTATACGGAGTCGGTGGAAGGCCTGGATAATATCAATCTTTGAAAAGCGGCGGGCGTTTCGGCAGTTAAAGACCGTTCCATTCAGGTCAGGCGCTGGGACAAGGCGGTTCTTAAGAAACTGGTTGCGCCAGCGGTAGTCGATACAGAATCGTCGGTCTGGGGAATGCGGCTTTGGGACAAACAGTACTGGGGCTGCGTCTGTTCTCATACAGCGCTCAATGAATCCCAGCTTCAGCAGCTTATCTGTCGTCTCCTTCTCTAATGGCAGGAACTGGACTGGTGTGCGGTATGAGGGCGGACCGGTTGCTGGCAGCGGCCCCTCAAGCTCAAGGACTACATCGTGTTCAGGGCGGTGTGGCGGTAACGTGTCGGCTTCTTTCTTTGAGAAGAACCCTTCCAGGTGGGCTAGTGCTTTTGGCACGCGGTCTCTCACAAATTGAACATGTTCCGGGTCTTCGTCAGCCGGGAACGGGATCTTCTTGCCGTCAAATGTCTTCGAGCTGCCCAGGGCGGCGAGAGTCACCGTGTTGGTATCCAGCTGACTGCTGTCAAACTTGATCACCTCTTTAGGTAGGGGTGAGTGCTCCCAACGCTTCCTGCGAGGGTCTGCTTCTAGCCTTGCAGCAAGTGCGGAGATGACGGCTTCGTCCTCTACAGCTTCCATAGCCGAGGGGGCTGCTGCCGCTTTGGGGTGTTCGGTGGTTTTCACGGGCCCGCCGTTGGTCGAATTCGGGCTTGGGACGTCTTTTCTCCAGGAGCGGCGCAGGATCTGGTACTGCTTGTGGGTTTTCTGCAGATTAGCATCGCGCCGGTCGGCATCTTCCTGGACCCCTGGGTCGATCAACCCGTCGGATAGGCAACCGGGTGGAAGCTGGATAGCTGGAGAGTACTTCGCCAGGGCGGGGAGGTCGTCAGGCCACACCATCCCTCTTCTATGGCAGTCCAGCAGGACATGCTGTCGTGCCAGCCATTCCATTCCGATGAAGACGTCATGCCCTGTTTCGGTGATCCAGAACTTCTGGTTTGGGAATCGACGTCCGTCGATTTCTAATGTGATCGTCATATACTTAGCAATCCGTCCTGCCGGTTGCTTGCGGTAGTCTTGGAGCTGTAAAGGTTGATCTAATTGGATCGTCTTTGCTCTGAGTTGCTTTCTCGCCCTGCGGGCGGCTTCTGGGCTCATCAAGAGCTCGGCTTGTGCTCCTGTGTCTACAAGAGCGGCGGCTGCAAAACCAATACCATTGACTTGGAGCTGAACGGTCTTAGTGAATGGTTTCTGTCTTGATTGGCTGCCAACCTGTGCTAATGTGGACATCTGGACCGTCGTGGAGACTTCCGACGGTCTTAGTCTTTTCCCGACTCCTCTGCTCTCTTGTCATCTACTCTTCTCTTGCCTTCAGACTTAGCATGGCTCCGCTAATCTGTAGAGTAATTAATGCTCTCGGCCAGGGGATTCCCAATGCTCATGTCACATTAGACGGACTAATATCACAAGAATCCGGATTCACGCGGCATGTAACTTTCACTGAACAGAATGGCTTCACCCATACATTTCGTCGGTTGTTGGCAATAATCTCCTTAAGAGAAACAGTCATGTTAGCCAATCTAACATACGCAAGTCTGGACAATGGGTATGCATTGTCTCTGCTTGTGATGATACTGTCGACAGCCCTGAAGGCATCTAGTACGCGTCGGTCGGTGAACCTGATATTCGGTGGAAAGGTCGTCTGGACCAACAACCGCAACCAAAATTTGTAAAATCCTTCCATGTTTTCGGCAAAAAATGTCTCGGCGTCATGCTTAATCAGCTGTTGTGCGAGCCTACTAATCTTGGATGTGTTCGAAAGATAACCAAGTATGTTCGGCTGCTCGCAAACTTGTGGTTTGTAGGGATTGCCCACATTGGGCAGTTCGACTGCGCAATCTAAGTCCATGGGCGTCGTCATATCTACATCTCCTTTATCTTCATTGTCTTCCCAAGTCATTGCTTTGAACATCTCCGCAAGCTTATCAATGCAAACGGTACGATTCTTTCTTGCAGGCGGCTCGTCCGAAACGTACTCGAGAGCCATGCCACGGATCTGGCACGATCCAATGCAGAGGTTTCGCATTTTTATACTGGAGAAAGGCACAGCCACGCTATATTTTCTGAGTTCTCAGAACCTAGAAGCGTACTCGAACTTCAAAGATCCAGGAACATGGTCTTGTTCGTGCCCCTCAACAAGCCTGCTGAGGTAAGCTCGTTTCCACCACTTGGCTTGGTCCCCAGGTTTCATTCCCGCCCAGCTCTCGTTCCCGCCCAGCTCTCGTTCCCGCCCAGCTCTCGTTCCCGCCCAGCTCTCGTTCCCGCCCAGCTCTCGTTCCCGCCCAGCTCTCGTTCCCGCCCAGCTCTCGTTCCCGCCAGGCTCACTTCATTCCCGTCATCCACTCATTCCCGTTATCCACTCATTCCCGTTATCCACTCATTCCCGTTATCCACTCATTCCCGTTCCCGTTCTCATTCCCGCGTCTCATTCCCGTGCCTCATTCCCGTGCCTCGTTCCCGTGCCTCATTCACATGGGGTCGTCCACGGGGTCGTTAGTTTTCCTCACAAAGAGTGCAATGATTTGTACTTTGATCGAGCTTCATCTTAGACTCGGTGCCACGAAAATACCTCAGACAGCAGGACGTGGGGTGTCGGTGACAGCGCTTTGTCTCGGCAAATCCCACGAGTCGTGGTATCCAATCAAGACCATGGGATGAACTTTTCTGGTTAAATGATAGTCATGGTGCGAAAGACACGTGCGGCGGAATCGTCAACGGCCGGCAAAGCGGCAACAGAGCAGGACAACACCCCGCCGACTTCTCAGATCTCGGATCTAAGATCCGAAATCTAATCCACGGAATCCTATCTCTGAAATCGGATTATGGGGCCAGTCTAAAAATAACAAACTAAGAATATCTCCGGATCGATTGTAGCCGAAACGGACTGCAAGGCTCTGCGCTTAAAATAATTTGGGGGCCAGAGGCTGGACGCTGCGACTGTGAGGATGAGACCTCCTCCTAGGCCGCTGGTTCCTCCAGTGGCATTTGGGTGTGGCTAGCGGCTCTCGTGAAGGCGAAGCAACGGTTCTAGTGTAGCTTCGAGAATTTGGTTTCAGCCTCTGACGTCACAACACCGTTGCCGAGACTCGACTATCTTTAGGGTGGAGATGGCGGGGGCGGTCGGGGCCGCAAGGGTTATAAAGTTACTTCTAATCTAAGATCTCAGACCCTGGATGCTGGATCCAAGTAACAGGAGGAGTTAGCTTTACGGCCGCGACGTGGGTTGGCAGAGATGGAGAGATGGGTAGGGCCATCCACCCACCAATTTCTCCTTGTGCTGGGCGCCGTGCAAGATTCTAGTGCTTTTCATCAGTCTTTAGACACAAATTACAGAACTCGCATCTTTCCAATAGGTAATCAGTCTACCCCAACGGCGTTTCATGAAAAGAAGGTTTCTGGAATCAGAAATAAAGAAATTGATCGCTTTTTCAGTTACTCCTTTGGTGGTATGGGGTCCGTCGCTTATGTGACTTGGCAAATCACGATTGTATTGGCAAATCACGATTGTATTGGCAAATCACGATTGTATTGGCAAATCACGATTGTAGAAACGGGGTAAAGATGAGTTCCATACATCGCCGAAAATCATTGCTCGTCGTATAGTAGCCGAGATTGACCTAGCGCGATGTTTTAGACTACCAGAGTAATGTTAAAGACCGATTTTAGTAGCCACAACAGGTCAGCTCAGGCCCGCAAGATGATCATATCATAACCCGGATTATCTGCTGGCAAGCTACTGCTGGATATTCCACTCACCGAGCAGGAAGGAGAGGGGAATAGATGTTGATCGGCTCATTGTGGACGTAAGACCAACTCAGAACGAAGCGTGAGCCGAGCCTGAGATGGGCCGATAGCCATGGAGAATCCACTGGTTGGATTCCCGTTGGAACCATTCCGCCATGTCATTGAACGAGAGAAGTCGAAGGGGCAAGCGAAATGAGTTGTCGAGGAAATAGAGAGAAGAAAAGCATTCGGTCAGGGGCGGGATCTGTTGCGCCTTTTAACCGTCTCGGGCACTTTGTTTGAACGCGAGGGTGTAAAGTCTGCCTTGCGGTTGCCTGTTCTACCAGGGGGCGTCTTTCGGTGTGTGGTCGCCCGCTGTGTCCCCGCAAATATGCAAGGGGTTGGCCACTTAACCAGCGTGGTTAGGTAACAGGCACAGGGACATCGACGATAAGAAAAAACCGTCCAAAGAGGGGTTCTGGCCGTCCAGGCTATGTTTACTGGTCTTTCTTCTGGGCTGCCGCCAGCGGTCTCTTCCTCTCGAGAATTAGTAAAAACTTACTGCAATATGGTCAGGCTTATACGTACGCATCTCACAACCACGAGCTTTGCCATTATAGTAACAATTCGCGCAAGCCCCGCGCGTTGCTGCACGCACAATGGGCACGGAACTAACCACACACAGCAACCATAGCCCCTTTCGATTTTTACACCGCCCACAGGGCTCTCTTGCTTCATCGCCAGATATTTGAATTAAACAAGCCGCAAGGTTTTGGATCCTGCTAGTATAAAGGCGCGACGTTGAGGATGGGTTCAGTCGGGGATGACGCTGCGCGGGTATTGGTAGTAATGCATCGATGATCTTAGAAGACGGGAAACGTTGGACTTCAGGCAGTATTTCTCGGGCGTAATCACCTGTGGCTAAAAGGAATTAGTAAGAGTACCAAGAAGACTAGCCATTTTTAATAAATCATACACTGGCCTTCTGTTCCTGATGCCATAGTCGTGATCACTGATACTGCAATGATATGGAGTAGTTGATGTTTGGGAGAAAATAAGGTTGAGAACACTCGAAGGAGTAGCTTACATAACAGAACAAAGTAGCGGTACAGACTGTATTACTCATCTGCAAACAGCGTTGATCCAATCAGAATAATACCAGCATAAAAGTCAGAGTTGCAAACCAACCGCCGGGTTTCTCGCATTGAACATAGACAAAGTAAACATTAATCAAAACTTCAACTTGAATTATCTCTATGAATATAAGCGCAAAAGCTTAACTACTAGGCTCATTAAATAGAGGAAAATCTATGGATCAGTTTGATATAACGTAGGTGGACAGTCAGCCGGTCAGGACACATGCCCGGTCAGTTTTGCTAACTCTGCTAACTTTTGCCAACCCTAGCACCCACCTGAGGCCAACATATCAATAAAAATTGGCACCAATTGGTGCCAACTGGTCCCAATTGCTTATTTTTAATTGATTTGGTCAATTTAGAGTGGCTGGGGTGGCTGCAGTGCCAGTCTGAAGTGGCTGACTTTTGGTGGGAAAATCGCGTTCCCCACCAAAATGGAGCATTTCAACCATGCAGAATCAACCTCAATCTACACCAGCCAAATCAACTATTTTGGCGGTCCGACGCGGACCGCTTAAGAATGTACTATTATACACTCTGAATCTGACTGACTAGACTCTTCTGCATCTTTCTCACAAGTTCTTGCGTTATGCCCAGTCTCGCCGCAGTTGCCACATCGTCGTTTGCTCGGTCCGCCGCGGTCCGCCTCCTCAGCACCACCACCTTCCCCTCGACTCTTAATTTCTTGGCACGCTGCTGTTAGCACCCTGCTAGAAATTACGCCATTTTACTATGGCACGCACAACTTTGGCCTAACAAGCGGTCAAAAACGCGAAAACTTCGAAACTTGCTTTCGAGATCCGACAACTGCGCAAGCGACGAGACGACGCACCTCCTTGCGTGGCCATCACGAACTTGGAGTAGACCTTGCCCCATCTATATCCAACGTTAGGGAAGGCGTGATGGCTTCTTCCCCCCCGCGCAACGGCGAGGACTACTACCTCCTCCCCGCTCGACCTTCGAGGCCAACCGGCAACAGCGAGGACTACCACACCTCCCTGCTCGAAACGACACGACGGCGGTCGCTACACTACCCTGAGAGGTTTCCCCTACGAGGTTTCCCTCTCAGTTTTTTGGGAATCCAGGTAGACTGTTACGCCGCTTCGGATCAAGGCATGGGCAGAAACTATCATGACGTTGATCTGCTTTGTGAAGATTGGCAGTGGCCAACATCTCGTCACGCGTTTCGAAGGCATTTCCCAGGGCTTCCAGGCAGTCGGGTTGTTCGCACTGGACGCCGCAAATACATGGAGGGTGTTCGTTTTGGCCTTCATAATAACCAATAGCTTCCGAGATTGCTGCGCTATACGGCGTCGGCTCAGCCGTATCTCCAGCCTTGATGTCCCATTTCGCGGGAGGCCGTAAGCCGTAGGTAATGGTGCCATCGTGAAAGATAAATCGTACTGTACGCAATTTTGTAGTTTATCGAAATGAAGTTCGAGTGAATTCGAGACCGACTCTCCGGATTAAAGGCATTGACAAAGCAACAACAACTTGGTTCATTGAATAGTTGGCTCAATCTATTCTTGACAATCGGTGCGATGGAAACTAATCTGAACAGGGCGAGAAACGCAGCTTATGGTTGCATCATGTTGTGTGTGGTCCCTAGTCTTCGGGTATATTTTTAGAGATCGGAGATTCGCACGCCCAAAAACGGAGGCTGCACGCCCTCGAATGACTAATCACGCTTCCCTATGTGCGCCAATTTTAAGTTCACACCTATTCGCCATACAGATAAATAATGTAACTACGTCGCTTCTCATGGTGCACCATGAAGCTATTCCCACACGCTCGAGGGCACTATATACGCTCTATTCGACCTAATTACGTCGATTTGCCAATCGACCAATTGCCCAACTATTGCAAAACACCCTCAATTAGCCCCAATTACGCTTATTTAGCGACGAAGTCGACTTCTAAGTCGATTGCTCGGCTCGTCGCCCGAGAAGTCAATCGCTCAGCCCGTCGCTCGAGAGGTCGATTGGGCAATCGTCAGTGCCCCCACAGACGATTGTGCCCTATGTTTCCTTGCCCCTATCGTCGTTGCTGACGTCGATGTCGTCAACGTCGTCAGCCTCTAGGTCTATAGAGGGCCGCTGGTTGACAGTCTGCCGCCCCGTCCGCTGCCTCTTAGCCGGTTGCCTTGAGCTTGAGGGTATACCCACAAGCGCTGCCGGCGCTGAGGACGTCAGCCCAGATCGTCGCTTCTGCGCCCTCCCTTGAGCATTTCTGCGGTTGAGGTCCTCGTCGTCTAGAGACTGGAGCGTTGTATCGTTGTGCTCCCACGCCGAGTTGATCCTCTGAACTGAGGCTGTCGTCGCCCTCGTTTTGTCGCCTGCTTTGCTGCCCAGACTGGTCGTCGTGGAGGAGGTCTGCTTCGCCATAATTGCTCTTGTGAAGGCGCCTTCCTCGCTAGTCGCAAACGTAGCGGTCTCGCGAGGCCGTCCCTTCGTCGCCGTGACCCTCTTCGGCGAGAGGACTGTCAGCAGCAGGTTTCCGCTCGAGAGATCGCGATCAAGCCAGTAGACTTCGTGAACATCTGCCCTCTCGAGAGGGAGGTTTGCTTCTTCTCTATCGGCCATCCGGCTTGCACAGATTAAGCCGTACTGCGTGTAGATAGGGCAAGTGCAGCTGAGGGCATTGCAACGTCGTGGAAGCTTGTTTTTGAGGATTTGAAGCGCCTGCTGCCTGGTCCTCACGAGAAGCTCAAGGGCTGCCCACGAGACTTGGAAGGGCAGCCTTCCGAGCCAACTAAGCCCATTGTACTTCGCAAGTGAGGCTGTCTTCTGACGGGCTTCCTCCACAAGGAAGCCACGAGCAGTGTCCTCTAGAGCCTCGTGGCAAGCCTCAACCAAATAGAGGGCATTGCCTATCCCGTGGCCCAAATAGACCTTGAGTTTGCGGTGCATACTCTCCGTAGAGGAGGTTGTACGCAAGCCGAAGTTGAGGATTCTGCAGGTCTGATGGGCAGCCCATTTGCCGACGATCTGCTCCTCGTCGTCAACATAGTAGGTCTTGAGATAGTTGAGAATTGCTTTCTGGTCCTTAAACTTCTCTTGCAGACGCTGCCAAGCCGTATCGTAGACCTCACGATCTGTAGAGTATTCCATAAACTTGAGGAGGTCAAATAGTGCCTGTCGGGTATAGGGGATATCCTTGAGCTTGGGAACCTTTGTAGAAATCGTCGCCTTGTTTCTCGCCGGCGCATTGAGAGAGGCTATCGCCGCTTCTGCTTCCTCCTCTTCGGCATCTTCTGTTTCCTCTTCCGCTTCCTCTTCCCCTGGCGCTGTCGGCTTCTGCCACTTCTTCTTGATGTTGAGGACAATGTTCATGTTCATATGGAAGACGCACAGCTGATGGTGCGCCTGAGGAAACTCGTATTCGAGGGCATTCATCAGAGCGTTATCGTAGTCAGTGATGAAGAGGGTTGGGTCGTCAGCTTTGTACTCCTTCAGGAGGAGGTGAACTTGCTCGAGGAGCCATCGGAAGCCGCTTTCTCGCTCGTTATCGATGATCCCCTGAAATAGAGGAAGGTTCTTCTTCGTGTGGGTCACTGCTGTCCCCTGGAAGAACGGCATCTTCTTGTTGTTAGTCGAATATGTACAGTCAAGTGAGAGGCATCGTGAGAAACGTCGTTCTCGGATCCAAGCCATCTGCTGCTTCTCGCACCAGAAGATGCCCGTGACCCTGCCCTCGACGTCCCGAGCAAACCGGTACCAGCAGTCCTTCTCTTCGAGGAACCTCAGCGCTGCTTGGGTCGGGGTATAGATACCTTGCTTCTCCTTCCGGAAGCGAGCCAGCCAGTCCTTCATTGTATTCGGCCCCAGCTGTACCTGAGGGTATTCTCGGCGAAGGGCAGCCTCAAGTTTCTTCGGCTTCGCGAGCGACGGGTCCCGAGCGGTCCGAGCGAGAAAGTCGTGATGTTCGTCTGTGAGTTTTGTCCAACCACGCTGGGCTTCAGGCACGACTTGAGGACCGTGACAGCAGTGTCTATGCTCTTGGATCACAAGCTTCCACTTGCCTGACGTCGACTTGGTCTTATTGGCAATCGCTCGCCATTTGCAGCCGGCTTTAATCGTTGAGGCGTTGTTTCTTGTGGCGGTTGAGGGTCGTGGTGCACCTCGGCTACACCCCAACGTCACTACATCCGGCTTGGATCTCTGAGCGACTGTCAACCACCCTGCAAGCTTCGTAGCCTCATCTAAATCAGCCTTGAGGTCGGCATAAGTATCGTATCCATCATTGAAGAGTTTTAGATACATAGGAGGATTGGAAAGTGCTGGGCGGCGGTGGTTTGTGGCGGTGATGCTGCCGTTCCATTGCTGGCAGTCTGTCTGCCACTGCGCCTCGAGCCCCGAGTAGTCCGGATACTCTGACACCGCTGTAACCACATAGGATTGAAGTTTGACCAGCTAG
The DNA here is from genome assembly GCA_021399435.1 of Diaporthe sp. PMI_573. Taxonomy (NCBI): domain Eukaryota; kingdom Fungi; phylum Ascomycota; class Sordariomycetes; order Diaporthales; family Diaporthaceae; genus Diaporthe; species Diaporthe sp. PMI_573. The sequence continues at coordinate 427,434 of JAJTUP010000045.1, forward strand.
GGGGTATTTTTGATGCTGAATCGATTGATTCCAACAGTCAATTAGTCGGTATCACGAAGCGTTGAGGGTGGGCGCGAGGGTTGAGGTTGGTGCGATGAGGAGGAATAGCAAGCGTGATCTGAGGCTGCATTCGGGCTGCAAAACGCACTGGGTTGCGTGGCCCGGGCTGGGCAAATGAAGCGTTCTGATTGGCTGCAGCAGTGATTAGTCATTCGAGGGCGTGCAGCCTCCGTTTTTGGGCGTGCGAATCTCCGATCTCCTTTTTATCCGGAAGCTTCTCCCACACCTGCTGAGGAGTGAGGTCTTCGTCAAGCCAAGAAGGCACTTTCACAGGGTTTCCTCCACGGTAAAATATCCCATGATTCAGAACCCAGTCCTCATCCTTCCCTTGCATCAACATTGCTGTGGTGACTTTCAGGTCGTCGAAGCTCCACTTCCGATCCAACATTTTGAGCTTCAAACCATCTTGCCCGAAATCGCTGACCACTCTTGGTTTCGACGCCTCTATCTCAGCGACCCATCGTATGAGTAGATCGTCATCTGCCAGACGGCCACCGAGTAATTTTAATGCTTTTGAGATCCCAACAAAATTCTCGAAGTTTGGAGGAGCCATGGCCGAACAATATACCAGATGGACCTGGTCCTTGGTCGTCTGTTTGAGATTGTAGTAGCTCTGGAGCAGAGCTTCGGTACGGACCCTGTGGTCCCCAAGTTGTCCAAGTGCGGTCTTCCTGGAGAGCTGCATTGTCTATGGTATTCAGCATGAGTGCTAGTTCTTTGTATTTGTGACTGAAATTCGTGAAAGGCCGTGGCCGTAGGGTCTTGAGAGAGATGAAAGGAAGCGTCTGGGGGGAGGGGGCGGTTCTCCACCCTTATATACTCGTAGCGCGTATTCAGGACGGATCGAAGGCAGCAGTAGCTCAGACACACCGCCAGAGTCGTCGATTTTATCACGTGTGTGGACATGGCTAGACCTTGATTACCTGAGGCCTCCCGTACTTCCGAAAGCAATCACGATTTCGAGAGCCAGTGAGAATAGGTACAGGCGTTCTTGGTTCCATGCTCCAGGTTCCATGCACCAGATCTAAATAACGAAATCTAGAGGAAAAAGAGGCTCTCCTAATATGGTTGCGAGAACAAGGAGGCCGGATACTAGCAGTATTTTTGTCTTCCTACAAAAACATGATTATGACCCAGTCCTAAAGGAAATACAATATGCGGGGAACAAAACGTGCAGCCCGTTTAGAGCTAGTCGAGCAGAGGATCGAAGTCTACTATCCTATTGTATCGTTTTTCCACGCCGGAGATGTGTTATCGAAAATACGATGTCATGATATAGTGTGGTTATTCGTAGAACAACCCAATCTCTCAGAGAGGATCAGGCAGGCTACAGCCGAGTTTCCGGAACTTCTGCCGTAGTATGAGAAAAAAAGTGACCTAATCAACGATGCCGAAAAGGTCAGGCTGACAAATGATCTTTATATCCCGTTCCGCCACATTTGCCAAGTCGCCATAGCCTGATCATAACATCTCTTGAACCACCAACTTTCATCCGCGACAACCCGCAGCCTCTTAGATGACGGATTCTCAGGAGATACTGTAGAGCTCCTTGTGCGCTTGGTACCTGTCCTGACGCTGTGTGCAGAGGCCGCGACGTTCTCTCTGGCAGCCGGGACACCCGCTACGGGAGAAGAAAGGTTACTCTTTGAATTCGTAGCCGCTGTCGACTTCTTCTCATCCTGAGCCTCTCTCAAAGCTTGAACCCTCTCTCTGAACCTTGCTGCTGTCTCGCCGCCGGCAACTGGTTGGCCAACATCAACATGGGGAAGTCTCAGGTCCGCCGCGGCGACCCACTCAGCAGGCAGGGCCTTAAGGGCCTGCTTTGAGAACGTGAACGCCTTCTCGGGCGGTGGAAATGTGAAGCTGCCGGGCTCGCCGGGCTTGTCATCGAAGAAAAGCACGGGGAAGACACGCTCGTTGACCCTTGGGCCGTCTTCCTCGAAGCCTTCGTTCCAGCCCGTAATGATGGGCTTCATCTTGCGGCCCTTCGCTTGTGTACGGACGCGACTGATCCTGTAACAGTCCGGCAGATCCCGAAACAGATTAGCCTGCCAGATGCTGAACTTAATGCCAATGTGGCGCTCCCAGGCGTCCCAAGGAAGGGGAGTACACATCCACCATCCTTCGTTATACGCATCTTTATAGAAGGCTTGGCAGCTGTCGCCTGGTACTGGGTTTATGACACCATTGAAGAAACCATCCTTGTAGTGTGATGTGTTGATCTCGGATGTGGTTGGTTTAGGTGATATAGTGGGGTGGGCAATATTTTGAGGTTCTTCGGGCTGAGCCGTTGGGACGTCCGAGACTTTAGCTGCAGACTCTGGTGGAGAGGCATTTTGTGGTATAATTGACCGTTGACGTCGACGCCCGGATCAGCGGTCGGATTCGATATTTGCCCGCGAGGAACGTGCCCAGACCCAGGGATGGGGCTGTTCTCTTTTGACGACGGCAATGCGTCGCTCCGACGACGGTTCGAGCCGTGATCGAGAGTTTCATCTCCAGAATCAGTGGGTAGTTCCGGGCAAGAGCTACTGTAGACACGCTGCTTTTTTCCACCTTCTGGGCTTGAACTCAATTCAACCGAACTGAAATTGCCAGTGTTAGATACGCTGGACGAATTCTTTGCTTGGCTAGCGGTAGGCTGATGCTGAAGAGGCATATTGGAAGACGCAAAACTAAGATAACGAAAATCTTGAGAGACTGGGGCTATCGAGAAATTGCAGTCCAAGGACTCTAGAGGGGGCGGAGAAAGTGAAATAAAACGGCTATCGTTCTATGGTTGGTGGCCTAATAAGATAGTCCTTTCTTAGCGCTGTGGAGAAAGCAACCAATACGACGAATGGGTTCAATTGTGTCTGTCTGAAGCTAAGTTTCGAGCGGTCTGTACGGAAGGCACAATGTGCCTATATGAAGTGCTTCCGCTGCTCAGTGATGTTATTGGATTGGATTGGAGCTGGATCCGAGCCTCGATCCAATCCAGTCCAGACGTGGGGACAGGCAGCCTCCAGGATATCCAGAACCGATCCAGTTCATATTTTTACCCTTTTGGGACAATCAATGAGCCGCTGAATAAGCAGACTTGGAGTAGAACTGTTCTTGTCCTTGGGTTATGACACCACCTAACTACGGAGCTCATGTTCTCTAGCAACTTGCGTCTCCAGTATGTTCTTCTCGCTTCCATCATCTTCGCCGCCTTCCTCTCCCTCACCCAGCCCATCCGCCCCAACTGTACTCCCTGCCTCACCCTCCATCAAACCGATGGCAGAGTCATCAAATGCCTTCTGCTCCGGGCGACCATACCAAGCTCGTAAGCACTCGCTGGCTTCAATGACGTCCATCCGGAGCCGTGAGCGATGATTTGGTGTTTCGATTCCAGGTGGTTTAAGGTAGTACAATTGCCCTTGCCGGAAATAGGAAGTCCCTGTTGGCGCTGCTGCTGTTCGCACAGATAACAGTACCAGAACGTCTTCGTCGGGTCCTGCTTGAGTTGTATGTCTTCACCATACTGCCAGACGACTGATGTCCTTTTCTTGGTGTGCTTTTGGGACTTTGCCACAACAGAGTAGCGTACATATTGCTTCCCATTCAGCTTGAATTCGTCGGGTTCGATCAGGGTTCCGTCGGGGTCGTTTGGGCGAGGACTAATATATGTTGGAGCAAGAATAACTCTGTCAGAATCAGGACGGCGACCGCTGGCAGCACCGAAATAGCTGGAGATAGTGGCCATGGTGTAGCTGGTGAGTGGACTGTTCAGACACGTCTGCCACAGTAGAAGGACTGCTGAAGTCGCGAGCGACGCGTTTGCCTCCGTGCTTTTAATAGCGTAGCAATCTGCACGCGTTGGATGTTAACCCAATAGCGGAACGATAGTTCGCGCGTCGTGTCGTGGTCTGCGACGGCAGCTGCGACGGGAGACTCCTCATGACCACTCAATTAGGCTTAGCTCTTGCCTTATCAGGTTAGACCATTGGAGCTCCAGGAGCTGGTTGCCAATCAATCCAATCCAGTCCAAATCTTCGAGAAACCCAAATCCAGTCCAGCCATTTTCCGACAAATCCAGTCCAATCCAAATTGCCTCCAATCCAATAACATCACTGCCGCTGCTGACTAAGCTCAGCATTGAAGTGATCCCAGGGTGGCACCAACAAGATACAGGCTGCCAGTAACCAGGATGTGCGTCGTGTTGGCTGCACCAGCGTTCTCCCTCGCCGTCCGAATAGCTTCTTGCACGCATGCGGCAGTCCAAACAGTAGTGCCTGTTGGTTTGATGCTTTTCCAGATCTCATGATAGCGCCTCAAGGTCAACTCGTCCTCTTTTGAATATTTGCCTGATCTAAATGTTAGCCCTTTCCTTTGCCACGGTTTGAGAAGAAGTACTTTTGTCCGTGTGGTATGTCGTAAATATCACGTGATCAATGGGTCCGTAGAGGGACTCCGCTAAACGCCTAACAACACCCTCGCCGTCTCGGGCTGTCGATTGTTGCGCGAAAAGAACAATCCGCATGGCTGGTTCCAACAGTTGTGCACTATCGTCTGTAAGTATGTGTCGCAGCCCGGTTTTTTTCTTCTGCGAAGCGGCTCAATACCTTCTCAAGGATGTTCTTTCGAACCAGTCCGTAGCTTTTGTTATACTGAGTTCATTATGCGCTCCGTCCAGAAGCCAGGTGATATTGCCGTCCTTGACAAACTGAAAGCGCCCTGGCCAGTTGAATTGCCGTATCCCATCTGTAATATCCTGTTGTGATAAGCGGCGCGGTTGCCCGTCTGGTGCTGCTCGTCGAAGGAATTCATCGCTTATTGCTCGCGCAAGGGAGCAGTTGAGGCGCTGTACATCACTTTCAAAATCCCCAGGTAAATTGTGATCGTCGGACACAAAATGAAGCGACACTTGTTTCTCGTCAGCCCGATCCTGGAGAATAACAGACACATTTTGCTCCTGCGGAACAGAAATTGCCGCAGCGCCTCGTTTGAAGATGCCAGCCTTATGCCAGGCAATATTCTCAATGGTTGGACCGAGATCGAGGATATGATCGACACCAATGCTTGTGATTGCAGTTACAACCGGATTTTCAACAACATTGGTAGCGTCATATTCGCCGCCATGGTGGGTTTCGTAAATGGCCACATCAACATCTTCGCGAAGAAAGGTATGAAATGAGATCAAGGCAAGGAGTTGTAGGAAGCGGGGTTCTCCATCCTTCCCCCAGATAGAGAGGCGGTCGCACACTTCAAAGACATACTTGGCAAAAACAGCCGGAGGTAGTGGTCTGAAATTGATGCGGATTCTTTCAGTGATATCAAGGAGATGGGGCGATGTGTATAGTCCGGTCTTGAGTGGAAAGGATACCCTTTGTCCGTGCGCCCTGAGCAGTGATTCAACAAATGCACAGGTACTGCCTTTGCCCTTTGTTCCGGCAATGTGAATGATATTTAAGCCATCAACCTTGGAGGCCTAACCTTGTGAGAAGTTGGACGTAGGACACCGGGTGCTTCGGCGGTTGGGGGAGGGGGGGGGGACAGAGAACAAACCGGATGCCCGAGCTGCTGTAGCCACTCTCTCATCCCTGATAATGGTGGTGTACCCTTGAGAGAGGGTGTACCGTTCGGGAACGATGCCTTGGGGCGATTTGAATCTGTTGGCCTTGATGACCGTATCCTTTTCTTCAGGTATGCGACTGCGTGCTATAACCCATTTAGCGTACACAGTGGTTATAGTCGCATTTGCTCTACCGACCTCGAATGTTCTGAGCTCCATATTATCGAACGGGTCGGAAGTAATTCAATGCTTAGGGATGCCTAGATAGCAAAGTATCGTCAGATGCTCATGTCACGAGTGTCGAATTGTGCCCACTGCTCGATGGGTTGCGTCAACTTTCCGGACTGCCCCGCACCGGGCCCGGAGAAACCTGGGCGCCGAATCAGTGCACTACTCCCCGCCTGGCCAGCTCCGTCGCGACATCACTTATTAGGACAGGTCAACAAACACCCTAGCTGTCCGAATAGCATTTGGACATGGGTTCGTACGTATTTGTCAGCAGCCCCTTCAGCTACTTATAGCAACCCACTGGTCCGCATGAACCAGTGAATAGCTGAGGAATACTAGTCCTTTTTACTTCGTATTCCCGAACTGAGGCCTCACCCAATACCTTCCAACACTAGCCCATTTGATTGAATCTCTCAATACTCAGTTGTGATTACTATGCCCAACGACGTCGACCCTCTCGATCACATTAAGAGAAAAACCAAATGGAGATCCGAATTTCGGGGCCGACTGACAAGGGCGACAGACTTCTTGCAAGGGAACCGGCCCATCACCTCTGCTCAAAAGGCCCACATCGATGCCTTTGCACAAGTCCTTTACCAAAACCCCATATATAAAAATGAGGTGGAAAACCTGACATCTATCGAATTTGAGATTTTATGCATTGCGTCAACCTACAATCAAGCCATGCGTGATGCCGAATTCTTCGTAGTTTCTGAGCTTGAGGTGACTTTCTCAGACGGCTTCGTCAAGGCGGAGAGGCGCAAGGAAGTACGCGAAACAATTTCAAAGAATATCCCGTTTCTGGAGTCGATATATGGTAAAACACAGTCTAATGGTAATACACTTGCGCTTCAATGTTTGTTACAGCTACCACTAACTGCAAGATAATAGGACTCAAAGCCCAAGATGAAAACCGTATCAAGGACATAAAAGAATGGCTCAGCTGTACTTCAAACAACCGGGACATACAGTACCTGGTCAATCGTATGCCAATTGAGCAAACGACAAACGACGTTCAGATCATGACTGATGGAATATAGTGCTTGTTGCCCATCTGGCTGAGGATAATCACACACCTGGGCCTGAGGAACCGCAGCACTTTAGCTTCTCCATATCGAAATTGACGTTGAGCCCGCCTCGTCCGCTCTTCCTCAATGATGATCAGCGCACCATCCTAGGTTTAATTCAATGCGCGGGAGGTCAAGTCCCGCGCTGTTTTTTTGCGCCTGCTATGGTCTGGACAACATTGGGCGAACCAGGTCTGAATACGATCACTGTCCCCGAGGTTCTAGACGACGAGGAGCGGACAGAAATGGCACTCCAATCCTTGCTCGATAGTTCTATCCTGCTCAGCAACAAGGAAAACGACACTCTCATGGTCAACCCTGAAGTATCTAGCCAAACGGAGCAAGATGTCGACCATTGGAGGGTGACGACCTTAGCTGCCACGTGCCGAGCTTTTCCGGAATGGCCTCACCTTTTAGCAGAGTAAGTACAGCGGCTCCCTTAGGTGTTCCTAGCTTATCTGACACGCGTGCAGTCCTGTAAAATGCAGGTCTCTGATCCCTATCGTCCGCAACGTACTGTCGTATCTTCCTAGGGTATCCCTAGGCCACGAACTACAGTCAAACCTGATGGGAATGTGCATCTCGGCATCCTTTTTCGGCTCCCTGTCATGGAAAGGAAGCATGCTTAAGATCGCATCAGGCCTGAGCACAGGGGACACCGTTACCAGTCACAAGCTCGGGATGCGGATTCGAATGTTGTATCGGTTATTGCGCAGGAATGATACACCGGTTGAGGTCCTGGATCCGCACTTGTTCATCAACAATCCTCGTTCCAATGCTCAGTATGGGGAACAGATTATCCTCGAAATGCAGGTTCTCCTTGATCAGAGAGCTAGCATAGGGGACATAGAAGAGAATTTCGCAAAGTTCATACCGGGGCATCCCAAGTCGACGCAAGAGCGACAGGTCTCACTCCGGGGGGAAGAGATCATCATCAAGGCGATGCGGTTCCAAGGTCGTTTGGAGGACGCCAAGGAGAGATACGTCGAACTTATGACCCAGTATCGGAAAGACTCCATACCAGCGAGGTTTACAGCGTCCTTTGCTGAGCTTCTTTGTGACCTGGGCGACACGCAACGGGCGCTCCACATATTAGGGTCAGAGTTTGACTATCGAAATAAAGGCGCGGGGAGGCGGCTAGAGATGGCTGTTTCTCAAGCTCACCTCACAAAAGGCCTATGGGACTTTGCGAGGGAAAAGTTTGGTGAAGAATCAAGGAGTTCATTGAATCTCGCCAGAGCTCGTTTCAGAAGCACCATAAACTCTCTCGAAGGCGAAGGCCTTCACAGGCTCTGCCAAACGAACAGAGGGCACTATTTCGTCGCTTGCGCCGGTTTAGCTATGATAGAACATATCTCAGCCCTGATCCTGATAAGAGAAGGGGCCATTCCGCATTGCGCATCGGTCGAGAAACAGTTGAAAACGGCATTGCAGGCCTGGCACACCGCACACTTCGCGCATGAAGCCGCGAGAGCTAGTTGGTCTGGTCAAGGCTATTCTGAGGTGGTCATTCTCTTTTCCAAGAGCCAACTACTACACCATCTCAGAGACCCTGGCGCTAAACAAGTCATGGACTTGGCTAAGCAGAAACACATTCAAATAGGCCGGCATTTTCACGTTGTCGCTCACGGGACGGTCTGGCTACAAATTCTGAAGCTTTGCCCTGATATGGATGGCAGGGGAAGGATGGCATTCTGGGAAGTTGCACTCAATGAGAGAGAGCGGTGAAATCGAGGGGATTGCAGGCGAGCCGGGTTGGAGGCGGGCGTGGCGGTACACTGATAATGACTGATTGGCAAAAACACGTTGTCCGCCCCAGTCAACGAAATCACATATCAGTAAAATGTTTTCCCCATTGAGTCTTGCCATTTACGGTAATAAATTTGTCGGCATTGAATCATAAGTAAAAATGAGTTTTGTCCTTTTTACTCTTTCACAAAACTGGAAACAGGAAACCGTGTACACGTCTACTCATACGCGAAAGGAGGGGCAGGGCGATAATACGCAGGTAAGATAAAAGGCAGAGATGGCCTCCAAGGCTGAAAAAGCGCGGTATGAGGATCAGACTAGCATCGCTACTATGGTATAACCTTCCTGCTTGATTCCACTTTTCTTCCACTCCAAGCCTTCCCATGGACCTACCTACGTCGCCAATGTCCACCCTTAGTCCTAGCTCGCCTACAACATCATGGTCTTCCAGCTATAGCTCCGCCCCAACCCTTGCTGATAACAGCAGGGCGAAGATTGCAGAATCAGCAGCCTTAGCATCCACCGTCCTAGCTAGGGACACCCAAAGGGTTCAGTTATTACTAGACTTAGGTATAACGTTAATAAGGCCACATACCTGGGTTTTATTCGATGCATGTCTTTGCGGCCTGGAAATGCTATATGTATTACTATTTGGTAGTAATATTGATCTCAACATTCCTCTTACCCAGGGTTGGGGCGATACGATTCTCCATTTCCTCCTCCGGACGCCTCAAGAACGGTTTGAAGACAACAAGGAAGACATTATAAGACTTTTAATACGTACTGGTGCCAGCCCGTTCCGATGTAATCAGTTAGGAGATACAGCTTCCATCTCCTAGCAGGAGATGTCAGGCCGACAGAGGGGCATAGGCTTCTAAGGCTGCTCAGGAGCGCAATCGCACCCTTGGACTGTATCAGCATGTGCCGCTTCTCGAGTCCATCATGCCTGGCCTCCGCTCGGGTCTGGGGGTTAGGTTGACCATGAGCCAAGGCTTGGGCCGAGGAACGGGCGGGTACCCGCTTTCTGAGCCGGCCTTCCGATTCGACCGTTTTCTAGCGTCTAAGTCCTCATGGCATCGTAGATAGTTGTATCTATTGAAGGGGTAATGCTTTTAACAGTGACCTTCTAATCTAATTCTGTATTAGTGTGCTGTCGGAAATCTTAGTTGGGCTGTGCGTAGTCTGCCCAGCTTGTTTATCAACCTGTAGCTATTGCGAGACACAACTCGTAATCTGACGCGTCAAGCACTATATTCAAGTGCCTTCGCGTGACTCCGGCCTTCCACACACGAACACAAATTGCCCGAATTAGACAATGATAAAAGCCGCCCATATCCCACACTAGCACAAGATCTTGTTCTACTCAAACATGGCATCAAAGGTGCAGGAGAAGGAATGGAAGTGTATATTCTGCTATAGGTTATGAAAGAAAGAGCGGCTGTCACTACTCAGCCCTTATGACAAATCCTGTAGGTGTTTAGCTTCGATGGCTCCTGGGAAACCTTCGGGCCAGGTGCAATACAACTAGGCAACCTGGGACAGCATAGCCTTCATCTCCGTCGCTCGCTCCACAGGTAGTAAAACCACGATTCGAGCACATTCGTCCGCAGCCCTCGGTATGATCATCGAAATACATTTTGTGTATTACTCTTGCCTGAGACGCTCTTCCTGATATACCGGACCAGATAACACCGCTTCTGTTAAAGTGCTGCCAAAGAAGAGGGGGATAATATCTGTGCGGCAGCATTCGAGCTTTGATCTTGGTTCAGGGAGCAGCCGCGTGTGCCCAATACAGACGTACCAGATCCCGGCGTCGTGCTCCAAGCAGACCCCAAACAGCTCATTAGCTATTCTTTCGGTCCTTTTAAGCGTCACATCAATGTTGAAAGAGGCAACCCGATCATCCTGTGTAGGTGCTAAGGATACAGCGGCGGCCAATGTGCCATCCAGCTTCGATTGTCGCAGGATCGCTCCTGCCAGGTACTCGGGGAAAAAGAAGTTGCAGGCAGTGATACAGGCTTCATCCATACGCCAAGAGCGATCGTTCTCATGCAAGTCGTCCTGATGCGACGTCTGAGAGCTGCTGTCGTCACTTTGTTCAAGTCCTGCCCCGTCGGAGGAAGTCTTTCGTACTTGATTGCGAGTAATGTGGCGCTGACGACTTTTCTTGAGCCATTGCTCCATGCGCGCTGCGTCGGGCTCCAACGCTTTCTTAAGCTGGTCTGCAGCTGCCTGGCGATCTGTGACAGACAGTTGATCGAGTTTTTTGACTAACTTCTTTCGCAGAGACTTGGCGGGTCGTTTCCTTTTGCCCTCCGCTATGTATTTGGTGAACAAATAGGCCGCGCAAGCTGGCAGGCCACCGTGGTCGAGGAAGATTCGTTCTGTGGAGTTTGTGTGGGCTTTGTCCACGTCGACTAAACGTTGCGGAACTCCCCTGGGGCCTTGGTGCGGGTTCGGATTTCATGGAGAAGTAGTTTGACTTGTGCTTGAGTGAGACACATTATGGAGGAAGTTATAACATCAAACAAGTGGATTTATTGGGCTGATCACGGGTTCCAAAGGGATTAGACCTCCTTTATGTGCTTGCCAGGACCTACCCGTGCACCCTTTGCTCGCAGTCGTTCTTTCACTTTACCCTTGCAACACCACACCACTCCCAGGGGCAGTCCCAGTTGGGAATAGAGTACGCTGCGTGTGTGTGGCGCGTGCAGAGAGAAAATGCATGGTGTGGATGGCTTTACTTCCTTTGACCAGTCGTGTTTGAGCTAGACCATGGCTAGGTTCACGACACAATTTCAGCAGGACTCACAGCCTAGGATCAAACGGACGATGCAACACAATGGCTGACCACTGTCCACACACACCTGAAAGTATAATTCATCGGGGATGCCGGTTCACTGCCCATGACTATGGCCGGGGAATCTCCTCGCTAAACAGGTTTCTGGGGCCAGCTGAGCGAGATGCCGGCTCCTACCTGGAGAAAGTACTGTACGAGATTTTGGACGCCGGTCTGTCATTCAAGTTCACGGCGGGCATTCATCTAGACCAGGTGCTCATGTCCAGTGGCTGGGTATCAACCAACTGGCTCTAAGATCAAAATCACTTCTAACGACCGCTGCCCAGGAGGCGGAAATGAACTTAGGAGGCATCGCTAGATACGCGCCAACAGAAGCACAACGAGGTGGCGTCCGGTGGATGTTGTGGAGGTGCATATGACCTCAAATACCATCTCAACTTGTGGCATCTCCCAGTTCGCTCCACGGTTCTCCACGGTACAGGAATCCATGGCAGGATTGAGAGGCTGATTAGACCAGGCCATAATTATCGCAACCCGAGGCCCGTCTCCGTCTCTCCTCGGATGTTGTTGCCAATCAGGTTCTGGTATTCTCAGTACACAATAAAGGCTATGAGGCGTATCAGCTACTTACGAGGACAGTCTCTATCGATAAAGAGTGGCTCAGGAATGGTGTCTGGATCAGTGACCGTCGCGTTTGCGCTTTCCAAATAAACCAAAGAAGACATGTTGGCGTGATTTTGAAACCAAAGGCCGTAGCCGAGTTGGTAGACTTTGACTTGACCTAGATCCTTTCGGGCTTATTCCTCAGTGGAGGAAGGATATTGGGCTCAGTGCAACTGCCGGGCAGGTCCAAACTCTTGAATATGTTGGTTTAGAAGAGCAGAAGGGAAGCGTTTGGGGGAAGGGACCAAGATGAGGCCAAGCAGAGAAGCAGAAAACGGAAGGCCAGGTGATAGAGCCCACCTGTCCCCCTCCCCACACCCTTCCCCGAGCCATGTCCCATTTTGAAAATACACCCTTGCACAGTACACTGGGATCGTCGAACCCTTATCTCCCGCATCTGGAGACTTGCAGGGCAGGGCCTCCTTGCAAAGCATCGCCTTTACCCAGGTGCTCATGCACACCTTTCAGGATTAGCTCAAACATCCGAGGGAGCCACCTTCTCAATCCATCGCATTCTGCAATGTTGATATAAGTACTCTTCCTACCTTCTCAGCAAAAGACCCCATAAACCTCTACTCTCAGCTTGCCCGCATCACATCCTTTGAACGCAGCCGCTCAAGCCCAAAACAACAGCTCAAAATGCATGACATAGTGTTGCAGAAAGACTCCAAGATATGGCGTTCTTGGTACATAGTTGCATTTTTATCAACTCTTCTCTTGATGGCACTCCATATTCTTGTCATGATACTCGAATTGTACAAGAAACGCAGAACCCCACCACACGAAAGACCCAAGGTATCTTTGCTAATACAACATCACGACCTTCATTACATTTATTGGGCCGCGCGTGTACCGGCCTATGTTCTGGGTGTTGTGCTTTTTGCACTGGGATACTTCGAACCGGTGTTCGGGATACATGCTATAATGCTGGGAATCTACTACAGTCTATCAGACGAGGTATGTCGCTACACCGGAAGAAATTTGACAGATTAACTGATTCCCCTAGTCGTTTTTTTTCATTTGCCTTTGGCGCGACTCATGGAAGAGATGCAAGATGGCTGGGGCGATTGCATATAATAATGTGGTACTTGGCCTCCTCGTCGGGAGTGTCCCACTAGCCCAGCAGTGTCCATTTGAGGCCAAGATAGTTGTCTTGGTTACGTTTTCCATCTGTCGCCTGTGGTCCATATGGGAATGCTGGTCCTTTCGGCAGCGGGTGCCTCGGCGATGGATTAACGGCATGCTGGTGGTCATGGTGTTCTTCCCAACTGTGTGGGTCGCCATGCTCATCGAGGAGTACGGTTGGTTCTTGCTGGTAAGAAATGCTGTGTGATATACGGAGATTTACGGCTAATTAATACTGCAGACTGTATACTTGTCATGCGTTACCTGCGAAGTCTCTTATTTTCGAAAGCTTTGGGTCCTCGGCCCCCGTGAATATTGGCGAAAAAGCCAGGGCGAGCCTTCGAAGGCAGGAGCTGGCGTGACAGGAGCTGGCGAGACAGAAGCTGGCCGGTCAGACTCGCTGGCGTGTCTTTGTTGCCCCGAGGACGTCCATGAACTCACATAATTCGACTCCAACGAGTAGATGCCGGCCATGCTTCAGCAGGATCACAGCAGCAAGGAAGGGAGAAGGGGGTGGTGGGAAGACATTTGTATGACGTGCGACAATGTTATCACGGTGGTGATCACACCCTATCCGGAGGGAGGGCATGAAATGTACAGAGATGGTTCGACTGTGGAGAATATTCGGGATCATAACTGCTTCAACTGTTTATAACCCCACACAATAAGGTGGGAAAGCACTCCGTCGACAGCGACTCATCAAGGAGACAAGATTGAAGGAGGCAGATGTTCGTGGAATTGTACCCTCAGAAGGTATTTGCACAACTACCTTCTTGCTCAACCATACTATAATGACCAGTAGGTTCTCATGGCCTGGGAGACATTGTATAGAATGTCAAAAACGAAGTAAGTCCTCAAACCCCCTCTCTCCTCCACGAGTAACTCGGGATCCCCATACTTGGAAATAATGATCTCCTGCCCAATCAGCTCGATCACAATCCGTACAGCTGCGTTGGCGGATTTGCAAACTTGAGGCCAATGACTGCTCTTTGTAAACATACTTAGGAAAATCCGTCTTGCGGCCATGGTGAGGGTGAAGAGGGGCCGACCCTCTGATAGACCCGCCGAAACTACCATACCATGACGAATATCACACACCCCCAGCCGAGAGGAATGTTAGTGCTGCACTCCAACCAGCTACGACGGCTCCACTGATCTGACGCGCAGGGTGGAGACCGACAACGTTCTCTTTGACAAGGGAGTCGACCAGGCAGATTCTATGTCCACTCACCCGCAGCAAAGCTTTGGAGGATCTTCAGCCCCGGAACGGGTCCGAGGAAATAGATCGGGAGGCAAGCGCGTGCAACATCCCTCGTTTCTTAGGCACCCCAAGGACGGTTACAACACAGGCGCGGCCCGCAGGTAGCCCTCATAGCTGAAAGTCGTGAACAGCAGCGTGACGGCGAAGCTGGAGCTGAGTTAGAGCCCAACATCAATGTTCTGTGCAGAGTGTCACGGTAGCATGACAAGTGAATGGGCTGCAAAATGTCCTCATGGTGTGCCCGGAACATGCCAAGTTGTCAGAAGTGTATCCATCCAGCCATTTCAAAGGTTCCAACTCGCTCAGACAGGTGACCACCGCGGCACACCGCACATCCCACGTTCTAACCCCGGTTGGAACTTGGCGCCGTTTTCTTAATCTGAATTCCTGCCCTGTTCCATGGTCAATTCGATAGAGGGCTTCGAAGCGAATGAGCTAGTGCGGACGCTGTCGCTTGTCGTGCAGACAGTCGGCGGACAAGTCTTCCACAATGGGGATGGACCGATGCTTCCATTATGTCCCGTCCTGCCCCCCAGGGGTCCAGGGCGAGGAAGCCGTGTGGCACAGGCTTGCTCGCTGATCCTCCCGAGGCGAGCACGACCAACAAAGCAACATGTATATGCACTCTCAACTCGTCTCCCGTCTGGAACACACTGCAGAGATGGCGGCAGAGTTACGGCCCGGGGATCCCTAGGACTGGGAAAGCATGAATGCTTCTGCTGAGGCAGGAGGCCGTCATTGGAGTTTAAAGTGGCGCGAAGCCTCCCTCCGAAAAGCTCTTACTGCTCATGCAACCTTTTCCCCCGCCTTTCAGGCAAAAATGCCGGACGAGAGGACAGGACTACTGAGCGCTCCGGTGGGTCCGTCCACGACGGGTGACGGCTCCCAGGGGTTCTTCTCGTATGACCGTGACCACGCAGCCCGGTCTGCCGCTTACAAACTCGGCTCTTACTGTTTGAAATACACTGCCTATTGTTGTTCAGGCCAGCTGTCTACTGTACTTAGCATTCTTTGTGAGCTTTGCACTCTCAGAGCGCGAAAAAATTGGGTGGAGATATCTATATCGTTTGAAGCGGCTGTATTCAAGGCATTCAGCGCTGAATGCGCCACCCCTGAGCCATCAGTCGCCGCCTTGGAGCAAGCATCCAAGGCGAATCGAAAACCTACAGCGATTGCTGACGCCCTTCAGGCCTATCTCGGGCTGATCGACCAGGCTATCACAATGGTCATGGCGTTCTCGAAAGCTGGTTGCAGCTGGGTGTTTGCATGTGTAGTTGCTGCGATAATCCTGGGTATAGCATTTTTCCTTCAGCGAAACTCCAAGGAGGCCATTGCTGAGGTGCTGGCGAATCGACGTCAGAAGGAAACTGAAGCGTGAGTTCACCGTTCCTCACGGCTTCAGAGTCCAGACACTAACCACATTAGACAGTGGCAACGATCTCTTTTCAACTTACGCAAATAGTCAGCGGAAGCTATTGCAATCGGAGTGCGACCGTCGACACTTCGTCCTCCTCGTTTTCGGCTTTCTCATGGTCGTCGCGAACCCCCCCGAACCACACAACCTCATGCTCGCCCTTCCTTCGATCCTCCACACAGATGAAAAGTTGGGCAAAATGTGGAAGGCCACAGCCGATATGCAAACCTCCTTGCTGTTTCTGCGGGCACATTATCCGCCAGACCAAGCTCCCCAACAAGAGATCACACAACACCCGGCATCTCGCCCACGTCCGGCGTCCCGACTATGTGAGATTTGGGGGGTGCTGAGAGACTCTACCCTGGCCACGAATGCGGCGGCGCTGAGAGACTCTACCCTGGCCACAAATGCGGCCCAGATAGAGCGTATCTGGAGGGGGGCTGGAAATATAAGGTCGAGGTGGCATCACACTGGGGCCGTTCCGCCGATTGATGGGGATCGATCATTTACCGATATGGCGTTGACGTAGCTTTCGATGAACCAGCCATTCGGCATCTTCCAGAGGTGCGTGAGACTCGAACGAACACGGTTCCTTGAAACTTCCAAGCGAGCGGGGCAGATGGGCAGATGGGCAAACATCTAGACCGCGTCCACTCAGCCATCAGAGACAAGCAGAAACGCAGGAGATGCCCACCCTACGAGACTTGCATCATCACCGCTCAAATAGGAGATAAATGCGTGTGTTGTCTCAAAAATTGCCCGCAGCATCCCATCCTTCCCATCATAGAGCGTGCCTGAATGCGACGGTAGTTTGAGCACCTGGGGAACATGGACTGTGGTAACATGGTCACAGTATAGGCGTCAAGAAGTGTGTGCTCGGGAACATGAAATGTGTCAGGGGTGTCGGTGAGCTAATGCAAGCACCCTGGGAACATGAGCCGTAGTGTGCAGACAGTACACGCTAGACCTATTCAGGGTGAAATTTTGAACAGCTTTCAAGACTCCGTGCAGTTTGCGCTCGGCCTGACGCATCAGCCTTGCCGTGCCACCCTAGGAAAATCAGGAAGGTGTCCAAGATCAAATCCTGTCAGGGGGGCAATTTTTCGAAATGAGGGAGGGCTCGAAATACAAGGTGGAAGTAACGTCGTGCTGGGACCATTCCGAAGAGATGATTGTAGAGCAGGGTACATTGATTAAATGATGTTTAATGAGTGTTATGGACGCAAATTGACTGAAATATCCCAGTGCCTGAGATTCCCACGCAGACGGTTCAATCTAACCTCCCAGCCAGAAAAGCTAATAGGAAAACATCTAGACGGCGTACACTCAGCCATCAGAGATATGCCGAACATAGGAGATCGCGCCCACCCAACTAGATTCCCGCCACCTTGGCTCGAATGACAGAGGAACCTGTGTGTGTGACTAGGGAATTGTCAGACAATATTATTAGCGTGGCAGGAAAACAATACGCACCTTGACGCATCCGCTACGATCGTGATTTCTGACTGTGTGTTGGTTCCCCGGGTCACGCTGCAAATGACCACCGTCTTTATGTGCGATTGGCTGTGCGAGATGCAGAACACTGCGCCAGATGGTGTGGTGCTCATGGTAGCAGGGTACTTGAAATGGTTGACGAAAGTAAAGGCAAGTTTGTGTTACACACCGGGTGAGCAGATCCAAGAAGACTGCTTTTTAAACCTTACTGCGACGAAAGCTGCTCTACTCGCCGGAGATACTACTGCAGCTTGTCCCCCCCCCCACCACCCACACACACACCTGTCCCCTGCTGTTCCAGGGCGGCCCTCAAACCAGCGTTGTCGAGCGGGAGCAGACGAGACCAATACAAAGCAAGACCCCTACAAGACACAATTGGATTTCGCAGGCTCCTGATTCCGCGAGCGGGGCATTTTCAGTAAACCCCTGCCCCAGACCCCTGAGTATGCGTAGTGTGTTGTGTTGATGCTGCGTAATTTGCATCAACTGGCGAGATACTTCAATTCGGGTAGCTGCGACCATCCGCGCTCGCCGGTAGGGAGTGACACCGATCTGCATCATGCGAAGTCACCACTAATTCACATCCCCTACGATACTTTTAGCCCGACCTGCACATTCTGCACTGCTTAAGGGCTTGGCACTTCTTGATCATGCAAAGCATCGGTACTCTAGAACCAATGTGCTGTTTTATAGATGCCCTGGGGCGCGGAAGGTTGCCCCCTCGAGGCAACTTCATTCTCATCCATACTCATCTACCTCCACAGCCAGTCCGCGCCCTCAATATGCATGTCGTCGTCTCCAACCATGCCGTATCGGCTACCTTTGACCTCAATGATCTCGGGGGGAGGAACGTCTCTACGGCATCTCTCACACTCAAGCTTCATAAATCCAATGAGAAGGGCGAAGATTGCGGCACATGGGTGGAAAAAACTCACGAAGTCCAAAAGAAAATGACCGGTGTATGGAACGAGTGGGATGGGAAGTTCAACTGGCTTGTTCCACCTAGTGATTTCTATGGGTACTACTTTTGGTCGCTTACATGCAGCACGAAAGTGGTTAAGATCATTGACGAAAGTGGGGAGATGAAGGTGGGGGAGGAGACCGTGACGGGCGCAAAGATGAAAACAGTTGTTTATTATTACTGTAAGTGCGCCAGTCAGTCGCATCTCTCCTTTATCCGGCAAGCAGCTGTCGTGATACTTTGGATCCATCGATTAACAAAGACAGTTATAGACCGAGTAACAGAGACAGGGGATTTCGAGAAATGGGAATAAGAGCTGCGTGGCGTTAGGTGTGAGGGTTTGCCTGATTTTCGGGGAGACGGATCGACAGAATTGGACGTAGATAACTTGACGGGTTGAGCGCTCGGTCTTTTTGAGGTCTGTGTTGCGATGCCGTCCACTTCTGGTATTTTGGAATATATATGTGCGTTTCTCCTGGCTCTGCCCACACCCAGTTCATGTCCGAGACCGTTACGAGATGATCCGTGGCAACGGTGGTGAGCTGATATGTACAGGAGGATGACGGTATCACAGAGGGGTGTTTGCAGACGTGTCTACGGCGAGCAGTTCCGTCCGGACGAAATGCGTTGCTTCCGTGGGACACATTGCAGGACAGACCGATCCTGAGACCTGTTCAAGCACGCTTGTCAGATCCCCACTGTAAGGCGGGATTGTCCTGCGGAGCGCCGTGCGTGATGGCCCATGTTCCGCCTAGGCCTGCTCGTCTTGCATGCCCAGTCACGCATGCAGCAGTACAGAGCAGTGGCCGTCGAGGTGCTGGGCCGCCCAGGGACCTGATCTCAACTACTGCGCCGTAGCCCAATGCCCATCGTCGTGAACGGGATGGTTGATGCCCTCTGATAAAGGAGCAGTCAGGTGCGATGCATTCATCATAATTTCGCTTCTTCAATTCCTCTCACCCTCCTCAGATCCGTCATTATGGACCTCTCACCGAACATCCTGGCGGCGTGGAGCTCCTGGTCTTCTAATCTTTGGACAGACACCTTGAGCAACCACGCACCCGTACGAAAACCATGAGCATGTATATTTTAAATGGTGAGTGCTGCCATTAGACGATTGTACATACACAGGACCCAGAACTGCCTCGGAGTGACCCGACCGAGCTTCTGAGTTAGGCGATTCTGAAATATGTTTCTCGTGGGTGGATTACTGCAAACATCTTCCTGCATCCGCCTATTTGGAAGTTCAGAGAGGGCCCGGAAGGCCCAGAAGCCCGCAAGCCTAGAGGACACAGAGATTAGTAGTAGTAAATCGGTGCTCCTTAGGGTTGCTTTTCCTGACGTTGGTGGCGATGGTCTGGTCATTCTGCCATCTAGGAGGGTTAACAGTGATTTCTGAAAGTAGCTTAGAGGTTTAGCGGGGGTTTGCAGCTCTTGCATGAAGGAGGGTTAAGACAGGGATTTTTGATGGTTTTGGCATAGTGGGGAGCTTGTGTGTGAAGGAGGGTCAAGACAGGGATTTCTGATGGTTTTGGCATAGTGGGGAGCTTGTGTGTGAAGGAGGGTCAAGACAGGGATTTCTGATGGTTTTGGCATAGTGGGGAGCTTGTGTGTGAAGGAGGGTCAAGACAGGGATTTCTGATGGTTTTGGCATAGTGGGGAGCTTGTGTGTGAAGGAGGGTCAAGACAGGGATTTCTGATGGTTTTGGCATAGTGGGGAGCTTGTGTGTGAAGGAGGGTCAAGACAGGGATTTCTGATGGTTTTGGCATAGTGTGGAGCTTGTGCATGGAGGAGGGTTAAGACAGGGGTTTTTGACAGAACAGGTCTAGCTTTTAACTAAATTTAGATCGGTGTGATGCATCCTGTCACTGTATGATTGGGACATGGCCTGTCGTGGGAGTGAACAGAAGGGTTGAAGGCATTGTGAGATGAATGAATGTCTTGGAAAGTACATGTTACGTTGCTTCTTGCCCAGGCTCGCCTGACAAGACCATAGCCGATATTACACCATGCTCTGGCACTCCGCGGTTGTGTCAACTTGAGATATACATGTTGTATTTAAAAAAAAGCAGGGGTCAAGGAATGCTGCAAGTTGGACAGCTGAAAATCGCTCTGAGGCCCTGGTCCCGGTCTGGCTTGCCTGGAAATGACCCAACGTTGAGAGCAACACGCCGGAAAATTTTGGCACTAGGCTCAAACCGTGAGAATTCTTTACGGCGTAAATCACCTGGACGCTTTTGAGCTACCGCAATCTCTCCTGCAGATAATTCTGGCAGGGTGTGCGAGATAATTTCAGGAAAGGGACCATGTTTTGGCACTTCCAAGAGCACATGGCGTCGCGTCATGCGCGTGGAAGTGTCAAAAGGCGCAATCGCACGGAACCAGCACCTTCGTGCTCGATAAGTACTGTATCGAGCGTTGGAAAACAACGGCAATTTACTCACAAGCGGAGGGCGTGGCAAAATATTGTTCTGCCTTCGAGCCTCTCTGGCGGTTGAGTAATTCCTCGACGTCTCCTGTGTTGGTGTTCCTGTCATCCCCATAATGCAATCACACATGGTTGTGGTTTTGACACCGTGTTCTGGCGCTCCGCGCTTCACATCCACCAATTTAGCACCAGCTCCGTGGTGGCGAGCTCCGAGTGGAAATTGGAGTCCAAAATTTTGTATGTACATTCTGTAAAGTACATGTACCTGTTATGAATGGAATCCTGCATATGCAGTTGGATCGCCAGGGCAAAGTCGAGGCATGAAATCGTCCCGTCAGTATGCCATCCAGTTTCTCAATGGCATCATGATCCTGGTCTAGAAATACAAATTGAGATTCACAGAAAAAATGCGTCTGTCTGTCCATTCCGCTTCAGACTCGTTTCGACCGAGAAGTGTTCCTTCTCAGCGATGGTGTTTCCAGAGGCGCGGCAATTGTAACCCCCCCCCCCCCAAGTTTCAATGGTGCAGCGGGCTCGACCAGTTGGCAGTCGAGATCGTTCTGAAGGGCCGAGCTGAGTCTAATGCATTCCTAACTTGATAACGAGTGCACATGGTGGTTGGGGTCTCTGTTGATGGAGCGTCCCACCTTCCAATATCGTCGAGAGACCAAGCCCTCTTTTGAAACTGGTGCCTGCTGCTCCTGCATATTACGGCGTCAGCAGCGCGTCTTGCTTCCACGGTGGTTGGCGATCAGGAGGTGGTCCCGTTTAGCCAGCAATCGCGTTCGCATCGGTGGGTCCAGTGATGTTATTGGATTGGAGGCAATTTGGATTGGACTGGATTTGTCGGAAAATGGCTGGACTGGATTTGGGTTTCTCGAAGATTTGGACTGGATTGGATTGATTGGCAACCAGCTCCTGGAGCTCCAATGGTCTAACCTGATAAGGCAAGAGCTAAGCCTAATTGAGTGGTCATGAGGAGTCTCCCGTCGCAGCTGCCGTCGCAGACCACGACACGACGCGCGAACTATCGTTCCGCTATTGGGTTAACATCCAACGCGTGCAGATTGCTACGCTATTAAAAGCACGGAGGCAAACGCGTCGCTCGCGACTTCAGCAGTCCTTCTACTGTGGCAGACGTGTCTGAACAGTCCACTCACCAGCTACACCATGGCCACTATCTCCAGCTATTTCGGTGCTGCCAGCGGTCGCCGTCCTGATTCTGACAGAGTTATTCTTGCTCCAACATATATTAGTCCTCGCCCAAACGACCCCGACGGAACCCTGATCGAACCCGACGAATTCAAGCTGAATGGGAAGCAATATGTACGCTACTCTGTTGTGGCAAAGTCCCAAAAGCACACCAAGAAAAGGACATCAGTCGTCTGGCAGTATGGTGAAGACATACAACTCAAGCAGGACCCGACGAAGACGTTCTGGTACTGTTATCTGTGCGAACAGCAGCAGCGCCAACAGGGACTTCCTATTTCCGGCAAGGGCAATTGTACTACCTTAAACCACCTGGAATCGAAACACCAAATCATCGCTCACGGCTCCGGATGGACGTCATTGAAGCCAGCGAGTGCTTACGAGCTTGGTATGGTCGCCCGGAGCAGAAGGCATTTGATGACTCTGCCATCGGTTTGATGGAGGGTGAGGCAGGGAGTACAGTTGGGGCGGATGGGCTGGGTGAGGGAGAGGAAGGCGGCGAAGATAATGGAAGCGAGAAGAACATACTGGAGACGCAAGTTGCTAGAGAACATGAGCTCCGTAGTTAGGTGGTGTCATAACCCAAGGACAAGAACAGTTCTACTCCAAGTCTGCTTATTCAGCGGCTCATTGATTGTCCCAAAAGGGTAAAAATATGAACTGGATCGGTTCTGGATATCCTGGAGGCTGCCTGTCCCCACGTCTGGACTGGATTGGATCGAGGCTCGGATCCAGCTCCAATCCAATCCAATAACATCACTGGGTGGGTCTCCTCCAGCCTCGTCGCCGGGGTAGAGGGTGACATCTGCTGCGTGAATCGTTCCCATCAATCGCCTCATTGGTGCCCATATCTCGCTAAACCTGCTATTCATGATGGTTGCCTGCATATACATGCAGTCAGGAACACTGGTCAATGTGGTATGATTGATTCTTTCCAATGTGGTTAGCTCTTCATTGCGCCACACTTGTCCAGAGGGAACGCGTGTTGTTGTTTGTCGTGTTTTTTGACTTAGGAGGTGGAGGGAGGTTGGTAGGAAAACCCACAACACAGATGCTATATATACATGATAGAAATTCCATGGTTTCCATCTCATTCGATCTCTTTTCAAGATTGTTTCCAACTCCCACCAGGGCCCAACTTGCTGCCAGTGTCTATATCTACTAAGCAAGCCTGAACGTCCGCCGAGTCATGAAACTAGGGAGGTAATAGTACTGTCAGCTCAATGGAAGCCTCAGATTTCCCCGTGGACAGAGATTCATTTTTACACTTTCCTTTCCTCCCATGTCAAGTCTTCCTCGACCATCCACATCACGATCCAGTTTCAACGCAGTATCCGGTATCAACAGTGCTTCCGGCATCATCCAACAACCTAGGGCCATTTTCGGACCAAGGGTGCCAGGTCAAGCAACACTTCAGCGTCTACGAACATCTCCCTTTCAACTCTTTCAGTATTGATCCAGTTTTGTCGCAACAGGAGCTCAGCCAGACCACCGTATTGACGACAGCCCCGGCCTCACCCTTGGTCGAGCAAGCAGCTGTTGACCAGGACGCGTCCTCCGTAAATCCTCACTTCAGCTCAGGCTTATTTCCACGCAAATACGATTTCTCTCAGTTTCATACAGAAGATCTCCCAGAACCTGACTACCACGAGTTCCTCAGGTCCCCAACGCCCTCTTCGCCTGTCCAGCACGACTCCAATCAGACGGGGTCAGCTACGTCTTCAGTCCAACCCTCGCCCGAGAAAGCTGATACGCCAGAGTTGCTTGGAAACATGGCTCCTCCAGAAAACAAGGATAACGATTTCCCGTTGGCCGTAACAGACAACAAAGCGTTTTCTTCTACTCCTGAACATCACCTTCCGACAGATACCATACAGGTTGCCGGTGGTTATTCCTCAGATGGTACGGAACTTTTGGAGACATCGCCAGGCGCAGAAGAAACACTCTCGTCGCCTTCAAAAGATATGCTGGAAACACTCAAGACCGTCCGCGGTACAACTACAGGACCGAGAGGAGGAGGTGGACGCGAGGGTGATGGCTCTCCTCCAGACCATGGCCAAGCAACAGAAGGACCCAATACGCAGGAACTTTCCGCTCCCATCACAACTCCTGAATCACGAAGAAAATCAAAAAGTCGCGGCAATGTGAAGGGGAAGGCTGACAAACACCCGACTGGTTTGACACCAGGAAAAAGGATGACTAGGGGGAATCGAGAATCGATAGCCAACCTCGCTCAATCATCTCAGGAAAATAGTCACATGCTACTACAGACTACGGGAAACCAGAATGAGAGTCCAGAAACCAGGTCTCAGTCGAAGCAGTGCAGTGCGAACTTGGCAGGTACTGAGAGACACTCTGTCCCCGGGAAAGAGACCGAAACAGCGGCTTACAAGAGGAAAAGAAAGGCTGAATTGATATCTGACAATGTGGCATTGATATCTGACAATGAGGCCAAGGATGCTGAGATCCAGCGGTTGAGGGCCAAGCTTTGTCGAGCTCGGAACAACAGCCCTCGCTCACCAGCGTCGGAGGCTGAACTTGATCGAGTGAACAGCAGTCCTCACACACCGGCAGCAGAATTCCTTGCCTATCAAAACGTCACTGACGACACAACGAACTCGGGATCTCCAGAAGGATTTCAGCTCGATCTCAGCGACGAGGATCTCAGGTGCCTCCAAGCCAGTCTTCCTCTGAACGACAAGGTTGTCAACGCTGTCCTGCACATCCTGGTGACTCTTGCGCCATTTACTTTCACGGCTGTTGACTCTCTTGCCAATATTGCTCCTAACTCAACAAGGCGCTATCTTCAACCTCCGAATGTGTTAGGCCCCGGGACGGTCATCCTTGTTCCCATCCATACCCCCCCTTCTGCTTCATCCAAGAGTCGCTGGGTCCTGGCTACGATTAGCTCTGGCGTCTTCCGGATACTGGATTTCTCACCAGCGCATGGCGACACCAAATTCGCTGAAGAGAAAATCAAGACTCTGTTTCCTGGCTGCGAGCTCAGCCGGGATGATAACGAAAAGGAACATGCCTACCAAAGCAGTGGCGATATCGACAGCGGTGTCGACATGCTCGCCAAAGCATTCTATACCATCACAGGTTTTCATGGAACCGCTATAACAATCTGGAGGGACATCCTGTTCCTCTTACTAAGAACGGCTATGGGGCAGACCTGTGATATTCCCTGGGCCAAGGAGCTTGACGCAAATGCTCTGGCTATCGATGACGGCCAAGTGGACGGCCTGAGCATGCGGCAGCTTTGGTGCCCTGGACCCGACGATATTGTCCAGTATGATGCTGCTTGCAGGGAAATTGATGCGCAAGAAAGGTATCTCGCCAAACAGCGCGAACGTCTAGGAATTGTAAGGCTCAAGAAGATAGAAAAGAGAGCTGGGGTGGCTGAGCAGGGACGTCGTGTCTACGACGTCTTGCGGAGCCTGTCTGAAGTTAGCTTGCAGCAGGCTCAGACGCTCGCTGCGGAGAAGGCGGACTGCGAAGAAATGTCCTTAAAGATCAGGAACTCTCACCTAGGGTTTCTCTCAGGAGACCACACAGAAGCCCATTTCCGAGGATGCGTGGAAAAAGCGGAGATATTGCTCAAGTTCAGAGACGGCGTGGCTACTACACTTCTTCAAGTTGTTGAGGTGTTGGATGAAACTGTGAAAGCGCTTGAAGGCGATTGAAATTGGGCAGCGGAGCCCCGCGTACCAACAACACGGATTTAGGTCGTCGATAATTTATGGAATGAATTCTCTCGAAGTCCAAACTCCTGTTGTTTGTCACAACCGCTTGGCCTAAAAATATGCCTGCTTTCAATATTGAAAAAACGTATCGGTGTGAAGGTGATCGCCAACTCCCAAAACCAGGACCTGGGTTGTGTTGGATAGTTATGGCACGAGAAAACGCGGAATACTCACAACGCGACGTGGTGGTGTTGGTAAATTCGGGTGGCAGGTTGTGGTGGTTAGCGGTTGGCCGGTGTGGGGCGTTACTGCATACAATTAATGATATGCAAAGTAATGTGTAATAAAAACATAAAGGTAACGTCATTGCGACGCAAATATTGCGTACATGTTGGAGACGGCCAAATCGCAATGTTGCATCACGATACCTAATTTATCATTTAATCTGCGATGCACAGCTTGTAACTGCCGTACGCTTGCTATACATACAAGCTGGTCCGTCACTTACTTTCCATTGTTATTACGATCTTTGGACTTGGAACAAGTCGTCTTGAATCTACCGGTACTTCAGCTAAGCGATACCATTCACAGTCGATATGGGAGACGAAAATGGAAAGCAGAAACTGAAGTCCCCTGTTGACCTTGCCGAATATCTCTTCAGGCGCCTTCACCAAATGGGAGTGCGCTCTGTCCATGGCGTTCCTGGTGATTATAACCTCACGGCGCTTGATTATCTCGAAAAGGCGGAATTAAAATGGGTTGGTAACGTCAATGAACTCAACGCAGGTATGCCAGTGGCCGAGATCCTCCATGCTCTCCGTTTTCTGCTAATATGCCTTGGGTCGGCACTCGAAGCTTATGCAGCCGATGGATACGCTCGTTTGAAGGGGATATCAGCCATTGTGACCACGTTCGGAGTCGGCGAGCTGTCGGCCATTAACGGCATTGCTGGCGCATTTGCCGAATATGTCCCGATCGTCAATATTGTTGGCTGCCCGTCCAGGACTGCACAGCGTAACCAGGCAATGCTGCATCACACATTAGGAAATGCAGATTTCAGCCTTTTCTCTCGCATGAGTAGTCAAATCTCCTGCTATATGGCGGACCTTGATGATCATGACGAATCCGAGGCTCCAGCTCTCATTGACGAAGCTCTGCGACAGTGCTGGGTCCAGAGTAAGCCAACTTACATCAAGCTTCCGACCGATATGGTGGGGGAGAAGGTCGAGGGTGAGCGATTAAAGGCTCCTATCGACCTGACGGAGCCGAAGAACGAGGAGCAGCCGGAAACTGACGCTGTTGACGCCATTTTGAGACACGTCTATGCCGCCAAATCTCCGATTATCCTAGCTGACGCAGGAGCTCTACGTTACCGGGTTCTTAGCGAGATCTATGGACTCGCCCGGAAAACTGGCCTCTCCATCTTCGTCACGCCTATGGGCAAAGGGGCAGTAGCTGAGACAGACAGGCTATTCGGAGGTGTTTACGCCGGGCATGCCTCGCTTCCCGAGGTAAAGAAGCACGTAGAAGAAGCCGACTTGATCTTGTGTGTCGGCGCCCTGATGGTGAGTATAGGGCAGCTTACTCTGAGACGACATCAGTATGCTGACGACAGGCTGTAGAGCGATTTTAATACGGGTCATTTCACCTCTGAGGCCACTTCATCTAAGACCATATATTTCCACAATACTCACTGTCTAGTGAGATGGGCAGAATATCGTGGTTTGCAGATGCGATGGTTGCTTCGTAGCCTCACTGAAGCTGTGGAGCCTCAGCGGCTTGACCGAGGTTCCCCGCCATCTGCTGTATTACCCATCAGCGAACATCAAGGCTCCTCCCAGACCATCAAGCATTCATGGCTCTGGCCTCGACTCGGCGAATTTCTGAGACACGATGACATCGTCGTCACTGAAACCGGTACCGCAAATTTTGGGATTTTGGACACCAAATTCCCTACGGGAGTAACCCCCTTGAGCCAGGTTCTCTGGGGAAGCGTTGGATGGTCAGTTGGGGCTCTTCAGGGGGCCAGTCTGGCAGCACAAGACGCGGGAAAGTACCGGCGGGCTCTATTGTTTGTTGGAGACGGCAGTCTCCAGCTTACCGCCCAGGAACTGGGCACGATTATTCGACACGGGCTGAAGCCCTTAATGTAAGCCATGTTCCCGAAGACAATCCCACGCAACTTTCATCTAATATATATTTCAGCTTCGTGATAAGCAATGCTGGATTCACAATTGAGCGCACGATACATGGACGGGAGGCAGTATACAATGATATCCTTGGGTGGGATCATGAGAAGCTGTTGGAGGTTTTCCGCAGCACACTTACGCGAGCCAAGTACCACCAGGTGAAGACGCGGGATGAGCTGGATAAGCTTCTTGAAGACACCGAGTTCAAAGCTCCTAAGCACCTCCACCTTGTGGAGTTATATATGGAGAAAGAAGACATACCTCGGGCCCTGAAGTTGACAAGCGAGGCTTCTGGATAGGAGGGGCCTCTTGAATAAAGTTTTCGTTTTGATAATCGAAGGATTAGAAAACTTAGGGGGCTTCGATGGGTGGAATCAGTCACGGATGGGAAGAGGGGGTCATGGGGTAGCTGGAACGGAGAAATTTTCGAAACACTATGTACTTGGGACTCTCGCTTGTTCTCTCTCGCTATCTTTTCCTCTTGCTAATTATCAGGAGGTAAAAATCCAATGTGCTCGTTTTAATGATGGGAGCTAGTGATGCAATTTATTGTACACGTATGTACGTACGTACTGTATTTTAGCCATACACACACAATTTATTTCGCCCGGTGGCTTATAACACTCAACGATTTACCGTTGCCCAGGCAGTTACCATCAAGAGCGAAACTGGCATGCTTATAATTCCAGGAGATTCAAGGGAGCAAGGCGATTAATCATACAGGCCTTCCTCAGGACGCAGCCCTGGAAAATGCGAACCCCATCCCGCCCCAACCCAAACCAAAAATAGAAGCCAAGGGTTTCTCTAAGGCTATATGGTACTCTGTGCTCAGCAGTTTGGACTCGGTAAACGTAGAGGGACCAAGCGATGTTAGAGGAACCCTTGATTATCATGAGATCTTCGGCATAAATCGAGTCCACGGGGTCATTTGGTAGACGCCCTCTGGTGAAGCACGGAGACTAGTGAACATGAGGATTATGACCGTCAGACGGGCGGCCATATAAATCATGCTGGTGCAGTTGGCCAGAAACCTTGCAATATCCTCACAACGCTCGGCAACCGGTATGCTTTTCCATCGTAATTTCCCATAATTGTTGGATATGTAGTCGAGAACGGAGTTTAGACTGAGCATTATTCCGGGCAGGATTGCTGAAATGAGACTTGCAACCCTCCAACATAAAGTGCTCAACCTTGGTGGGATACTCGAAATTCCATGCGATGCAATGCATTCCGCCGAAGGCTAAGGATGATAGGCCCAGCATGGTGAAAAAGTATGGTGGCTCGCCTTCCATCCAAACTAGGTCGTTCTCAACCCGTGTCGCAGTCGCAAAGTTCCACTCCCAAAAGTTTTTAGGTGCTGTGTTAAAGTTCCGAGTTGACCGAAGCCAGTGCAAGGCGTCGGTAAACGACTGGACAATAGGCACTGTCCCGATATCGTTCATTCTGTGGGATTTAAACGTCGCTGACTGGACGTTGGGGCGCAGGACATCCTTCGGCTTCCACCAATTTGCCATGTAAATCCCGATGGCCATGACAGCAAACGCGGAGGCGGAAATCTCCAGTTGCGTGATAGGCAGGCCAGTGGTACCGCGGACAATGACATTGATAATGAGCCACGTCATTTGTAGCATAGAGATGCCCTTCGCGAGCCAGTCTGCTTTGCTCCTGTCCGCTGGACGTCTGCTTTACTCAGCTCGAAATCCTTCAGAGGGTGGTGATCATTAGCCCAGTCAAAAGCCCAAATCATCGCCGGAGAGGCAAAAGGGAAGCACCCAGTCAAGCCTTCACGCCCTGCCAGTTTATGCAAACCCCCCCCCCCCCCCATCTGAGCGTAATACGAATGCACGACCGTCCAACAGGGGTTTTGAGATGTGTGCTTCCGGGAATGTCGAGAGCCAACTTTTCATTGCGCGACCGAGGCTCTTTAGTAACTTCGTGGGATATTGTCTGCTTCCCGTTTTCGTCTGAGCTTTGGTTCTGCGAGACAAAATTCGCAGTGTGATCGACTGAAGACTGATGCCTGACTGGCGAGAATGGACTGGTGGTCGACGCGAGCTCGGAACTGTGTTTGGGTGGCCACTTAAGTAAAAAAAAAAAAGAATATTATTCAGTTGAAGACCTCAAGCTCCTTTTAACTGAGAGAGAAAGGAGACGAAGGAGGCTGTGTACAAGAGAACACAACAGCCCAGATCTTAATCCGTTGCCCTCCTGAGCAGTCCCTCCAGAAGTTAGGTCTAGAGAACATCGCTTGAAATCCGCGACGCGCGGAACAATATATATACATATATACTGGCTTTTCTTGCGTTTTTGTGCAAATATTGCTGCCGTCGTCGTCCTCTTCTAATGTGGTCAGTTATAAAGATAACGCAGTTCTGAGATTGAGTTATAACTACTTCCTATCTTGAATGTTCTGTCATTATAAAGTTATGTGAAGAGAAAACCGAATGCCTTTATCAACCTAATATCCAACAACATGCCCATCCTTAACGCGGACGACAAGTACAGATACAAAGCAAGACCCTTGGTATTCGCAGCCCTGTGCCTAGAAATCGGCGGTAGTGTGTTCCAAAATTTTATGAGCTTGCGACTTTAGTGGGTAGGTCTTGATACCGGTATCACGAACCTTTGGCCACGTTCCAGACTGCACTGGCTACCCAGGCGGAGAATGATTCATTGCAGCGTCCCCAGTTAGCACCACGATACCTACCATCTTCGTTTCCCTGCTTCAGCACGATCTCGCTGCAGTCTTCGAACCGCAGGTCGCAGAGTCGCACATTTTGGATCGCTGACAATTTTCCGGCTCGCGGTCTCGCCCAAAGATCGTCTGGACAAACTCGATGCCCGAATATCAGTCAGGGGTACAGCAACAAGACTCCAATCCCACATCAGGTACTCGAACCCATTCTAAGGCCTGTTACCCACACAAGAGAGCTATATGTCTCCCTTTATGTCTGACCACCTCTGTAAGATCGCCCTCTACCATCCCGAATTCCTCCTGTTGGTATCCCGGGGCTCCGCTGCCCAATTTCAATCGCTATCAAGTGCTTTAACAACTCCACCCAACACCTCAACAACTTGAAGAAGTGCAGTGGCCATGTTTTCC
This sequence comes from Diaporthe sp. PMI_573, assembly GCA_021399435.1. Classification (NCBI taxonomy): domain Eukaryota; kingdom Fungi; phylum Ascomycota; class Sordariomycetes; order Diaporthales; family Diaporthaceae; genus Diaporthe; species Diaporthe sp. PMI_573. Next base: position 458,408 of record JAJTUP010000045.1, read on the forward strand.
CTGCGCCTTAGGAACATCTCCGCTTGTTTCAGGCATTGTCGGGGTTGGGATTCCCAGTGGCCCACTGGAAACAGAACTCCCATCGGAGAGTGCTCGAGCTTGGAGAGCGTCTCTTCGTAGCATGACTTTTCTACTTCGAGCTTTTTGGCTTGCTGCAAGCTGGCTTCGGAGAGGCTCTGCAAGACATTGTAGACGTGACGTACCTGCCCAGCTACCCTAGCTCTCTCTTCTATCTTCTTGCGCCTTGCCCTTTCTAGACGACCGCGCTGTTCGGAGAGATACCTTTCTTGCGCAGTAATGGTATTGCAGGCGACATCATATTCGACAGTGCCATTGGATCCAGGGGACCAAAGATGCTTCATGCTTTCGGCTTCCACTTGTCCGCTGTCGATAGCCAGACGATTTTCATCGAGGTCCTTGACCCAGGGAATATCGCAGGTCTGCCCTAAAGCCGCCTTTAGCAGGAGAAGCAGGACCTCCCTCCAATCTGACTGTATTTCGCTTCCGAGGGACTCTGTAATAATATAGATCGCATTGACGAGCATGGCAACACCGCCGTCGATGTCGCTAGTGCTTTGGTCGGCAGATACCTCATCGTGACCTTCCTGGATGACTTTCCAGTCATGGGACTGCTCAGGAAACAGAGCCTTGATTTTCTTTGTGGCGAACTCTGTGTGGATGTGTGATGGTGAGGCATCCAGAATCCGGACGCCACTAGAGATAATCACGGCCAGGAGCCAGTGACCTAAGGCAGAACCAGAAGGGGGAATATAGACGGGGACAAGGATGACCGGTCCGTGGTCTGACACATTCAAAGCTTGGAGACAGCGTTTAGTTGAGTCAGGAGCAATGTCGGCAAGAGAGTTGATGGCCGTGACAGTAGATGGGGCAAGAGTCACCAGGATAAGTAGGACGGTGTTAACGACCTTGTCGTCCAGCGGAACACCGGGCTGGAGGCACCTGAGATCCTTGTCTCTAAGATCGAGTTGGTATTCTTCCGGAGATCCTGGGTCTGTTGTGTCGTCAGTCCTGTTTTGAGTGGAAAGGAATTCCGGTGACAGTATGTGAGGACTGCCGTGCTTCGCTCGATGAAGTTCGGCCTCCAGCTCCTCAATTCTGGTATTCTTGGCCGCCAAACCTCTCTCGAAGTCCTCATTAGAAACTTGCTTTGCAGCAACCTCCTGTGAACCCGGAGGTATCGTTTGACGACGGCGTGGCCGGCCTTGAGTTCGTCCGACATCGGCTTGATGAGTGTCCAGTCTGCTCGTAATTGAAGCAGACAGCGGTGGCTGGAGAGTCTTATTGTTGGATTTTGCGAGGGCGGCCACCGATTTCTCTCTGGACTCAGCTGCCAACCTTTTGTTTGGGGAATCAGATGGAATGTCGTCCAACGCTCGCTTCGCTGAGCCATTATTTGCCCCTTTCTCTCGGCTTTCAGCAGCCACTGCTGGGATGGGAGTGTTTCCTGCAATACTATCGGGTGATCGGATTTTTTGATGATGCTCTGGATGATCGTCACCGGCTTCACTTCCCCGTCGCCCCACCCGTCGCCCCCCTCGTCCCCCTCGTCCCCCTCGTCCCCCTCGTCCACCTCGTCCCCTTCGTCCACCTCGTCCGCCTCGGACCGCTCGTCCTCCACTACGCACAGACGTTGTGTCTTCAGGGGTACTTGGGGATGTGAGCTGATCAGCATTTTCCCCGGCGACGTGAATAGTGTTGTTCTCGCTTGTCTGCTCGACAAGCGAGCATTCATTTGTTCGCTCATCCGACGCAGCGATAGATTCCGTTGATGTTGGCAGCATTTCCAAAGATGTGTGCTCGCTGGAGTCAGGAGCAGTACTCTGGCTCGCAAATTGTGTGTTTATAAGATCGTCGAATTCAGTATCTCTAAGCCAATCGCCAAAGCTGTCAAAGTTGTTGAGGTTCGCTATGTTGTCTTGGTGATCGGCTCCTTTTTCAGACGAGGATGTGGCTGGAGCCGCCACCGATCCCGCGGGCGGGTTGAAGACTTCGTTGGTTGGAGGTGAATATGTCGTTGAGGCTTCCATTGAGCTGACAAGACCAGACTGTTAGCTACCTTACCTCATAACTCGTCGGCCATTCAACCTTACTCTTCGTCCTGGTAAATGTAGAAAGAAAGCTGGTAGCAGGCTGGGCGCCGGCGGGAATTGGAGTGATTCTTTGGAGAGAGATTGAATGGAATGGAAAGAATGGAAACGACGGGTTTCCATCACGTACATATGTGATCGCCTCTACCTTCACTGCTGTGGGCTTCCCTACCAACCTCCCTCCAACTTTCCAAGCGAAGAGAACAAGAAAAACGTCAACACAGCAGCCCTCCCTGCCCACGTTATTGCAGGTTTAGCAAGGTATGGGCACCTTTAAGGTGAGTGATCAGAACGATTCATGCTTCCAATTGGCTGAAATTTAGCGTGTGATTGAGAATACACGCTAATTTAGCGTTGGATAGGATTTTGCCGCTAATTTAGCGTGTAATGCTTATTGGCTATGGATTTGACAAGGGCCTGAGAAGCCTGAATTGGACTTGAGCCCGAAGCGCCAAGGACTCCATCCCACCTCTCTCCCCCAAAATAAAGGCATGCTCTGTCACCCTTTTTGTGCTGGTGCAGTTCATTGCGCCATCCTTGCAACATGGGCTCTTTCCTGAGAATTTCTATCCCCGGTGTTCCGGACCTTTCATGGTTCGACCCAATCGCCTTGTTCCAAGTTGATAATGCCCATCTGAATCGGTTGATGCTGGAGTGCGAGTTGGCGCTAGTTTGCATCAAGGACGAGATCCAAAGACGGGAAGATGGGTCTGCGCCAACCCCATCGCTGCATCTATGGAAGGCCGTCCAGTCTTATAACGCAATGCTAGAAAAGCCATCGAAGATTGAGGCAGCAGGGACAGCGTCAGATTCTCGATACTTGAACAAACAGCGTCTCCTAGAGCTCATATCTGGACTCACTTTCAAGTCATGCACGACACGGCTTTCCAACATACCAAAGAGCGTTCTGGGTCAAGTCACTCCTCTAGACAGAGCTACTATTATACAGCTAAGCCAAGGGCCTTGGTCTGTCGAACCGGTTGGCGATCCTGCAAGCTGGCATGACGCATCGTGCTCCATCGCATTGCCATCCCCACAAAACTCCAGCGCCCCAGCCCCGTTCAACTTGCCACGGGTCAACTATCCACCAAAACTCTCCAGCCAAGCTGACTACATCCGGCTGGTCGCGGATGCTCAGGGCGCTGTGAAATTGATGACTTTCGCGGGAGGGATGGTTCCTAAGGCGTTTCTATGGGATGCATGCCAACCTAAAATATGGGGTCCTGATGGCAATGTCCTATTGCTGAAGTCAACATTGCCCGGCGCTCTTAAGAACAACCAATGCTGTGAAGAGGCAATCCACCAACTTCTCAGCGCCGGGGCGATCCATGCGAGCTCGACCAACGGCCAAGAAATTTTCTCGGTAGATCCAGCCTTCACCTCACACGTGTTGAAGATAGAACCATCAGGCAGCAAGGAACGAGCCCAGGCCCTAGTTGCCATGTTTTATGCATTCCCTAAGGATAGTCATCTTGACCCTACATAGTGAGTAACCTTTCTATCACGATACACTGTCCCTACTGACAGATTAAGCTTCACATCGAAAGGACTGTTGATGCTTCCGATACTCCAGTTCCTTCTCCCATCCCTTTGGTTGGAATTCCCGCCTCCAACAAGACCAATTCTCGAGTTGGCTTTTGAGACCTTCCTCTCGGCCTCGTACTTTGGGGATTGCAGTTGGAAGAGGGAAGCGGCTAGAATTTCTGAGCAACTGGCGCACCTTCTCCGGAGTCCTATCCATCTTGCAAGAGTAAATTTCCGCAAGGCTTCTCTCTCTAGGCTATACGACTGTATCGGTCCACAACTACGGGGCTTAACAGCATCTACCCCCATCGACGCACGCACAAACGCCTGGCTGGGTCAGCTCACTCTCTCCGCAGCACAAGCGTTGATCGACAAATCAGCTTGTACTAAAGATGTTGCCGCAACACTCAAGATGTTTCAGCCATTGGATCCCCGTCGCCCATCGCATCAAGAGGGTCTTGTTCTTTTAGATGGGGAATTCCTAGTCGCAAAAAGCCTCCGCTTCGAGGGGAAATTCAAGGAGGCTGAAGAGTCATTCAAACAAGTGCTTGCTCGCGCGACTGAGCTCGGCTCCCGAATCGCGTGGAAAGCCACGTCCCACTTTGGCGAAGTCCAGAGCGAGAGGGGATTTTGCGAAAAGGCGATTAGGATGCTGGAAGACGACATCGCGGAACTTGAGAAATACCAGCCACTGGAACATGGATCTGGAAAACGGCTACGTCTGGCCCTTGCAAACTGCCATCTCATGAACCTTCTCTGGACTTGGAAGCGAGGATGTCAGCCACCCACCCCCGAATCGATTAGGCTGGTTCTTCGGCATTTCCAGTCGCTCGACCATACCCCACCCCCGGGAAAACTAGCGAGTTTCATGGTGAAGCACAATCAATTTGTTGTTCGAAGTGGCCTAGCGATTGTTCACCATATTGGACACAACTACCAAGAAGCCCTCGTAGCTTGGGAGGAAGCCGAACGAGTTGCACGAACTCTGTGCGAAGAACCTGGGTATGCAGCTATGATCACACTGTATTCTCGGAGCCAGATTGCATATCAACTTGGTGTGGAGGAAGCGGCAGAACTGAATTGCAGAGCAAGAGAGCTATGGGGAGCAGTTGGCCGTCGTCAGTTTTATTTCACAGGGCTAGGATCAATTTGGCCAGATGTGTTAGGGTGGTTTGAGGAGAAGGCAGGACGCAAGAGGATAATACCTTGAGCCTATGGCTGCAGCTGACGAAGCACCGACCCAACTAAATACAAACTCCCCGTTACCAAAATATGAACCCTGTCTTCTCCCTTTCCTAGTCCTCTAGCTCGTGCCACGGCTTGCGAAGGTGTTACTTCGATCCAGGCTTCAGTCCGTGGAAACCATTCCTTCCAACATTGGCGGTATTTTTCTAGTAGCTTATGATCCGTCACTGATAGGAATTCAGCATTAGGTACCTCTTGTTATGAGCGCTTGGGGGCCTATACCAGTGTCGTTGTCGGAATGTGTAGTGAAGATAGCATGTTGAATGGACAGATTTAGGGTCTCTGACAGCCGTTTGAGTATGCTAAGACCGTCTCGCTGATCTGACTTTTGCGCAAAGATAAGAATCCGTTTTGTAAGGTCGCTTACGAGATCAGCAACTGCCAAAGGTAAAGGGAGGGAGAACTTACCTTTCCCCTTGCCTGGATACCCGCTGGAACCACGCCGCAGCCTCCCCGATGCTCAACTCGTTGTGTGCCCCATCCAAATGCCATAGGTACTCTCCCTCCGGAATGACATGAAAGCGACCTGGCCAGTGAAATCGCTGTACGCCATCTGTGACATCCTGTATTGTGAGACACGGCGAAATCCCGGGGTGTTTGAGCTTCAAAAAGGCATTGCTGATCTCTCGTGCAAGGGACGCATTGGACAACTGCGTCTCTACGAGATCGCCCGGTAGGTTACGGTCAACTCCTACAAATGTGAGTGCGATGCCTTTCTCAGCTGCTCGATCCTTGAGGACTTGGGCGACTTCCGGTTCCTGAGGAAGTGAAAATGCCGGAGTACCCGCCTTGAATATTCCGGCCTTATGCCAAGCAATATTCTCGATGCTCGGCCCGAGTTCCCTTATGTGATCCATGCCGATACTTGTCACGGCGGTTACAATAGGGTGCTGAACAACATTCGTTGCGTCATATTGCCCTCCGTGGTGGGTCTCGTAAACCGCAACGTCGACTTGTTCCTTGAGAAAGGTATGGTAGGAAATAAGCGCTAGAAGTTGAAGATAGCGGGGTCCTGGTCCATCAGGTTGCTGTAGAGAAAGGCCATCGCGCACCTCGAAGACGTTTTGCGCAAAAACATCCCTGGGAAGAGGGTTGAAGTTGATTCGGATTCTCTCGTTTGTTTCGATCAAATGGGGCGAGGTATAGAGACCAGTCTTTCGGGGGAATCCGGTCCTTTCCCCATAAACTCTCAGAAAGCTTTCAACAAATGCGCAAGTGCTACCTTTTCCCTTGGTCCCTGCGACATGGATGATGTTGAGGCTGTCAATTTTCGCATCCTATGGGGAAACCATTAGTGGATGAAGCCCTATGACTGTGGGGGCAAAATACCGTATGGCCTAATTTCTGAAGCCATTCCCTCATCCCTTCGATGCTAGGTGTTCCCCTAAAAGTAGGGCAAGCATTTGGCAGATGCGCGATGGGTAGCTGAGATACGGTACTGGGATTTGGTCTCGTCACACGCCGCCTTCCATGCAGAAATGCGATTGCGCTCTGCAGAGTTAGGAAATCTCCAAAGAAGCCACCATATCAAGAGTACTCACTTCATATGTTCTTTCCATATGGCCAGACAGCTGGAGCCCACGAGCCATCCGTCCCTGGAGTCAACATCAAAGTGAGTATGGCAGTTGCGGGTTGTCTGTGGTAACATGGCGGGCGCCTTGGGAGATTAGGGGTGGTGGTGAAAGCGAGCTGCAATAAGTTCGGGCCGCTCTCCGATCATCGGACCTATGCGGGGTAACAGTCCTCCGAACATTACGTCACTGCGCTAGGATATGCAGTGCAAAACAACGATGCTCTTCCAGGCAAGCCGCGACAGAAATAGGGCAACTTCCGCTCTTCCTGGCTGCGACTTCGCCGCCCCACTTCGGGTAATCATTTGTTGTCCCTGATCCTGCAGCCATATCTTTCTAGATTTCCCTGGCTTGCCGCGATGACCGTCGAGATTTTTTGTCTTTGGTTGCACCAGAAGCGAGTGGCGGCCACCTGTGGCCCGGAAGGTCCACAATTCCGGTTGTTTATACTAGACGACAGGGAAAAGGAAGGCAAGACATCCGACGATGCTACCTGTTCCATGGGCCTACCGGAAGTGGGAAGACATGTTTGGCTCTATCTATCGCTAGATATTTTGGTTTGGCTGTCTACGCAGACCAACAAGTAGAGCCCTGGGGCTTCCATCTCAGCTCGGCCTCGGACGCCCTATCCCCTCATTTGCAAGCCGATCCTCAATATATCGCCCAGCTGTGTTGACCCATCCCCCCGTACTACCCCTTCCTCCATGTCCCTAAGGATAACCTGTATATAATCTCCAGCGCCCGAGAGGTGGAGTATATGGCCGATGGCAGAGTGAAGTGCGAGAAGCCGCTCCGATGGAGGGTCGATCGATGGGTGCATGAACAATGTCCTCGTAACAGGGAACCGGGTTGAGAAAGGGACAAAGCTGTCGATACGATAGGTATGCGGGGCTGCGTCTGCGTCTGGCTCGAAGAAGATATGGAACTGCCCAAAACGCTGATGCATTTCAAGGCTAAGGGTAATGGCGTTATATGGCCTGTGCATATCGGTACCCTCGATCATATGCATCACACCGCTATCGAACATGTTGAGGATGGCAATCGCGGCTTTTTTTGACTCGCTCTTCTGTGAATTAGCATAGCCCCGTAAGAATAGGAAGGATGCATCAAACCAATTCGCCATTCTCCTCCTTTGTCAGAGCATGGGGGAGGATATGCGCCACCTCCAGACCTCCAATGTTGCTCATATCGAGTGGATTTCCATCATCATCTGTAGCCGGAGGCTGTCTCAGCCGTGGCATCGCCTCTGCGATGTCGAAGGTGTGCGTAATAACGCAGCGATGACGGTCGCGGGTAAGACAGGAGCCCCGCAGGGCTGACAAACGCTCAGGTGTTCCAACAAAGTGTTCTATACGCTGTTGATCCTCCTGCGTTTGGGCTTGCTGAACCGCAGCGTGGTAGACGGGGGAGGGCTGAGGCGTCCTGTTCGTAGAGGCTCGTACTGTCCAAATTATCTTTAGAATGAGGTTAGTAGGCTAGGAGATGATGACATACGAGGGAGGAAGAAATTAGTCATTAGGAACTCGGCAAAGCCAAACAGCGGTGAGCGGAAATCGGCTACTACGCTTTCATCGCTGAGGTCGACATTGTCGTTGTCGAACATCCCAAGGGCAAGAGATCGGAAAAAGGCCCCAAGGAATCTGTCCTGCGACGTTTGCGAGCGTGCATATTCGAATGTGAGACGAACGAGGGCTGGACGATTGTACCCGTCACCGTATCTGGGAGCCGGCTGCTCAGCGGCTTCGAAGTAGTCGACGATGCGCCGGAACCTGCCAACAGCCTGTGTGCGCTGCTGCTCGTCTGCGAAGAAGGGTGCGGCGGCGGAAAAGTCAATCAAGCCCTCCAGGGACGACTGGTGACGGTGTGACGGAGCCGCCATGATGGATTTGTTTCCGGAATACCGAGGTAAAAGGCCAAAACTCCTTGCAGGCTCGGTAAAGGAGAAAGGAGAACTAGCGAAGGGAGTCGTCCCCTGTCTTAACTCAGGCTCCCATTGGCCTTGGAGAAAATTCGAGGCTGCATGACGAATAGCGGGGCTGCTTCGAGTTGACTAATTTAACGTGTAAGTTAAAACACACGCTAATTTAGCGCGTAATTCGCATTACGAGCTAGCTGGATGTGGTTAAGCGCCCGCTGAGGTGCGATCCTCGGTAGCGCATTGAGGGGCAAAGCAGCCCCTTCAAGACAGGGTGTCTGACCAACACTACATTAGAGTCGACGTCAGATTGCGCCCGTTCAATAAATATGACAGCGCGAAAGATAGCATCCCCAGTAGGGATGCGTTTTTGACGTCATAAACCCCAAGTTACCAATTGACGTCATAAACCCCAACTGACAAGTAATTTACCGTCATAAACCTCCTTCCTAACTGGGTTTAGTGAGTATCCCAAAAGGGGTTGGGGTGGGGGACGACCATGAGTTGTTGCGACCCCTGAGGAGGCTTTATCACCCCCCGATGTTGCTGTTGAGATTTCTTCACCGACAACAACTATTTATGGTCATTACTGAGTCAATATGACCAATCGGGGAGGTCGTCCTAAACTTCATGGCATTGACGAATATTTCCGGCCGGCTTCGGAAGAGGGCTTTACTCTGAACCGTGTAGTCTGCAAGCTGCCAAGCTCTGCTCAAAGACTATGGCGAAGCACACCTCCAAACAACTTCGACACCTTCACACGCAATGCACCGCATATCGACAGCTTCATGAAGTCATTACCAGCCGACAACCGCTCATCAACACTAAGTTGGATAGTGTTAGCAAAGCATCTAAGGATGCATTGGACCGTCAAGCCGCCGTCGCAGTCTTTACCTCCGGCAAACCCTATTCCCTCTATGAAGAGCCTGAGACACTGAAACTATTCCAAATGCTAAATTCGGCATATAAACCTCCAGATCGCAATCGAATTGCCTCATTCCTCGACCCTGTCTACCTGGACCATCAGCAACGTGTCAAGGCTCTTCTGGACGAGGCCCCGCATCTCAACGTCATATTCGATGCCTCCGATGATATCTCAAGCAACCGAATTATCAATATATCCATTGAGATTCCTAGTTCAGTTGCATTTTACTGGACGACAATCGATACCAAAGATCATGATCACACGGCATTGACGACCTTGAGCCTTATCAAGCATCTCTTCTTGAAATATTCGGACACGATTTCTCGCGGCTGAATGCTATCTGTACAGATACATGTAGCACAATGAGAAAGCCTCATCGAGAAATGAAGGCGCTGCCAGAGTTCAGCCACTGCCTTTATATCTTGTGCGATCCTCACGGACTTCAATTGCTTATCAAAGACATTGTGGAGTCGAAGCGGTGGATGCCAATTCTTGGGAAGGCTACTTTTCTCATTGCCTTCTTTAAGAAAGCCAAATTGCAGTTGTCAAGGCTTCGCATTCATCAGCAGGAATGCTACGGGCAGCGCAAGGCGTTCATTACTGCTGCAATCACACGCTGGGGAACACAACTTGCTGCTGTTAAGTCTGTGTTTGACAACAAAGACGCCCTTCGAGCTTTCGCACGCGATCCAGTTATTCTCAACGGAATGAAGCAGGTAATTGTCAAAAAGAACAGGTTTGCAGCCCTATACCACTTGGAAATTTACCTAACTATCAGCAGATTAACAATCGATTTGTAACTATTATCATAGATCGTCCCGTTTCAAAACAGGTCTGGACCTGTCTTTACTCCTCGTTTCAACTCGCCAAAGCGCGGGAAGGACCCCCGGGCGTAGGAAGGCAACTCGGTGACCAGGCAGCCTACTGTGACGCTACGGTGGTAGCCCGGACCACGAGCAGCCTAAGAAGCTGCATAAGGGCGATTTGTACTTGTGCTCGGAGTCGTTGGAGGCGTTGGAGGGCTCGTTGGGGGCTGTATGCGACGCTGTTGACGCCGTCTTTGCGGAATCCGGTCCCAAGCGAGCGTTTGTCGCGGTTCGGCCACCCGGTCACCACTGTTCTGCATAATACCCGTCAGGTTTCTGCTGGGTCAACAATGTGCATGTTGGGATTATGCATGGTATCCTCGGCCACGGCCTCACCCATGCCGCCATAATCGACTTCGATCTTCACCATGGCGATGGAAGCCAGCAGATCGCCTGGCAGCACAACTCTAGGGGCGTGGGCTTGGCGAAGAATGCGGCGTACTGGAAGAAGGCGTCGATCGGGTACTTCTCGCTCCACGACATCAACTCGTACCCTTGCGAGATGGGCGACGAAGAGAAGGTCAAGAATGCAAGCTTGTGCATAGACAATGCGCACGGCCAGCACGTTTGGAATGTGCATCTGGAGCCTTGGAAGACAGAGGCTGAGTTCTGGGCGCTGTACGAGGACAAATACGCCGTCTTGCTGGAGAAGGCCCGGAAGTATCTGAAAGCGCACGCGGAACGGCTTCGCATGGCGAATCAGACGTCAAAGGCAGCAATTTTCCTGTCGGCGGGCTTCGATGCGAGCGAGTGGGAGGGAGCTGGCATGCAGCGTCACGTTGTCAATGTGCCGACTGGCTTCTATGCCCGGATCGCTCGGGACGTCACGAAGATTGCTGAGGAGCAGGGCACGAGTGTCGATGGGAGAGTTATCAGCGTTCTTGAGGGTGGCTACAGCGATCGGGCATTGACCTCTGGGGTTCTCAGCCACGTCAGCGGTCTCGCTGGCAGTGACCCTACCCCAAAGGGCGAGTCAAATGGGCTTGACGGCACGACAAACCAGAGAATGGGGATCTCGCACGACAGGAGAAACTCGTTGGAGCTGAAGACGCGACCTCACCCCTACGATCCCTCTTGGTGGAGTTCCGAGGACCTAGATCTGCTGGAGACCGGCGTCATGGCGTCCCCACCGCAGGTCAAGGCTGCTCGGAACGGGCCGCTTCCGACATACTGCACACCAACTCATTCCTCGACCGCGAAGTCGTTCCGCCCCTCCCGCCCGCCGCGCATGTAAAGACAAGACAACATGCGTATGGCTCAACGCTGAAGTGTGCCCAGATGCGTGTGGGCGCAAGCGCCTGACGACGCCGCAGGTGGCAAACACAAAAGATCGAGCCAGCGGTGGAGGCGCTGCGCTACGACCCTAGTTTCACGGACCATCCCAACGGCGCGGGACCAGCTGCGGGTGTTGGGCTGACGGGTAGGGCTGAGGTCATGACGACGAGCGTTGTGAGCTTAATTTAGTGGGGTCTACAGCAGAGAATTCGAGTAATGAGGATAAGTAGTACTCCTATTATATTCCGGTATATCTCAAGGCGTGATGGCGCCTGGATCAGCGCCAACCAACTTCTCAGGTGGTTGGCGCGGATTAATGTCGAGTCACTTCAACAGAATCTCCATCAAAAGGGGCTGGGTACACAGTTTCGTACGTGATTCGACAGGTCGAATTCCGAATCTTGAATCTTCGGTTCTGTCTTTTGGGGCGTTCAGTCATATAGGTATCAATGATCGACGACGGTTGTAAAAAGTGAAAAGCCCTCCCTCCTCCTTTGAGCTCGCTTCCCACGTCGGGGAGGACCGCCAACCCTCCAAAGCGGTATATCCACAAGTCCGCCGTCCCGACCTCGCTTTTTCCCATGATGCTTTCATAATTGAAACATCCCTCCGACCCGTCACCCTCCTCGAACTGGGTACATACCTACGAACTTGGGCTGTTCTTTTTTTTTTCTTTCTCTTTTTTTTTTTTTAGACTTTTGTAGCAAGAAATGTGTTATTCTGAAATACAAAGCGACGAGCTAGACCTGTATAGTCTTTGTTGGTGTAGTGGACGCGCTGATCGCGGCAGTCCGGCGAACCAGAGGTATTGGTGTGCAGTGTCCAGTAAAGCACCGACATGTCTTCTTGTGTTACGTAGTTGACTATTATGTCGAAAATCCTCATCACCGAACGATTGTGGTGTTTTCTTTGCCCATCAGAGCCTGTGCCTACTGAGGATAGAGCCTGTACGTAGTAAATAGAGAACCTGCCTGATCACCCTGACTGCTCGACGTCCACCTGCCGGAACCCGCCTGCCTGCTACCGTGACACAATGTGGTCCTACGGAACGGGGCTCTCAATTCTCTCCAACCCTTGCGCTTGTCAAGGCAGCATGAAACCCCAACACGCCTTGTTCCTGCTTTCGCAAAAAGCTTTGGGACCGAATCTCTGACGAGTGCTACGACTTTGAACTATGTAAGTTTGCCTTCCGGGGTGCGCAGAGTAGCATTGTATAGCGGCTGACGGTTAAAATTTGCTTACCTTTTGCGCGCCGTCCTTGACAAACCTGGGCGTTGTCTCGAGCTCCAACACCCTTAGTGCGTTAATATACACACGCGCGCACAATTTATTATACGTAATAGTCGAATGCTGTGATTGGCCATTAGTTTTCTCATGTCGATAATCGCTGGGCCAGTAGAATTTCGAGTTATAGATCACCACGCATATAGACCGTATCGTATTCTGCCCAACTACAGCAACTCCGACCGGTAAAAAGAAGATGATGTCACGACCTCGATCCCCCTTCCAAAAATCTTCGCGGGAGAATACTTGCTGTACCTATTTACCTACGACGACCAACGGGTTCCCGCCTCCGACGACCAACTTACTTCGGCCAAGAGTGCTCGGAACTCTGGGCATTCCACGAGCCGAAACGGGAGGGAACAGGCCGTAATAAACCTCACATACAAGACTTCGAGCTGGTCAGGGTCGATCGAATCTCCGGGTTGGCCGTTGAGCCGACGGCGTTTGCGGGGGTTATCTTCTGCCACAGCACGAGCTTCTTCGAGAATCGTTCGTATTGTTGTCACTCTAGCTGTCCGCGGGGCTCCCTTTGGCAGACCGTGGCCGTCAGGAGGAGGGCCCATAAGATGTTTTGCCGGAGCCGCAGTACCCCCAGAACAGGCATAGGCTCTGTTGCAATGTTTGCAGCGCCACTCTTCCTTGCCGGTTCGCCGGTTATAATATCGCGTCCCTGTCTCCTCGTCTGGCATGTGAACCATGATGTTCTGGGCTTGACGGAGGCTGTAGAGTAGGGATGCCTCGAGGTAAATTACCAGGAGGTAAATTACCAAAACCCCTAGGTAAATGACGGTCATAAACCCGAGGTTTATGACGCGTCATTTATCACGTGCTTCCAAGTACTATTTGGTGACTACGAAACGGCGTCGGTGGAATGATATACGCACATACAGTCTGGTGTCATTGGTATTCGTCGGGGATGAGGTACCGATCACACCAAAATTGGCTGTGCGGGTACAAGAGGTCCATACCCCCGTGCAACGGCTCCGTGCTCGTTTCTTCGCCAAAACTCCCAGACTTGCTACTTCCACTTGTTCCTCCTCTTTGACAATTACCTGCTTCATTCCGTTGAGAATAACTGGATCGCGTGCGAAAGCTCGAAGGGCGTCTTTGTTGCCAAACACAGACTTAACAGCAGCAAGTTGTGTTCCCCAGCGTGTGATTGCAGCAGTAATGAACGCCTTGCGCTGCCCGTAGCATTCCTGCTGATGAATGCGAAGCCTTGACAACTGCAATTTGGCTTTCTTAAAGAAGGCAATGAGAAAAGTAGCCTTCCCAAGAATTGGCATCCACCGCTTCGACTCCACAATGTCTTTGATAAGGAATTGAAGATTATATAACTTGCGTCGTTCGCTCGCATCATGGTCATTACCGGCCCATTTGAAAAGTCCGCCTTCAGTATCGCGGTTTTTGGGAGGTACGTTAAGAGTATCAGCTGACATGGTTAGAACTTGTATGATCAACGATGTGTATAAGTGGTTGGCGTAAGAAGAGGATTGTGGCGGTTGTCACCACTAGACGGGCTGACACCACCACAAGGTGCTGGCAGGGGCTGGTCCCTGCCACAGGCACGGACCACGGTTATTAAACTTCTCCAACGCGTCGCACATCGCGAGTTTCTTTTCTTTCTTCTTCTCTCCTTAAGCTTAGAATCTTCGTACGTAGTGCCAATACAACAGCTTCCATGCTGGACATTGCTGGCCGTTACAAGGATATACATTTGATTCTATACTCTTAGGGTAGTAGCACCGACCTATATTTATATTTACTCTACATTATAGCATAAAGTAAGAATAAGTTACTAAGCAAGATGGTTATTGAAACCAGAATATTGGTTTCTAGATAGAAAATCTAGGATTTCAACTTATATTTTTAGAAATCCTTAAAAATATAAAAAATCAGTTTTCAATTGCTGCTGTCAGATCCTAGCTGTAGGGATGGGTTTAATACTGTGTCACTAAATAAAATGCGCTTTTTGCATTAAATATTTAAAACAGGTGCGTTTTATATGCATTATGTCACGGTAGCAGGCAGGCGGATTCCGGCAGGTGGACGTCGAGCAGTCAGGGTGATCAGGCAGGTTCTCTATTTACTACGTACAGGCTCTATCCTCAGTAGGCACAGGCTCTGTTGACAAGACGTAGCTCGTAGAGCTACGAAACGGTCTCAGGACAGATTACAGAGTTTTATCGAGCGAGGGGCTCACGTAATCAGACTCCAATTCGCCTCGAGCCAAGCCAAATTCAATGTTGGATGTAAAATAACAGCAGCAGAAAATAACGGTGGCACTGCCATCTCATGTCGGGGGAGTGGGGACATGGTGCAGAATCTTGGAACTCCACTTGGACACCCTCTACCCTTCGCCCCCAGCCATTTATGCTACTTTCAACGCTGCCAGACGAATTCAATGCAAGCCTCAATATACCATTGAGCTCCTTGATAGGACTAAACGGTATGATGCTCATCGGGCAAGACGCCGACAGGGTGTTCATAGGCGATGACACGGCACCGACCTTTGTAGCTCGCTAGTGGGCAGGTGGGTAGATCCATACAGAATCACGTGATATAACAAACAGCGAAAACTACATCTATCAAAACAAATCCTATTCCTCAAAGGTAACCTCATAGTCAAGTCCTTCCCCATTCACTCTGAGCCATTCTTCATATGGGCTGTGTGAAAGGAGATAGACAGCTGCTGGAAATGTGGGAAAACTCCAAGATGAAATGATTCGTGTCGTTAGACTCTCGGAACTCGAATGCCACGGCGAGTAGCTCACGAAGGTTGCGGGGGATGTTCAAGGGATGGTCCCCATTGTAACCGGCTGTGTAGGAGACTGACCAGGCTTGTTGGTCGTTAATCGCGACGTTTTTGACATGTTCAAGACCTTGTAGAGATTGAAGCGCCCATGGGTCTGTAATACGTCCCAGGAATGATCGAAGCAGAGGACATCTAGCTCAGGGTTCTCCTTCATCCAGACGAACAGCCTTCTAAGAATACACTATACTAAGGAGTTTACAATAAGTTAAGATTAACGATTCCTTCTTGACCCATGAGTTCCTCACTCTCCATACCAGATAAATTACAACCACCGCAGCATCGCAGCTTTTCAGTTCGCCAACTGCATCCGAGATTTCACAATACTCAAAGGATCTAGGATATCAACTAAACGTACCATCTCTAAGACGAAGTCTAGGTAATTATTATTTGTTCCATATTTCCTCCTGTTCTTTGTCCATTTTCTTCGTATTCCTGCCATGATTAGCTAGTGTGGGTCCCTCCTCCCGCAGTCGCTCCAACAACGCCCTAGAAATCGGCTTCAAAGTCGGCATCTCCATCCCCTGAGCCACATTCAGCCTCGAATTGTAAATCATATTTTGAATCGGAGATTGAGTCCGCGTTACGGCCACTGTTACCATGCGGTATAGATTGGAGGAGATTGTTGTGCGCAGTGGGCACAGAATTCACTGTCCGGCTAGATACGCTGACTGAGTGACTTCTCACCATCATTTTGGTACTATTTGCAAATAACATTCAAAAGAATAAGTTGTTGTGCCCTTCTGAACGTATAGTGTTTTGGTGGGTTTGTGTGGTCCGAAGGTGGGTGAGTCCGAAGATGTCGACCCTGCAATCATGCATTGTCTTCGGAGTCGGAGTTGTCATAACCCGTATCAAGGCCATATTCTCTGTTGTCGAATCGCCAAATCTGTAGAGTATCGCCATAGGAGACTTGGATATGAAGATATTCGTAACGCTCGCCATCGTGATAACAGTGAAACTGGTCGGGGTCCTGGTTTTCGCTACTAATAATGTGGATATAGTACTGTTCAGTAATCCTTGTAGAAGGACTTGGATTTTCCCTGGCTAGGCGAGAACCATTACCATGATTGAGTGTGTCTTGGCGGCTCCTATAATACTCGCTGACATTCAATTCGATATTGGCGTTCTCAATGATGATATCCATGTCCATTTTTCTCCATTTCCAAGGCCTCAGACATTCAAAGAATAATACCTTGTGGGGAAAGCCGTCATCGTAGTCAAACAAAGGAACGTGTTTCTTCTTAGATCCTAATCCTAATGCCAGATACAATGGCTTGTTGGGAACCCCTCTTTTGCTTGGAGGCGAAATCGTGCCATCGCCGTTGAATCTCTCGAGGTCGGCACCGAAGAACAAGACGACTAAGCCGTCTTTGGTTATCTGGTTGATCCACGTCATGCTTGCAAATATCTGTTGAAGAATGATTTCCTTGCCACATGTTAAAGGCTTGGTAGAATTTCCCATCTTCGTTGGTAGGAACGGCTTTTTACACACAGGTGTATTAGAAGAATGTGTTCGAGGAGAATTGTTTCCCGACTTGGCTATTTTCTTAAGTATGGACTTCTTTCGCAGCTTGCATATTTTCTTAAATATGGCCTCTGTCAGCTCGTCGTCTTCACGGCCACGTTTTTTTCCCGGGATCGTTCTTGTCTCCCAGACGAGCCTTTCAGCTCGATCGAGGTCCTTCAGCTCTACATAGGTCCATGCTAGATTATTCATGCCGACGATGATGCGAGGGTGATTTTGCCGCTGCATTATCTTTAATGTTGGAACTAATATGTCTCTTGCCTCGGTGTATTTCTTCTGTTCGATGCAGTCCAGCCCGATATTATTCGCAACGGAGAGTTTGTCGGGGCTGTGTCCTTCAAACGTTCTGAAGCTTTCCTGCAAAATTTTCCTTGCCTTCTCATACTGATTCTCGTTGTATAGCTTCATCCAAAGCGGTGTATGATGAATGCTTTGAGCCATACTGTTCGGGAATAAATGATTAAAAATTGTTCTGCGCTATGATGTATAGTATGAGCAGCACATATGATGAAATTGTGATATGTAGTTGATCTGCTCATTTAAGAAGTCATTTGTACGTTGACTCTTTTATATATCATTTGAGAATAGGTGGAAGCACAAAAATCACTTTTAGATATGATGGACTTATTTCGAGCTTCCTTCTTACTTACTTCTATCCTCTTCTTTCTTTCTAAACAAATTGCGGAATATGATTACCAGATATTTCACATTTAGCAAGCCTTGCCGTAATCTCGAATTGTCGTTGAAGTTGCCGTGAGCAGTCGCTGTAGCTTAAAATAGGGTTTCCGAAATTAAAAATCTGAAGTAAGCATTCTATACTTATACCAATCGCTTGGGCTGGCCCACTGAGCCTGCAGATCAGCAGCAGATGTGTTCATGGCTTCTCACTTTGTAGATAAACGGATAGATAAATAGATAGACTTGCTGAATTTAGAATATAAAACTGCGTAGTATTGAACGAGGATAGGATGGTGATTGTTGCAGTAGCAAGCAATATGTGTTGGAAGAGCATTCGGTTGGATCGCACGTAGTTCGATAGGCCAGACTGGCTGACTAAGCCAGTCACCCCTGACGAAGGGAAGGTGGCTTCTTCCCCTCTGGGTGAAACGCCCCCCCTTTGTACAGACTTAGACTTAGCATGCAATTCAGACCCAGTTAGTTGCCGCCCCCAGACGTACGTACGTACTATCGCCATATGGCAAAGGCCATTCAACAGGTAGAGTACATAATCTGTATTGTACATTATCTCCAAAACAGGTTCACGAAGTACCGTATTTAGCAGAGGTACGGCCTAACAGTCTGGAAAGTGAAACGTGTAACATGAAAACAATTTGATTTATCAGCAATGGAATTGAAAGGCCCCGTCTTATTACACAGCTGGAGCCTATGGTGGGTTGTTTAGAGACGCTGACTGCACCGGACCACCGAGTGCCGACGAGTTACTCGGCCCACTGCCGGATTGGACACAATTGTTCAACAATATAAAAGCTCTCACCTCCGTGACCAGCAGCTCACAACCACCATCAGCTCACAGCCGTCAACCCAATATTACCAATTATTCACACTCTCTCATTCACCTTGAACCACCATGTCGTCGTACACGCTCGCAGACGGGACTCTCCCCCACGCCACCGCCGCCATGAAGACGCTCTCCCACCTCCTCGACAAGATGGAAGCCTCCACCTCCCCGGCCCCGGAGGCCCTCCTCTCCGCCCGCCTGCACCCCACCATGCTGCCCCTCTCCTTCCAGTTCTCCTTCGCCGCCGACCTGGTCGCCAAGATGGCCGCCCACCTCGAAGGCACAGAGCCCGAGGACCTGGGCCCCTTCGACACCGTCAAGACCGTCGCCGACGCCCGCGCCCGCGTCGACGCCGCCGCCGCCCGCCTGGCGTCCGCCAACCCCGACAAGATCGCCAGCCGCAGCGACGAGACCGTCTCGTACGGCAGGGGGCCCGACAAGCCCCCCGGGGAGCTCAAGGCGCGGGACTATGCGGCGGGGTACGGCCTGCCCAACATCTACTTCCACGTCACCACCGCGTATAACATCCTGCGCAAGGAGGGCATCGACCTGGGCAAGGGGGACTTCCTGGCGCCCTTCCTGGCGCCTTATCAGTCGTCGTAGAAGATGACCATCAATAGAATAGAAAAAGCATAGAGGGCAATGGCAACTCTTTTTCTCACCACCACTGCTCTGCCAAGGGTGACGACTTCTCACTTGGAAATGAAAAAGACATCAGGCCAGGCCCTAGGCCTGAAAGGTGTCACGAAAGGTATGCGTCAGTGAAATTGACCGCAACAGAACAGAGAGTTGGGCTGGCGGCAGTCTCTCTCGCTGGCCCCACAAGACGGAGCGGGGGAATGAAGAGTGCCAACAAGACACGAGTCTCGAGGGCGGGAGTAAATACAGTAGAGCACACTGTGCCTCGCCTGTGTGATGTCCGGAGGCTGGTGAAGACGGAAGAAGAGCATCAGGGTAGCACACACCTTGAATTCAAAACTGACCTGGGTTTTTGGAGCACTATTAGAGATACCCTGAGCTTTGTCTGTTTGATTTCTTGGTCGCATGAAGCGGGCATGGGACCCTGCAAATGGCTTTTGACAGAATCAATGGAATCCTATACAAGTCTGTAGCCTCAAAGAAATATTTTCAAAAGAGTTTCGTCTTCTTGCACGTCCATCTTCTAAGTGCATTGCAGCCACCCAAGTACACAAGACTGCTCGGCTGCTAGTGCCTTGCATGAGCTTATCTAATCTTGAGTTGTGGGGAATTGGAGGCAAGCACGGGCAAGTCACCCACTGTCGTCATTCAAGCTGCCTGCCCGCTGCCTGAATACATAACAACTTCAACGTCAACGTCCGCTCGCTGGGGACTTGGATTGACTCGTCTGGTCTCTTCTTGTCCGTTATTTATTATGTCGCGTTGGTCGCATCACAGAAGCGTCAAGCCCCAGTCCTAGGCTCACTAGCCACTCCTGCCACCTCCACACCAGGGTCCACCAGGCGTACCGGGTCCGGCTAGCCTCCCTTCTCATCTGCTGCTACTCCACACTCCCAGGTCGCCTCTACAGTCACTTGCTTGCTTCATATTTACCGCGCCATCTCCTTTGATAGTCTTGTTCTCTCACCTTGGTGCTCTTCTGAGTCTCTAAGAGTGACCCCAAGCTCAACCCCCCACCACCATCACCCATACTACTACCACCCATCAAGGTCGAGTAGTCATCGTGGACTTGCGTATACGTGATTCTCCACCTCCTCTCCTGTCGACTACGCGGCGCAGGCGACGCCGAGGTCTGCGAGTTCGACCTCTCGCCCCAAAACCTCGACCTACTTTGGATGCTTCTCGGCTTGAAAGAGGAGAGACAACACGAGACAGGCGAGGTCAAAGTCTGGCCATCTTGTGTTTTGCCGTATTCGTCATCCCTAAAGAAAATCATACTTCGACAAGACTTTTCGAGATATACACGAATGTGACGGAACAGATTCTCAGGAACCAGTAAAGACTGAGGCGGAGACAGTGAATGCGGACTGGCATTGTATCCTCGGAATGTAGGGGCTGCCATGGTGCGCAGGGGGTTGACAATAGAAGTAGGGAAGTGTGACGTTGGGGTCGCGAGATTGCACATGAAACTCGATTCACCCGGCCACAGGATTTCTTGTAGTGCGTCTGTCCGTAGGATTGAAGCTACGCTGAGGCTATGGGCCGTGGAGGATGGGTCGGCGGGTGGCGCTAGACTGAGGTCATCAGCGGGAGCTGAGCGAACGGAGTTAGTACCCATCTCCATGGAGACATCTGCAAGGTAACCTCACCCTTGGAATTCCGGCTGCATCGTTTGAGGAAGCGTTGGCACCATTTGTACGTGACAGTTGGTGGAGGTTCATCGCCGATTTGATCGCGTCCGAGGATCTCATTTACGATTCGCTCGATCAGCATCCAAATTTCGATCTAATTCGTCCGTTATTCCCGATTCTACCATCCTCAAGATACAGTAGTCCTGGGATTTCAAAGGAGCTACAAGATGCCGGGAGAACAGACAGGGTGCTTGCCTCCTCCTTCTTGTAAAAGTATTATACATGCTCATACAGAATCGAAGAAGGAAATAAACAACCTCAGAAATATGCTTTTTATGCGTCGCTCCCCACTCAAGGGCAGAAGCTAGGTTCTGGGCCCACCTATATCGGTTGACAGGTGAGAACGTCTTAGTGTTCTCATCCCCAAGAGTCCATTGTTGTCTCCTCGGGATTGATCCGAATGACCCCTTGAGCAAAATAAGATGTTCGGCTCACTCTGCCTTCTGGGTCAGCCATCTTTGTTATTTGCCCCTAACATTGTTGAACGCTGAACGATCAAGCAGGAGCACTCAATAAGTCCCAACAGACTGGGTTCGGGATGTCACGAAACTCCGGCTGAGGCAAAGATGCGTCGCGAGCCGCATGTATGTGTGCATGATGCCGCCTAACGCCTATCGGCCTCAGCTTCTGTCGTCGAAAGATGCCTGTACCAAGGCTGATGTTCAAGTGACAAATCGTCACAATTTAAGTGGTTACTTAGCTAGCATTTGGCCGCGAAGGACAGAAGAAAATAGAGCGACCATGGTATACAATGCATAACCTCAGATGCGAATCACCGACGTATCTTAAACGGCCAGCGGTTTAGAAAGGGGAAGGGGCCAGCAGGTGAACCGAGGTTGGCGCGGGTGGAGAGTACGACGGCGAGTAAACTAAGTTATGGTCAAGCCATGCTACATATGGGAGTTCGGATGCCCGGCCAGCCAGCCAGCCTGTGCAGATGCAGATGCATGGGAGTGAACGCCTGAAAACCTGCAAACGGAACCCGTTCCGGCCTTAATAACCTTCTCCGAGTCCAAGCCCGAGTCCGAGCCCGAGTCTGTTCACGCAAAGGTGGATACTGAAAGCATGTTTAAGCCAACTGCTGAGCCAGTGATGCAAGATTGATGACGGGTCGCGAGCTCCGTCTATTCGCACCCAGCTTGATGCCGCTCATTGAGACGCATGATGACGGAGACGGTATCGCGTTTCCCGAGATGTTCGGTGTTCTGTCAAACAGGGAAACTGCTCGTTCGCCCCTGGTATGTGCAACCCATCTCATCTGCCGCCATTTACTGTCGTATTCGTCTATTGCCACGGTCAACTGGCGTAAATCGATTCCAGAGACACCGCGGCGCATCCACTGATCCTGTATATAGCGTCGGAAGTGGACTGATTCGACTTCGGAGCTGAAGAGAGCCGTGTCTACTTCGGCAGCCAGCCAAGGGCGGTTGTCGACGTTGCCGGTAGGTAAGCTGGCTATTGAGCGCTCGCACACGAACTCTATACCGCGCAGAGTGTGTCTCTTCAGTGCCTCTGGTTTCCAAGTGGTTGTACCTAGCAGGGGGGACTGGGTCCACGAAGCTGCTCGGTTCGCCCGAATACGGCCACCATAAAGGTGGAACGCGGCTGTACCTGTTATGATGCTCTGTATGTGGCTGGCGTAGAAGTTCACTACTGCGTTGAAGACCGTGACGTTTTTCTCACACTGCATAAGCTTGACTCTCTGCGGGGCGCTGTCAGGTCCACAAATGGTCCCTATATACACTACTCTCACTCCTCCATGTCCCACTTGATCAGTGTAGTAAAACGGCCTGCGCTCCTGTTCACCATATATTTCGAGCCTTTCCTTCTCTTCCATGAGTCTAGACTTGAGGCTGTCACTGGTGAAGTGAGGGCCCAGGTACTTCAGCTGACCGGACTCGTCACGCCTAAATGCATGAACCGGGATGGTGGAGCTTTCGTATAAGTGTCTGTTCGTACGCCCGGGGTTGTGATCGATGAAATCTGACCGAGGCTCGTCGCTTAACCCGTCGAATTCGCCACGCATGATTTCTTGCTCCCGGTGCTCCATCTGTTGCAGCATGAAATCTACCGTGTCTCTACTACAGGTCCCGCTCACTTGGGGGCAGTTCCGCAGAGTTCTGCTGTCTGTCACGTAGCAGCTACTGGGCACGTCTGCGTCCGCGTCACGAGAAGTGAGTGACATTGTTTCGGGAGACCTCCAGGTTACACCTGCATGAGATAGGGCTGTGATCATCGCATCAATTCCATCTGCGTCGCTAACGTAAAAGTTCCATGCGGACGATGTCGCTGCTACGTCGGGGTAGAAGTAGGCGGCGGCCCTGGCTCCAGCCAGTGTACAGTCATACGTAGTCATTGATGCTAGGAGTTTCAGCGGATCTTTGAAATGACTGAAGTAGCTACACGGGCTGCATCTAACGGCGTAGATATCCCTTGCAGTCTTTATGGCCGATCTGCCGTGGCGGAGTGCCCACTGGGGTGACACAGTTAAGCAGAAGGTAAGTGCATCCTTAAGAGGTAAAAATCTCACTATTTTGTGTATAGTCTCTATCGGCAGAACGTCCATTTGGGTGGCACTGGTTGCGATAGTCGTCGATTTGTTCGCCGTCGTCGATTTGTTCGACATCGTCGTCATTGGCGTTTTGTGTTTCAGCCGTTCCTGACGCTTTGTTGCCGCTCTTTGAATCTGGTCTAATTCTCTGCGTATGATTTTTCCGTTAAGCATAAAAGAGTTCTGTATGTTCTCTAAAGTCGCTATAACCTCCCGCATTAAAGTTTCGGACTTGTCCGGATTGCCTAGCATTGCATATGTCCATGCTAGATTTCGCTTACAGGTTAAAGTTTGAGGATGGTTTTGCCTTTCCATTCCGTTTAATGTATGTCACGGGAAGGTAGGCCGGTGTTTGCCAGGGGACCGTAATCTGAGGCCGCAACTTATAGGCATGTGAACATCATGGCGCTTCATACTTCTTCATCCACCTGGGGCGCCGACGCGTTGGAATTCAACCCTGCGCGGTGGTTGCAAGCTGCAGATGGAAAAGCGGGAGCGGAAGAGTTGGTCACTCCTTCTCGGGGCGTGTTTATCCCTTGGTCTAGCGGTCCGAGGACTTGTCCTGGTCAGAAGATGTCGCAGGTGGAGTTCGTATCTGTTTTTGCGACTTTGTTTGGGCGGTGTGGTGTCGAGCCGGTTCCTGGGGGTGGAGAGAGCATGCAGCAAGCGAGGCAGAAATTACTGGACTTGACGCAGGATAGCGAGCCGATTTTGACGTTGCAGATGAACAGGCCGAAGGATGTACACTTAAAGTGGGTAAAGCGAGGTTCTGTGTAGTGTGTGAGGTCACATGTGGCGGACGAGCGGTGTCTTGTATGCTGACGAATGTTATTGTGAATGCTCGGTCATGTCTAACAAGAGGGATCTAGACAAGTTAGAGGTATTCGCGGTGAATGAGCAAGAGCTATCCATCGTTTGTGGTGTCAACATTGAATCTCGTTGGTCGATTGGTACATGGGAACGAAGAACCTCTGAAGGAGCTTGTGGGCGTTGTACATATAATTATGGAGCAATATTGCTTAAGCTGACGCGACACATCATCTGAGTACCTTATTCACCAAGCTGATGTGTACAGATAGATAATTGATGCGAGGTGCGAGATAACCGAGGTGATGGCTGGGAGGCGCACTGCGCGCGAGCGCGACCATCACCGTATATGAAGCGGTGGTGGTGTGAAGATCTGACGGCGCTGCGGAAGTCGTACACGTACTGGAGGAACCGGGCGCGCACGATGCGGCGGGAGGGGCGAGGACGCAGAGCTTCACAGCACGGCGATGCGGCGAAGAGGCTCTTCTACCGGACCATTCGGCGGCACCGGAAGCAGCACTGGGAGGAGTTAGACAACGCCGACAACATATGGAAGGCGGCCAAGTATCTGGACAAGAAGGCGACGGCCTCGTTCGCGTGAGTGCCCCCGATCATGAAGGCGGGAACGGAAGACGAATTTGTCACGGAGAACCAGAACATCGCGAGTTGGACCAAGTGCAAGGATCAGTCGCTGGCTCATTCCCTGAATCGTAGGAGCTTGGGTTAGGATCAACTCCTTGCCGTCATCCCCATAGCCTTGTACGACTAGCCTTGACTTCTCCATTGGCTTGGTAGCCACCAGCGGCCAGCTGCTGTCCGCCGTGTAACAACCTGGCACCAGAGTTCTTTCCCTTATCTACATATTCGACGATCTTGTCAAGCTGATCCTTGCTCGCGACGGCCCCCTTGGTGGTCTCGGGAGAGAATGGATCACCCGGAACGGCATCCCGGATACGGCGGGTGAAATCCGTGAGAAAGCGATCGTAGATCGTAGCCTGAACGTAGATTCTGCTGCCTGCGGCGCATATCTGGCCGTTGCTGGCCGTGATGCCCAGTGTAGCCCAGAACAAGGCATTTTCCCAGTCCGCATCGTCAAAGACGATGCTGGGGCTCTTGCCTCCCAATTCGAGGGAGACCCTCTTCAAGTTTGTCAGCCTCCAAAAGCTCCTCGCTGGATATGCGCGTTTCATCGTGTTGAGCATGAGAATTGTTTAGGGCTTGTTGTACGTCAACATTGGTAAACGCATCGTTTTCAGCAGATTGGTTGAAGGATTTGCTGGCCATGGTGCCCTCGCCGATCAGCTTTGGTGCGGATTCAAAACTTTCATCTCCATCATTCCTTGCCGTGGTCACGCTTGATTTTATTGATCCTTGGTTGTCCACAGCATTCTTGATTATCTCTACATAATCTGAGTTTCGGTTTAAGTTCTGCGCCATCTTTGATTTACATATATAGCATGAAAAGAATTGTGAGCTTCAGATTTGGATATCCAATGTGGAATTTCATTTAACTACCTTTTTATATTGCAATATAAGGTCTTTCCTAGGATTTAAGAACATCAGCTTTGCATCGTCGACTGTACTACCTCTGGGAACAAGAATCTTAAATTAGGAAACGGAGCAGTTGCTGTAACCAACCTCGTCCCAGGATTTACAAATTCCGATTCCGTTTCCGAAAATTAGGAATAAATCTCAAGGGACTGTGTACAGGTGTCTCCATCGAATTATCGCCAGGTGTTGGAATATCACTTGGCAGAGCCGTACGCTTGACATGACGGGATGACTAAGCGATCCCTGACGGATGGGCTTGCCTATCGTGCCCATCGCACGGAAAGCCTCCCTTTCCCAATAGCTAGACAGCAGCAAGTAATCAACACCCAACCCAACCCATCGTTTACGCGATACACGTACGTACGTACAAGAAAGCCCATTCAACAGGATTTAAGCTTATTTAAACTATTAAGATTTAATACAGATCTTCTGATAGTACTTGGTACTTCAGATAGACTTTGAGGCATGGAACCTTTGCAACTTGGCACAAAATCAAGGTGATATATTAGTAGGTAGATTTAGTTTTCAATCCGATCACAGTACCCTTTAAAAAAAAAAAGTACTATAATCGGTTTAAGAACAAAGCCACCCGCACACCTTACGTCCCTGCACCTCACGCTCATCCAATCGTATCAGCAGATGGGTTATAGCGAGGTCCTTCTATTTCCAGAACCATATGTTCGGAGTCTGTAAACGAAAATCCGCCGAGCGCTGCTAAACCGGCCCAGGCATATGGCTTGAGAAATTCCAGTCTGAGATCCGATTTGTTTGTAAATCTTCCGAAATCTTCTGGCCGGAAAGGTAAACGCGACTTGATTGTCTCGTATATTGTATCTTTTGGGCCCGTCTCCTCCATTGTTAACTAGACCAATGTCGATATGGTTTCGACGGGCCACGGCTTTCCCCCATTAATAACTACCAATACATTTCTGATATTGCTAACAATAATGATCTCTAGTAAAAGGCGCAACGTCACTGATAACTCCTAGCGGTAATAGTAGGGGAAAGCAAAGAATGCTACCTTCCTTGCGATAACCAGGGGGTCTGGAAGGGCCCTCGTCATAATGAGTAGCGATGGATTCATTTGAAAGCGACCACAGAGCCTAGAATGAGGAATGCGAGGGAATATTCCTCAACGTATGAATGTCAAATTCCGGAAGTTGCGAATCTGCTTAATGGAACCCTAGCAGAACGGAAGCAGGAAGCAGGAAGCAGGAAACAGTGGAGAGGGAACGAAAAGCAGTAAAGGAGAGGCAGGAGACCAGAGACAGGAAATGAGAAACTCGACTGTTATTGTAACCTAACAGAGATTATCATTCCAGGAATTATCAGAGCCGCCTTTATTCCTAGCGTCAACTCAACAACTCATTTCTTAAACACAACTTGGCCAAACATCAGCCTGCAAAACCCATCAGCCGTCGTTGAATTTAACCCCTACCCTCATCTTCTCTTGACAGTGATGAACCAGCAACCCAGGGAAGTGATTGACCAGAATGCGGACGAGCTGACGCCGCCAGAGCGATGGCGCCTCAGACAGGCTGGCGTGCCTCTTAAGGAGTCTCATATGAAACATTCTCGAGCCTGGGGGACGGTATTCAAGGACTCCACTGGGCTCCAAGTTGCCATCGAACTGGGTGCTAATCCAGTCTTTGTGGGCCGCGACGTTCACAAAATCTACAATAAAGAACTGACCGGGCCTATAAACCTTATTCTGCTCTTCATGGATTGGACTGGGAGACTTTCATCCCACCACTCAGTGACGCGTCGAGGTCTGCTCCCATACATGCAAGCCCATGATTACGACCCAGATCGGTACGAAGTGCGGCTTCGCGGCACCAATATCACTGTAAACATCCAGGAGTTCGTTACGGGATACGAATCAACCATTACCGCTGATCTGGAACGCTTCATTGATGTGCAATATTGCACAACATCAGTCCTTTACTACAGCGGAGCTACAAGGCCGGTACAGCATGCTTTGAACTATAGCGATGATGACCTTTTTCCTTTCTGAAAGTTCATCCTCGCTTGCTTTTCAAGAGATTTGTCTTTAGTGCCCGTGGGTATTGTTTACCATGCTCCAGTTGGTCAAAGGTCTGGCATATGATGTTGTTCGCGTTCCATTAAGCCTCAGTGCAGGTAGGCGTCATATACTCGGGACTGATAAGAGTCGAGACGACACTCGACATGCACCGATTGGGACAAGCTTCAGTCTACCAATAACATTCTTATTGTCGTCGCCTTCTTTAGCGCGGCTCAAGGACGAGTTCTTGGGCCCGACGCCACGGGCCAGCCGGTACGCTTACTAATTAGGCTGACTTGAAGTCATTTTAGCATGAGGATGGTCTCGTGAACACGATACTAACGTATAACTCACTGACTCGGGTGGAATGGATTTGCCACAACAAATCAAGTGCATCGCAGAAGATACAATGCCCAACGCAAGAAACACAGCGCTTGTTGTGTTTATTATTGCCCATTGTTGAGTTCCCGTACTTAGGTCATTCTCAAAGTGGAGTCTCAAAGAATCGGCTTCTGCAGTGGAAATCATCGTTCTTAGCTAGAGAGTCGGAAGTGGTGTTCAGGAGTGTGGGACACTTACTGTACGGTATCATCCAAGGTAAGGTCGACTTATGAATACGTGTAATCGGAATGAGCCATTGTACCTTTCCAAATCTGTTGCCAAAGCATAAGCTAAGCGAGCAGTGATGTACCTTTGTTAAATACCGTCTTGTTTCTACACCCTCTCTTGCTTGGGCAGGGGGGAACCTTAGCGTGATCCTACAGATCTACATGTACTGTACCTCGTCTTAGGCATTCAAGTTCTTAAGGCCCTATAGTCGCAGTGTCGTTCGGCGTACTGTATGGCCACAGCTATCCCAATCGGAGTAATGGAAACCACCTTGGCACCAGAACTTTCCTACACAAGGACCTTACAACACATTACAGTACTGTACAGTACATATATTTATCATCTTCGATCAGTTTTTATTCTCAGCACGGTACTTTTGTTGCTATGGCAAAGGATTGTCTGAATTAGTATAACATGCAGTATTTCGTCATGCTCATTCAGTGTCGAAACTTGCCATTATACTGTACCATCGCGGTGTTACAGTACATGGCGTGAGCCAAAGCAATCCTCCGCGGGTTTTGCGATCCTGATGAGTGTCCCCATACAGTACAGCACACACACACACACACACACAATTTATTAGAGAACGGATATTCGCACCGGCTGTGAAATGCCAGGCTCGGCAGAAATGTCCTTAGAGCATGCGCAAGACCTTGTCGGCTTCTCTACAGAGCCGATAGGCGCGCTCCATCTGCTCGCCATACATGCCACGCTCGACATAGCTGAACACGCGGTGGTAGCCGGTCATCTTGGCATCACCGTGCGACAGCCGCCGCCGGCCCTCGCGGATGGCACGCGCAAACGGCATCGTCTCCAGTCCGCGGTCGTATTCCATCTTCCACTGCGACCAGGCACGCGCGACGGGGTCCCTGAAGAGTAGGATGAGACGCATTTCTGGTCGGTATTGCCGAATGCGGGCCAGGCTTGGGGGCCAGTAGATGTAGACCGGAGGAGCCTCGCCGCGGAGCCTACCATCCCACTGCTCGAACAGGGCGTGGTAGACGTTGTAGTCTGGCTCCTCCCAGTCGACGGCTGTGCCTTCGTGGTCGAAGAAATGGGTCTCCTTGCGGGTTGCCATTTGGAGCTGGGGGTGCTCCTCGAGATAGCTGAACAGGGTGGTCGTGCCGCCCTTCTGGACACCTGCCACCAGGAAATGAACTCGTTCGTCAGCCATTAGAACGGATATCTACCTGAACGCTGTTAGGTATATCGCCGAGCAGGTCAGTAGCTATACAGTATTTAAGGTGATCTATACAGCATAGATAGGATGCCACGGATTAAGTGCCTCCGGAAATTTAAGGTTTAATATTTCCGGGGTGGCCGAATCAGGGGGGTTGGCGGAATCGGGTTAACGATGTCAAATTAAACAATCTAAAACCAAAAATGTAAAATTTAAATAGTACACTAATCGTATCACCTAATATATAAACACACTGGACGCCAGCAATTTTGTCCTACCAAAAGCCTTGCGAATAAAGACACGCTACTATGGTATTAGATTATTTAAATACAGATCGTCAATGGATAATTCGAAGAACACTGAGGAGTGGGCAATATTACCAAGCCTGGGCGATAATGACTTGTGGAAGCATAATTACGAGCAAGACTTTTCTTATCTCCTTACCCACCAGCCTCCGCCTGAAGGACTTGATATCCAGTACGTTCGAAAGGTGCACCGCACCAACAAGTGATGAGGAGCAGAGAATCTTCCGCGTCTGGAAGGGATTCACGCTGGCCGAGCGCAGCAAAGATACCCTATCATGGGTATGGAACTACGGGGTCGAGATTCAATCCAAAACATCCCGACGATGGATCTGTATGCCATGTGTGCGCCAGAAGACCCCCACGCCACAGTCATACGAATCCAAAGGCACCCAAAACGCTGAACTCCACCTCTGGAAAGCTCACGGCTACTGGGATCCATCAGGACGACGATCAACACCGTCAGAGAAGAAAGGAGGCAAGAGGGTTCTTGCTTCTATTTCGGACTTCATGAGCCTCAAACGTTCCGATCCAAAGGAGCAAGCGCTGGCCAATAGCTTGATCAAACGCTTCGATCGAGGAGAGTTCCAGAAGCTCATTGTCAACTGGATAGTCGAAAGCCAGCAATCGTTCAAGCAGGTTGAACACCCTCGATTGCAACAGATTTTCGAATACCTCAATCCGGCGGTCAAGGTTACGAGTGCGCACATTACGGCGAAGACTGTGCACAGACTGGCGGTTCAACAATTCGAGCGATATCATGGCACGGTCCAACAGGTCTTGAAGAGGTCGCCGGGTCAGATCCACATTGCCTTTGACGGCGCAAGGACTAGGAATCGTCACGCGTTATATGGCGTGACGGCTCTCTTCAGAGACCACGAGAATCAGCTCCAAAAAGTTGTGCTCGGCATTCCGGAGCTGGTAGAACGACATACTGGCGAGAACATTGCCGCCGAGATCCTCGAGATCATTAGGTCGTTTAGCATCGAGGACAAGGTCGGTTACTTCACTCTCGATAATGCAGCAAATAATGAAACGGCAATGTCAGAGATTGCAGAAGAGCTGAAGTTCGACCCGGTTCAACGACGAGTTCGATGCATGGGACACATCCTCAACCTTGTTGTTAAATCCCTTCTCTTTGGGAAGGATGTTGATGCGTTTGAGAAATCTCTCGTCAAGGAGGAGCCTTTGGCGAGAGCAACCCATGACCAGTGGATGCGGAAGGGTCCTGTCGGGAAAGCGCATAACTTCGTCGTTTGGGTCCATCGGGCCGACTTACTGACTCAGTTGCTTCGTCAACTGCAACAAGACTCATTTGCAGCTTCTGGCGATCCTGAAAGTGGAAAGCAACGGCCAGTTGACGTTGTCCTTGACAACGATACTAGATGGTTGTCCCAATACTACATGATAAAACGAATGCTTCGCTTGCAGCCCGTCTACGAAGAATTCATCGCCAAAGCCAAGAGGCTATTCCGAGACGCTCGGAAAGGTGAGGGTGGACAGAAGCTTCCTCCCTGCCTCGAGGAGTCGAGCTTCATCAACGAGAGCGATTGGGCGGTGCTGAGGACATTTGATGAGATACTCTCTGATTTCCACGTCGTTGTGCAAGTACTTCAGGGAGATGGACAGCCGCGATATCGATCGTCTGGAGTTAGGGAAGCTTTTGGTTCCATGACTGATGTGCTGGAGGCGTTCGAATTCCTACTTGGGAGGCTCGAGGACGCAAAATCGCGTATTGAGAGGCATCCTGAACCAGAGCAATTCTGTGTCAATATCAACCTTGGCTGGAAGAAGCTCGATAAATATTACAATACTTTGAGGGACTCGCCAGCATACTACGCCGCCGCCGCCTTGCACCCTAGCCTACGATGGGACTATTTCGACGAGGTTTGGGGTCAACAGCATCCGGGTTGGGTCGATGAAGCGAAGGAAATCGTGCAACGTCTTTGGGATACGGAATACAGAGACCTACAGATCACAGACACCTCTCCTGATGGTCCGGTTGTGAAGAGGCGAAAGACGACTTTGTCCTCCTTTGATCGGTATCGTAACCGATACCGTCAAAGCCAACCCTCCGCTGCTCAAGCGGATGAATATATCCGCTGGCAGGCCAGTGTGTCTGGGAGCGACAAGGACGTCGCAGACCCAGTTGAGTATTGGGTCCTCAAGAGGTTTGAGTATCCAAGGCTATCTCGAATGGCTCTTGACGTCATGACAGTGCCGGCCATGAGCTCGGAGTGCGAGAGACTGTTCTCCGCCACCGGGTTGATGGTCACGCCCCTCCGAAACCGCTTAGACGCTGGGACGATTGGACTAATCCAAACGCTGCGATCTTGGTTACGCGCAGGCATTATCGAAGATGTCGATAGCATACTGCTTGACGATACAGCGTTACAGGAGGCTGTTGGACGGGCTGGCTTGGAGGAGCGCCAGGAGTAAGGCAATAGAAAGTTGTTGGAGATTACAAGTGTGAGGCGACCAAGTCGGTGGCAAGGTGTGGAAGAAGGAGGAACATTCTACAAGAAATCGTGCCTGTACATAAATAGTGGTTCCCCTACTGCACTTTGGGATAGAATTAAGCAATTAACATCTTCTCATTTCAACAAAAGTTTCGGCGACGGGTTCCCGAATTGCCCGATTAGGAAATCCGAGTTAATGTGACAGGGGTCTTCCACGGGTTCAATATTATGGACATCAATCCACAGATGGCTTCGTGGACATCAATCCACGAGCACTTTGCTGAGTAAGCCGTCAATTCCATCCACAAAGTCGGATATTGACGTGGATGGATTGATTCCCTACCCTGGTGCTTTATTTGCCGGCACATACATCGCACGTACTTCAACCTCTTGACTTGGGTGTATTTGCTTCGCTGAAGGTCGCTTACAAAGACGAAGCCGACCTTCTGAACTTCTACACTGAAAACACCGTATCGAGGAAGCAAATCTTCCTTTTTTGCTATCGGAAGGGTCGCCAGAAGGCTTTAAAAGAGTCAAATGTGCTTAATGGGTGGCGTGCAACTGGATTGTGGCCGGTGAATGTGGCCAAGCCACTACTTAGCATTCAACTCCTCGAAAACACTAAGAGCGAAGCCAAAAGAGCAAAATTAAACGACACCACGAGAAAGAGAAGACTCGAAATAGTCACCCCAGTGCCAATCAGTATCAAGAAAGTGGCGTTGTCGACACCCAGGGCGTCACGAGAAATCAGGCGTCTACACACGTTTTTTGATGAAGGCGAACACTCAATCGCAACACAACGGCTATTGTTCAGAAAGGTTGAAAAGGATACAACGAGAAAGAATGGGAATTGGAGATGGCCCTCCGTGAGAATGAACTTCTCAAAGCACGATTGGAAGCGATCGTACCTGTCAAGAGGAAGAGGGTTGAAACGAGCCCCAACTCGAGGTTTGTCAACATTCGGGCAATCCGACGGGCGCAAATCGCGGCCGGGGCAATTGAGGCTGAGTCAGCAGATGAAGAAGGGTCTTCTGAATCAGAAACACCAAGAAGTTGCATCGTGGTTGGTTCTTCTGACGAAAAAGACGAAGAGGAAGTCGATGGGTAGTTGTGGCGGGTGTGCGATTTTGGGTGGCCCGAATCAGGGGGTGTGGCCCGAGTGTGGGCCGGCCAACTTATCTGATACGCGGCCCTAGAACATGACTTTCCACAAGAACTCGAGTGGACACGTCACTAACGCACTGGCAGGAGACTTGCGACGCTTGATTGCTGGGCTAGCGTTCCGGTGTTTTATGGTCTCGTTCTGGCCAATGAACTCTTATCTGTCAACCTGTCGGGGTTCATGGTGCCTTACTGGCTCGTCCATTCAGCTACTTGAACCTTTCTGCATCTCGCCGGGAACCCACGGACGAAATCTCAGCGGCATTTGAGGCTCTCCCACATTGATCATGCCATGGTTGTTTCCTTCTTGAGCTGAATTGAAATATTCAGGCAGCATCTCACTCAAGTCTGATGTGCGCCGAAACCAATACCGAAGCGAACGTCTCTGTACCTACATGGCACAAGACGATTGCATAATGTGACGCGGTGAAACGTGGTTCTCTCAGGAACGAGCAGAGGGCAAGAAGGAACGAAGTGAAAGACTGACCATGTTGATGTTCAAGGTCATGTCCACATAAACCAGAGATGTCGATTCGAGGTGCGAGCCAGCCAGCGGGCATACGCGCTTGGTTCCTTAACTTCGCCTACGGTGTACGGAGCTGCAAGCTTACATTTCTTCATTACTAAATATAATATTCAGGAGACATTTACACCGTATATGTCTTGTCCTAATATGTGCCGGCATACTTCCAGACTATCCAGTGCCTTGGAGGTTAAGTCTTTCATTCGATGCCCGCCAGATCCGCTTAAGCGGTCATGTCCGCATCCTCAATGTACCAAGGGTCCTAGAAGCCGCTTCCAACATGTGTGCCACAGCGGCAGTCTAGCCTGTAGCTACAATACAGCCTCTTCTGACATCTACCCCTACACACCTTACTGCCCGTCTCCTTCGTACACTCCTTCGGGAAGTGGCAGTCTTTCCAAACTTTAAGCAGATTCCTTAACTCTTGCTCCTCCTGTGTCATCTCCTCACCACTGGTCCATCTCTCCATCAACGCCATTATCCCCTTCTTCTTTTTACTTTTCTCCAGCTCGTCAATCTTACCCTCCAGTTCCTTCCGATACCGCTTTCCCACAGCGGTGTTCTTCAGCATTATGTTTTTCCCGGCCTCGAGCTCGTTCATGAGGCTGATGATGGCTTCCGGGCAGTCCAGCAAGTCCTTGACGATAGAGGGAGGGTCGTCTTTGTTTCGATAGAGCTTGATGATGTTCTTCGTCCCGGCGAAGAAGTCGTTCCACTTATCCTTGATCCCTCTCTCCCTGCCGTCATCGACCTCTTGCACTTTACTAAGGACCGGAATAGACGATTGGAGACACCCGCGTCCTAGAATCGGTGAGACTAGGCGAAGTTGAGCCGTGAGATTATTGATGTCGGCGGTGGCGTCGCCGGCGGCATCGGAATTGCTAAAGTCGTGAAGGTAAACTGTGCCGGCAACAAAAGTCACTGACCCATCCCTCCTCAAACTTGAATTCTGGCTGTCTCGACTGCAAACCACCTATGTCAGTTTCATCGCGTTGGGAAACCGGCTTGACAACTGTGGACGCTTACAGCTGCTTCAAGGCATGGGCGACTCTTAACAATACAACCCAATTAGAGACAAAGTTATCCGTGAAGCAGGGCAGCTCAACAAACAGATACCCATGAAGAGGATCATCTGGCGACCAGTATCGCTGTTGAACAGTTCGGCTGATGAGCCATTTCTTCTCCGAGTCCTCGGGACCGGTGTCCCATTCATTCGGTTTCCCGGTGAAGTCCTTTATGAACTGGGGTTAAGTCTTAGCGAAGGGCAGAGCAGGGAGCCTTGAGGAGGAATACAGTGCTTTTCCCGGCGTTTGTTCGCCCGACCAAGCTACCGACAAATTTAGTCAAGATCTAGGCGCCGTCCAGGGATAAGCTCACAGTATGATCGCACAGGAGTCATCGCTGTAGCCGCCTCTTATCAGGTTCTGCGACATCTTGGCCAGAGGAGAGAAGTGAGCGGCGGGGACCCGTGTGGGAATTTTCAATTAGTGTCGTAGCTTTCTGAGAAAATGAGGCGAGCGCAAACTGGCGGTGCGATTTGCGATTCTCGCAGCTGCGCGGCGGTCGTCCAGAAGCCCCGCGGAGGCTGCCCCGCGGCGGCTGCCTCGCCGCCTTCAATGCGCCGGTGCCCAAAGGCACGCAACCAGCGCCACCGTCCAAGTGACGCAACGGTGATGCGCCCACGTGACCAAGCCACAGCTGCACGTCGCCGTTCTGGGTGACCCCGCATATCCTACACGAAGTCGAGCATAAAAATATCTCAAGACCAGAAGTCAGGTCTCAACTCATTTGCCATCCAGCACACTCCCTGCGCAACTCTCCACCATGTCAACAAATATGGAGTTGTCGATCGGCAATCTGATTAGCCACCGCGCGAATAGGCCCAGCAGAGACTCTAAGACCCATACGAGTCCCCAGGATCGTGAAGCGGCGCTTTTTGATCCTTGGTGGGAGACCCGAGATGCCGGGAACTTTGTCGAGAACTCCTTCCATAAGGACGCAGTCAAACAAAACGAGGTTTGGAGTACAAAGGGTCGAGTGCTAATCTTGAGCTTGGGATCTGCCTCTATGTTTTATATGAGGGATCTGGAGGCGCAAACCGAGAGAGTGGTGACGTACTCTCAAGTAGAAGAAGAAGAAGAATCCACTCGGCCGCCCAATATGGGGCCTGTGGATGGACTCATGTTTACAGATCCTGACGAACTGCTCCGATATGGCTGGAAACACGGCTTGAGATTTTTCAAGCGTCAGTTGCTTGTTCTTGAGGACCTTGGGCGTGATTGGGTCGAAGCAATTGGCGTCGCTTTCCGGATCCCAGTCTACTTCTTTGCCCTGCACTGGGCGGACCCGGTCGACCATGCCTGGGGAATAGCTCGAATGCCCCTTGGCCACCGAACAAGGGAGCACAATATTCTCAGATATCGAGAGACCTTGCCAATCATCGTCAATGCTGATTCTAGCAAGTTCCCATTGTCCCGCCAGAGATCACTGTCCCTGCTGACCTGTTCAACTTGCGGAACCAACAGGCTTGAAACCCAGCCTAGCGTGCAATGCACAGCGACCCCTTACCAACAAAGTCCGGCCACCCAATAGTAACGACCCTTATAGTGAGAGCGAGACATGCGAACAGCTCCTGAGCTTCTGGGGCTGCCCCGACCCCGAGGAGACAAACGGCGAATGGACAGGTTCGTGGTCTTTCATGCTACGGCGACTGGCTTCGCCAAGGTTGTCTTAAGCTCGGTTCTGACTCACAAGAAATAGCCGTACTCCTTGTCGACCCAAAGCCGTCCGCTTCTGAGCCGCTGAAGTGCAAGACTCAAGGGAAGCATGTGCCAGTGATGTTATTGGATTGGATTGGAGCTGGATCCGAGCCTCGATCCAATCCAGTCCAGACGTGGGGACAGGCAGCCTCCAGGATATCCAGAACCGATCCAGTTCATATTTTTACCCTTTTGGGACAATCAATGAGCCGCTGAATAAGCAGACTTGGAGTAGAACTGTTCTTGTCCTTGGGTTATGACACCACCTAACTACGGAGCTCATGTTCTCTAGCAACTTGCGTCTCCAGTATGTTCTTCTCGCTTCCATCATCTTCGCCGCCTTCCTCTCCCTCACCCAGCCCATCCGCCCCAACTGTACTCCCTGCCTCACCCTCCATCAAACCGATGGCAGAGTCATCAAATGCCTTCTGCTCCGGGCGACCATACCAAGCTCGTAAGCACTCGCTGGCTTCAATGACGTCCATCCGGAGCCGTGAGCGATGATTTGGTGTTTCGATTCCAGGTGGTTTAAGGTAGTACAATTGCCCTTGCCGGAAATAGGAAGTCCCTGTTGGCGCTGCTGCTGTTCGCACAGATAACAGTACCAGAACGTCTTCGTCGGGTCCTGCTTGAGTTGTATGTCTTCACCATACTGCCAGACGACTGATGTCCTTTTCTTGGTGTGCTTTTGGGACTTTGCCACAACAGAGTAGCGTACATATTGCTTCCCATTCAGCTTGAATTCGTCGGGTTCGATCAGGGTTCCGTCGGGGTCGTTTGGGCGAGGACTAATATATGTTGGAGCAAGAATAACTCTGTCAGAATCAGGACGGCGACCGCTGGCAGCACCGAAATAGCTGGAGATAGTGGCCATGGTGTAGCTGGTGAGTGGACTGTTCAGACACGTCTGCCACAGTAGAAGGACTGCTGAAGTCGCGAGCGACGCGTTTGCCTCCGTGCTTTTAATAGCGTAGCAATCTGCACGCGTTGGATGTTAACCCAATAGCGGAACGATAGTTCGCGCGTCGTGTCGTGGTCTGCGACGGCAGCTGCGACGGGAGACTCCTCATGACCACTCAATTAGGCTTAGCTCTTGCCTTATCAGGTTAGACCATTGGAGCTCCAGGAGCTGGTTGCCAATCAATCCAATCCAGTCCAAATCTTCGAGAAACCCAAATCCAGTCCAGCCATTTTCCGACAAATCCAGTCCAATCCAAATTGCCTCCAATCCAATAACATCACTGGCATGTGCCCTTCGGCCCGGGTAAGTGCCCGCCGCAACCGAGGCTGTATGTGTCCGTCGATAGGAGACAAGGCGGAAGGGGAGAGTGGCTGTTAAGGGAGGGAGTGGGCCGTGGCCGCCGCGTGTCTCAGCCTTGGAAGTTAACTTCCCATGTTCGCTCGGAGAGGGACGCAGACACTACCCGGCAAGCCCAGCAAGATCCCATGTCAAAGATAACTGCATGGATTCGTGAGCCTAAAATCAGGAGAAAAACGCCGCTGAGTGTGAGGCACGGGCCGCTGGACTCACTGCTGCCCGGAGCAGCTGTATCCGGCAGTACCTCACTCTTCGATGAGCTCAAGGGATTGGACTATTGGGCCCTAGACGGCCAACCGCTGGACGCTGGTTAT
The DNA here is from genome assembly GCA_021399435.1 of Diaporthe sp. PMI_573. Taxonomy (NCBI): domain Eukaryota; kingdom Fungi; phylum Ascomycota; class Sordariomycetes; order Diaporthales; family Diaporthaceae; genus Diaporthe; species Diaporthe sp. PMI_573. The sequence goes on from JAJTUP010000045.1 coordinate 496,867, forward strand.
CATAGCCGGAGGCTGGTTCTCGCCAAGACGGCCATTGCTGTTGACTCTCTGGTGGCAGACACGTTCAACCTTACGCTCAAGGCGTCGCTCGGTCTTAAGACCATCGCCAACTTCAACTTTGACAAGATCGAAGAAAAGTCCTGGACCGAGCAGTGGCGAGGAGATATCTTCACAGACTTGTGGGAGCTAGGCGAAGACCTGGAGCTACTAGGCGACCGAATGGAGCTTAACACGAAGACGATAACGAGCCTGTAAGTTATCTCTGAGCTGTCCTGGGCTGCTGTCAACTTCGTCCTCCTTACGATAGTGTACACCGAGGCGTTCATTAACAGACACCAGACTAGAGGTATCAGACAAGAGCCCCATCACCCTCGAAAAGACGCAGGAGTGGGACGACATTTCTGAGTGGCGAGACCTAGAAAGGAGGAGACAGTACGCCCTACAGACGATGGCGAGGACAACCGAGTCCTACGTGCAATCTGTGGCAGCTACTGGCGCCTCGTTTGCTAACCTTCAAGCCAAGACGTGAGTATCTTGTCCGCTTGATCGTGACTCCGGCTAAGAACTTTCTCTAGATCACGGAAGCTTACTGGGTAAGTAACCCAACACTTGAAAGCGTGGAGAGTTGAATGTTGACTACAAAGCCAGCCTCGCAACCCTCTTCGTCCCCGCTAGTCTCTGCGCCGCCGTTCTGTGAGCTCATCCTTACTCCGACCCCTCCCCCATCGCCAAAGAAACTGACACTGACTTACAAAACCAGTGCCATACCGTCTTTTAGCGGCGCTGGCGACGTTGAGAAATTTTGGTATGTCTCCCTCGCCTCTGAATAACTGCCCATCGCTCGCGAGAGACCGAAACAAGGAATTAAATGACCACTAGGATATTCTGGGCGGTATCTGTGCCCATCGCCATCATCCTCGCCATTTGGTTCCTCAGTCCGCTAGAACGCACGATCAAGAAAGTCCGCGAGAGGCGCAAGGAAAAACGGGAGGACGAGGCGCGCAAGGAAAAGATCGTAGCCGAGCGACGCGAGCAGGAGCGAGAGAACAAGGCGATGGCCTCGTCCTTGGCCCCTAGCCTCACTTGGCCAACACTTTGGGAACCTCCGAAGGCTAGGCGTCTCTGGTGGGCGAAGCGTTCCTATAAATATGATGTTGGACAAGTGTAAGGTGGAAAGGTAGGAACTGGAGAAGTTTATGGAGTTACGTGCGATTCACGTGTGATTCGTCTGCTCTTAGCCAACCTTTTGTGGAAGCTTAGGATAGGATAAGCTTTAGTCCTTATAATAACAGAACCACACTTTGTGTGACGGCAGCCACGGTAGGCAAGCCCTCTGGCCGTCACAAGGACCCTAACCCTTAGCCCCACAGTCGCGTCAAGACTTCGCGAGCCAGGGACCGCCAGAGCTTCGCTCTCCCCTTTCTTTCCCTCTCCTCAGCTTAGAATATTCGTTGACAGCGCCAATAGACCCAGCTCCCATGCTGCATCTCGTGCTGGCCGTGACACTTCACGAGTGCCCCGTCACTACAAGCACAACCTGCCAAGCCACGCAAGCCACAGACCACCACTACTAAAAATGTTAGCGAAAGATTTTGGCGACACCCATTTCGCGTGTGTGTGTGTACCACATAACCGCGCGTCCTTGGAAGAGGGAGCACTGCCCAGGCAATGGCGACACGCGAAAATCATACCGCTCAAAAAGCCGGGTAAGGAGGACTATACCATCGCGAAAGCATGGAGGCCCATCTCGCTCCTGGCGACACTGGGCAAGGTAATGGAGTCAGTCGTCGCGGAAAGGATATCTTACACGGTCGAAACCTTCGGCCTTCTCCCAACTAACCACTTTGGCGCCCGCAAGCAACGGTCGGCTGAACAGGCGTTACTACTCCTACAAGAACAAATCTACGCGGCCTGGCGGGGCCGGCGAGTCCTCAGCCTCGTCAGCTTTGATGTCAAGGGGGCATACAACGGAGTCTGCAAGGAGAGACTCCTCCAGAGAATGAAAGCGCGAGGCATACCGGAGAAGCTGCTACGCTGGGTAGAAGCCTTCTGCTCCAAAAGGACCGCCTCAATCCTAGTCAACGGTCAGCTGTCGGAAACTCGGGACCTCCCGCAGGCAGGGTTGCCTCAGGGGTCGCCCCTATCACCGGTCCTGTTCCTCTTCTTCAACGCAGACCTGGTACAACGGAAAATCGACTGCTATGGAGGAGCGATGGCTTTTGTCGACGACTTCACAGCGTGGGTCACAGGACCGACGGCACAGAGCAACCGCGAAGGAATTGAAGTAATCATAAATAGCGCCATGGAATGGGAAAGGAGAAGTGGCGCGACTTTTGAAGCGGACAAAACAGCGATCATTCACTTTACTCGCAAAGCGTACAAGTCCGACACCGAACCCTTCAGGATCAAGGGCCGAAGGGTCCAACCTAAAGACCACGTCAAAGTACTCGGAGTGGTCATGGACGCCAAGCTCAAGTATAAGGAACACATCGCGAGGGCCGCCACCAAGGGGCTGGAGGCGGTGATGGAACTGAGAAGACTCCGTGGCCTGTCACCACCAACAGCAAGACAGTTGTTCACGGCCACGGTCGCGCCTGCGATAGACTACGCCTCTAACGTCTGGATGCATGAGTTCAACTATAAAGCAGCAAGAGCTGTCAATAGAGTCCAAAAGATGGGAGCACAAGCGATCGTGGGAACATTCATGACCGTGGCAACAAGCGTGGCAGAAGCAGAGGCCCACATTGCTCCCGCACAAAACCAGTTCCAACGAAGAGCAATCAAGATGTGGACAGACATCCACGCTCTACCCGTGACAAACCCTCTACGCAACATGACCTCCCGGATGCGGAAATTTAGGAGATTCCATCGCTCATCGCTCTACCAAGTAGCAGAAATAATAAAGGACATACCCATGGAAAACCTTGAAACCATCAACCCATTCACACTGGCACCATGGGACAAACGGACACAGGCCATTGTCGATGAACAGGTGGCAAAGTCAGCAGGAGAGGGAGCCCCCGTCCATATAGCAGTGAGCAGCTCGGCACGGAACGGAATGGTAGGAATAGGTGGAGCCATCGAAATACGAAGGTCTGCACAATGTGAACCAACAGCTGAGACACTCAACCTCACAATCGGCACAAGAACACAACAGAATCCCTATTCTGGAGAGTTGACGGCAATAGTAAACGCCCTGGATCGATTGTCGAAGCTCAGATATCGCAATATCGCGCTGGTGACAAGAAACAAGGCGGCCGTACTCACACTTAAGAATCCTCGGCAACAATCTGGGCAGATACAGGTTGGGCACATCTACAAGGTCATCGGGAACTTAAGGAGGGAAGGAAACAAAATGACGATGTGCTGGCTTCCAACAAGCGAAGAGAACGAACTCATGAAACTAGCTAAGGAAAAAGCCAAAGCCGCCACCCGGCAGGGCACCACCCCACAGACAGAGACCCCCAACATGCAGTCAACAACGCTGAACAGAGCGAGGCGTGAACATGGTAACACCAGAGGCCTGCCAAAACACGTTGGAAAGCACTCCAAGAGAGTGGACGCCGCGCTACCGGGCAAACACACGCGTAAGCTGTACGACCGACTCACATGGAAAGAGGCGAGCATGCTCGCTCAACTCAGGACAAGTATGGGCAGACTCAACACATACCTGTACCGGATCAAAGCAACGTCCTCAGACCAGTGTGCATGCAACCAGGCAAGAGAAACGGTAGAACACTTCCTTTTCCGATGCACACAATGGACAAGGCACCGAGCAGAGATGCTCCAATGTACAGAAACCCACCGAAGCAACCTCTCTTTCTTCCTGGGAGGAAAGTCGCCATCAGACGATAAGAGCTGGACCCCGAACATGGAAGCAGTGCGCGCAACGATACGGTTTGCAACCGCTACGGGTCGCCTAGATGCCGACCAATCACAGAACGGAACCCCCTGAACAAACATACTAACCCGACCAACCTCAATCACCTCGTGCCACGCCCAGTAAGCACGCTTCAACCGCCGAGAATAGGACGTTGGACACTTGGAGAATGGCCTTCAAGCTGGCTTGCTAACCACTAAACCACGAGAATCCGCAAGTGGAGGACAGATGAGGAGAGGACATAAGCCGGAAACGGAAGGCGCACGGGCTTTGAGGAGACTAAGAGACAACTTTAGAAATGTACTAGTAGATGAGTAATAGTTGCCCTTTCGGGTCAGACCCGCCGGGCGTTAATTGATTGTGTGTGTGTGTGTGTACCACATAACCCTCCAAAACACTTAGTCAACGTCCACCTCATGCGTCCTGCAGCCCATCGGCACGCTCGGACGGACAGAATGCCCTGCGAAATATAAAGGCATGGGGAACGAAGGGACAAGGTGGATCGACACGCCAATGGAAAAGATTACCAAATCCGACCTCGACGATGAAAGAGAAGTCCCGCGTATTAAAGCATTTAGCGTCTCAAAAGACTGGGACGCTGAATACTACGAGGCCAGCGCCAGGACCGGTAGTAAGTCCCTGCTTACATGTAAGACCCAGTGAGTAGTGGCAGTAGGATCTAATCATGGAAAAGCAAATGTCGACGAAGCCTTTATCGGTCTTTGCAGACAGATGTTAAGGGGAGATGATGTTATTGAGGCAATGAACCAGGAGACCTGCGAGACGCGATACAAATACTTCGAGCACGGCAAGAAGAAAAGGCGGCCTCAAAAAGAGAACGAAAAGCACAAATGTATCATATTGTGATCCTTGTACACAAGGTCATCATCCGCGATTCAATGGAGCCATTGTTTCTTTTGTCAAGAAGATCTATCCTACTCTAATTCATGGTTCTCTTGTCCAATGTGGTAGACCAGTGGTCGCCAGCCCTGACCGAAGGTATACAACCGCCGACGTTACGTGCACTTTGCCGCGGCTGTTTCTGTTTGCACTGTGTAAGTTTGCGGACCTTAGCTTCGAATCGCCTCTGTGTGATAAGGATGGGGCCCGCTTTGTTGCAAGTGTTAAACCTGGACCTATGGATCTTAAACGGAAAGCCCTTCATCTTGGTTTCTGAGGGCCGAGCTTTGTCGAGCTAGGAAGAACAGCCCTCGCTCACCAGCGTCAGAGGCTGAACTTGATCGAGTGAACAGCAGCCCTCACACACCGGCAGCAGAATTCCTTGCCTATCAAAGCGTCACTGACAACACAACGAACTCGGGATCTCCAGAAGAATTTCAGCTCGATCTCAGCGACGAGGATTTCAGGTGCCTCCAAGCCGGTCTTCCTCTAAACGACAAGATTGTCAACGCTGTCCTGCACATCCTGGTGACTCTTGCGCCATTTACTTTCACGGCTGTCGACTCTCTGGCCGATACTGCTCCTAACTCAGCAAAACGCTGTCTTCAAGTTCCGAACGTGTCAGGCCCTGGGAAGGTCATCCTTGTTCCCATCCATAACCCCCCTTCTACTTCATCCAAGGGTCGCTGGGTCCTGACTACGATTAGCTCTGGCGTCTTCCGGATACTGGATTCCTTACCAGCGCATGGCGACACCGAATTCGCTGAAGAGAAAATCAAGACTCTTTTCCCCGGCTGCAAACTCAGCCGGGATGATAATGATGAGGTGGCAGGCGCCGTGAAGCTCCCAGAACCAAGGCCGGGGAAACAAGCCGCCGGCCCACGGACACCCGCACCCAAAATAATGGATGTTGCACCCAATTTTCTGACTAAGCATGCCGCCCCATGTGCCCGGATTTAAGTTGACTATGGGATCGCCAGGCCTCGCAATCAATCCATTACGTCCACTCCCAGGTCAAGTGTAATGGATTGACGCTTGGACGTAGTATTTTGCCAGTGGAATGGATCCATCCTATCCAGAATGGATGGATTGAGGATGGATTGATTCAAATGGATTCGGCTCCGTGAAATCCCAATTAGGAAATAACTAGCTGGCTAACTTCTTCCACCAACTCACGCGTTTGAGGTGGCAACTCCCTGATCCATGCTGTCGCTCGCTTTTCAACTTCTTCAGCAGCCAATTTAGCCAAGGCAAGATCTTCTTGTTCTTCAAACCAAGAGGCTATCCTCGGATCCAAGTCCTTGATAATACCTGCTCTGTACCAAGAGCGAAGAACCTGACAAAGGCTGATCACGTCAGCATCCAGATTCCTTCTCGACGCCACCACCATCCTCTTAGCCGCTGAAAATAACCTCTTGCATTCAGCTGACATGCTAGGGACTGTCAGGAAATCAAGGGCCATTAGTGAAAGACGAGGATACTTGAATCGGCGGTCATGCCAGTACTGGATAGGATCGTCGACTTCATTGTCGCCTGGCTCATAGGCATACTTGCTTATCCTTGTACAATGTTGTCACGTTGTCACATTGTCTTGTACAAGGTGACCAGATGTCAGGTTGTTTGTACAAGGTGAACAATATTGTACAAGAATAAGAGGTCACGCGTAGCAGCCAAATGTATGGGATTGAGATATCAGAGCCCTATGTCTCTGTCTATGGACTCAGAATCATCTAGTAGAGCTGGATCTACAGCTGTATCATCCTCCTCAGGTGTTACATCTCTTGGCAGACCTAATCCACCATCGCTACACGGAACAATCAGTCCTTCTCTCAACCAGTTGCCGATACATTCCACCTTCTCAAGGTTCTGGCAGCTCATCCGAAGCCGATCCCATGAAGCAGTACGTCGAGCACCTGAAAATGCTCTCTCTGGCTCTGCTGATTCAGATGGAATAGAGAGGATGTCAATAGCCATCCGACTGAGCCGTGGATACTGAGACCTCTGCTCTGGACGGCACCACCATTCAAGAGGTGTACATTGGATCTTGAATGGTTTCATATTGATGAATGCATCCAGATCATCTGCATCGGCAGATGGAGCATCCTCACTCACTTCAGACAGCTGGAGAAGATCCGATAGTAATGCGCTTTTCTCGTTTAACTTGGGTGAAGGAATTAGTGGCTCTGGTTCCCTTGCTGTGACAAGTCCATGGTATTCAGTCATCCAGATGTCTTGAGCTCCAGCAATAGCAGTGTCATGCCACTTCTCAGGCCAATTCTGCTTGATATACTTCAACCGCTTGGAGGGATCAAGCAGCAAAAAAGCAGCATACACTGGAACATCTTCAGTCATAGTGTAGTACTTGTTCAAGACAAACCAGCCCATCTCGATGGCACGGAGCATACGTGGATCCCGTGACTCGGGTTGAGAGAAATGAGTCTTAGCCCTCTCATAATGGCAGAGCAGAGCATCCATCAAGGCTAGAGACTGGCAGACCGAAGAGCATTTGCCCTCAGCATAGAGGGTTGCTGCTGAGAAGGGCTCTGGAAATGCGTGGGTCTTGCTCAACAGATCCCAATCACTGCTATTAAGAAGGTTGTCATCCAGTTCTCTGTCGTGCTCATGCAGAAACTGAAGGATCTGGTTCTTCCTTTTAATAGCGTTGTCAATCACATAGTACCAAGAAGACCATCTGGTAGCATTGTCGATCCCAATACTAATGCCCACTGTACCGCGCCATTGGTCACTGTGGATAGATGAGTTGCGGAGCCAGATAGCCAGGTTATGCAGCTTCTGAAGTGCAGGAATCCCTTGCCAGCCAGCATAACCCTCCTCAGTAGCAGTTCTCTGGCCAGCCTTAGCCGCTATTTTAGACCTTTTAGCTGGTCTTATAGGCTCATCCGGTTCAGATGCTGTGAACTCGGATAATGTAGAGGCAAAACGGTCGACTACATCGACACTCTGGATCTCAGCAGTAGCGTCAAGAGCTGCTGCCAGAGCTTCTTTAGATCGAGCAAGGAGGAAAGATTGCAGGGAAAGGTTGATGATATGACCAATACAACGAATGCGACGTTGCCTAGGGTTGAAATCAACACCAAACTCTGCCCTCAGAATTCTTGACAGTACATCCAAGCATGTATCGTTGGAAGTGGCATTGTCTCCTGTGTGGTAACCAACCCTGGAGATGTTGAGTTTGCGTAGAATCTCCATGATCAGGGCAGCCTGGGCTTCCCCAGTGTGTCTCAATGTACACTCTGGTAGTCCTAAGAGAGCTTTTCGGAGTTGATAGTGGTGATCCACCCATTGGGCACAGACTGCAAGCACTCCATGACGATGTGGCGAGGTCCAGAGGTCAGTTGAGATGTGAATTATTGATTGAGAACTCTGCATCAGCTCCCTGAGCCGTAGCTCTCGATCCATTGATTGTCGACGAATCGTGCTACCAGTAGTGCATTTAGTTAATTTGTTACAGAGGTCTCGACAGGGCGCTGCAAGAGAACCAATGACTGATTAAATTTGACCGACTACGAAGCTAGCCATTTGTTCGAAACGGCGAGATGGTCAGAGGAATGGAGACTCAAATGTCCTCTCATCGTTGTCAACTAACCTGGTGAGCCAAACAAAATTAGTTCATAATTTAGAGCTCGTCCAGTCGAATTGTTGCTGAGACAACTTGAAGGCTACGAATCAATGGCTGCGGACGGAGCTGTGGATTCATTGTTGAATTTGATCATCTGCTTGAGGTTATAGTAATTCTCAAGCAAAGTCTCGGTATAGTCCCTGTGACTCTCAGCTCTCCCCCGATGCAGCGTTGTTAGAGAACTGCATTATGTCTTACGACACCTAGAACAAAATTCCCATCTACAGGAGTAGTCCACATCCTTCCGGATTATTGTGCCGCAATCCCCCAACTTCCATCCAATGATTGCAACTACTGCGCATTTCACTTCTCTAATCTTGACATGGTTCTTGCCATTATGGTCGTTAAGAGCATTGGGACATTTGCCGCATTTAAGCTTCCGATGATGTTCCTCGCACATTGTTTCTGAGTGAGTTGACTGTTGGTTTATGTGTGTTGGTCAATTCTGCAGGTAAAATGCAGTACGGTTGGTCGTTGTCGTGGTGTTGGCGTTTGTTTTCCTCTCGGTTGCATAATAGACAGGTCGGAGTTGTTTGTTTACCTCGGCGTGAGTCGAAGATATGGTGGAAGCCTGATTGTTATTGTATTTAGAGGTCGCTTCAAGTGGTACTGTAAGGTCTGCTGTAGAAACAGTACTAATCCAAGCCAAAAATGAGCAGACAAAAGCGGGAAAGGGCTTATGCAAGGGTTGAAGGAGGCAAGGTCCTACTTCAGAAATGTATTAGTAATCCTATAGTTGCCCTATCGGGTTACCCCGCTGGGCGTAATAAACTTTTTTGTGTGTGCATGTATCTCTGACACGCACAATATGACGGCCCGAAAGTTCCTTGTTAAACCTGCCACGGTAGCAGGCGGGCATAGTCAGTCCCTCTTGCAAGCCTGCATTCTTCCCGAAGCTTTTAATAACTTCTGTGCTCGCACTGGGTGGGAGAAGTTTTTCCACCCAACAGCAAACGATCGCAAGGTCCTCCCGCTATATCCTCCAGAAGACTTGCCAGGAAGACACCGAATTATCGATATCACGGATATGATCCTCCGTGGAGGCGTATGGTATGTGATTCTCAGAGTTGAGGCTTCTATGAGCCTAGGAGATGTTCAACACAACGATGAAATCCGACCATGGGTGGTGGAAGACTTGACGATCAAGTGGTAGCCAGGGTTTAGATAAGTATTTGAGGTTATACTACGAAGACGACACTGGAGGATCAGCTTGAGCGCATAATTGCAAACCGTGATTATTTTGATACATCGTGCAGGATACCTGCAGGCACAAAATCTATCTGTTTTTATATAGCCTAACTAATATTACGGGGCAGAAACGTATAATTGTGTGGATGTAGGACAATTCTTGGTGAGATATACACGCCAGGCAGTCTGCAACAACTTTAAGAACCCGGGACCCCTGCGGTAACGACAATGGCTCACCGCTCTTCACCAGGTGCCGCGACACGTTGAGTTTTGCCTTCGAACCCACGGTGCTCCTTACTACCTGGTTCACCGTGCCGACCTGCACGCCGCCCTTCTCGAGGCCGCCCAAAAGGCCGGGGTTGAAACCCTGAACAAATCGCGTATTGTAAGCTGAATAGGAAATGCATTATCCGGGGCGAGCAACCGGATTTCGGCATAACAACTATTCGCCCCGTTAACATGTTTGCCGCAGGCACACATTGCTACTTTTTACCTTTATTAACTCAGGCACATGGTATAGTTTAATTTGATATAACATACAATTCCGTGGAGCTCCCTCTACATCAGTCTCCTGTAGAGCACGACAGTAGCATCGGCGAAAGGCACCGCAGCACAGCTCAGGCCCATACGGCGCCCAGGTCAGGGCTGAGCCTCGCTCAGGCCAGCGTGCATCGGGGAAGTTGTGGGCTTTATGTATTATATATTCGGCATTGTACTAAGTTCCTAAACCGTCTGTATAAAAGTCGTTGGGCGTACTTTCTTATACTTATTTGCGTACTTTATTTTAACTTCCTTCTAGAACTAAGGGCGTCAAGCGCACGATGGTTACCGCTATCGAGTGCATCAGTGCAAACGGTAGATCCTTGTTACCAATGATCATTTGGCCAGCCACTACCCATCGAAGCAACTGGACTACGTTCCCTACCCCTGGATGGCACTATGCATGCTCCGAATCTGGGTACACCAACTCCAAGATTAGCCTAGAGTGGCTTAGGCGCGTCTTCGATCCCCAGACTAGAGAACAAGCTGACCAGAAACCGCGGGTGCTAATTTGTGATGGTTTCGGGACGCACGAGACCCTCGACGCCATGGAGTTTTGTTTCGAAAATAACATCATCCTATGCCGACTCCCGTCTCACACCTCCCACAAGCTCCAGCCCTGCGACGTCGGAGTGTTTGCGCCTTTAAAGGCAGCCTACCGCGACGAGGCGGAGAGGCTCTTTCGAGGAGGCGCAAATACGATCGGCAAGCAACATTTCACCTCGCTGTATAGTCCTGCAAGGGAGAAGGCGTTTACAAAGAGAAACATCACGGCGGCATGGGCGGCCTCTGGTTTGTTTCCGTTCAACCCAGACAGAGTCCTCAGGGTGACACCGAAGCCACTCGCTCTATTAAGTGCTCCGAGGGCCGATGATACAAAGGTGGATTATTGCCGTCGAGAAGTACCACAAACGCCTATGACGCCAGTGTCAGCAGGGGGCCTTGCGTCGCTGCATAATCTAATCAAACAGGATGCTCGCACACTTAATGGGATGGGTACACGGCGCCTAGAGAGGCATGTACAGAAACTTGCCGATGCCGCCCAGATATCCTTTGCCGAACGCGCCCTCCTCCACGATCAAAATCAGATGTTGGCCAGAATGAACAACGAAGCCAAGGCTCGCCGATCAACTAGGTCAGTCGTACTAGGGAAGGCGAAGGTGATGAGCTTTGAGGACATCGAGGTGGCACGAGCAGCGCGTGCTGCGAAGGAGGTCGTCAAGAGCAAAGGGAAACGTGGCCGGAAGCGCAAGAGTGCTGCGCTAGAGGAGGAGGACCAGGATCCAGAGCCAGAGCTGGGTTGCGCTGCAACAGAGGCCATCAAGGGTAGGGGAAAACGTGATCGGAATCGTAAAGGCGCTGCGCAAGATACAGATGAGCCAGAGCCAGAAGTGGCGAGGATGATCGAAGCGCCAAAACCATGGCGGGCCCCAGAGCCGCGGATGATATGAAATTATTGTGAAATACTGTAACTATACATTGAGCCGAAGCATCGGCATTATTGAAGTATCACTGTCGAAGCAGCAGCTAGTGTAAAGAGCGACAACCTGTTCTTGAGAGTGCGTAATATCGGCGACCCGCGGTTGCCTGCAGCCTTACGATATTCTCGCCCTCTTAACCTCGACGTGTAGCCCGACCTACGCTCGGCTCTCGCAAGAGCAGCGTCTAATTCTCCTTCTCAATCGAAGCGCGTACCCTTCGTGATCTTAATGCGGAATGCGACTGCTGGAATACAGTCCCGATGACGGCTTCACTTCAACAGAGGATCGACCCGGAAACGAAGATCTCGTGTATGCCATACTGTCGCACACATTGGGCCCCGAGGAGGTCACCTTTAAAGACTTGGTCGATCGTACCGCCGACTCGGCCCTTGAAGTTTCCATTTAACCAACCCCATCACGACTTGGCTCCTTGTGTTGAACGGACACAGCGAATCGACGTTGTGATGTGTGTGTTCGGGGAAAACTAACTGTGTGGCCGAGGGCCGAAAAGACTACTGTACAGGGGGGTCAGGCAGGTGGCCTGTGCGCTGCTGCTGCAGGCAGCGGTGCTGCGCACCTTGCGCCAGCAAATTAGCCAGATTCCAGATCAGCCACATAGAGGGACCTGTGTGAGAGTCGGTTCGCACCAGTCAAAATCGTCACTCGCTTTGATCCGAGGTACAGTTCTGCATCTCGATTTCGTAAAGATCTGGACACCACAACAGCCACAAAGCTCAGAACAGTTACTAACGTGGTACCGAGGTTCTAATGCTTGGATATAATCTTTTTATAAGCATTCGGGGCGATAAGAGCTTGATGGTGGAAGCATGTTGACGGAACTCTCTTTTGCTGTCAATGGAGACGTTCTACGGATCAGGGGCGGGGACGATAACCCTAAGATAATTTTCTAGTAAGAGGGGCTTAGAATTCTCAAGAATGGCTAGGGAATACGCTTTATATGAAAGTTTGGGAGACGTCGACATGTGTGGAGTTTTTGACATGTTTAAAGTCAAAGTACTTGTTATATTTTTCGCCACGGCGGGTTTTTCGCCATGCAGGGACAGACGTTAGACCAGAAGCTGTCTCTTAGTCTGAGCCCACACGTGGTTGCTGTGCAGTGACGATTTGAATCACCGCAGCAAGTTTGGCAGTTCTGCAGGCGTGCCTCTCAACTTATTGGGCTTATAAGATACATGAGTCTCTGGCATGCGGCTTGCAACATTTTGGAAAGTGGATCGTTCCTGATATTTGGCTCTGCTGCTCCGTTTCTCTCAGTCAGCACCATCGTGCGGCATGTGGCTCGGACTGTTGAGTAGGATGACACAGCTAGTAGGACCGATCAGGACTACCTTGCCGTGTGGTCGTGCCTTTTATGTGTTTATGACCCACTTACTCCAGAGCAGGCCACCAATGATGGAGCTCCATCGCGGTAGCATTGATAGGCGCACTAGGGGCAGGAGCTTCATGCGTGCTGTGCCTGGGGGATGGTAGGACGTTAAAACACCGGGGGCCCTCCGACCTCTATTTTGGGCCTGTTCCTAGACATCGACGTCACTCGGCACCTCAATCGACCCCACAAGCGACAACCGCATAAAAACACCACACGTCGCCGCACACCAACCCGCCCAAAATGCTGTCGTCGGTGATAATGCGATCTGCCCTCGCCCTGGCACTGCTCCCCTTCACCCGCGGCCTGCCGGCCCGCCAAAGCTTCCTGGTCGCGCCCAGCTACAAGTCGACGGTCGCGGTGCGTGGCTTCGCAACGGCCACCGCCAGCAAGACCACGGGCCGCGCCGCCGCGACAAAGACCAAGGCCGCACCAACGGCGAAGGCCACTACGACAAAGCCAAAGAAGACCGCCAAGGCACCGGCCAAAAAGAACAAGGCGGCCGCAAAGCCCAAGAAACCGGTCGGCAGGAAGAAGAAGGAACTCTCTCCCGAGGAGCAAAAGCTGGTGCTGCGACGTGAACTCAGGAAGAAGTCGCTGGTAGGTAAAGAGCCCAAGAGGCTGCCTGATACCAAATGGATGGTTTACATGAGCGCGGCGTTGAAGGGGAAGCCGACCAGCGGGCTCGCCGAGGTCAGAGTCAGGATGTCAGAACTTTCCATCGAGTTCAAGACCCTCTCGCCTGCAGAGCTGGAGGTATGTCTCCCCACTACATCACATCTCACGTCAAACATGGTCCCTAACTAAACCCATTCATCAGCGTCTGGAAGAGACTGTGACACAAAACAAGGCGGCCAATGCCGCCAACTGGAAGACCTGGATCGAGATCCATTCCATAAAGGAGATCCAGGAGGCGAACAGGGCCCGCAGGCGCCTCAAGCGCGAGTTCGACGTTCGTGTATTCCCACTGCGGCTCGTTGACGAACGTTTGCCCAAGCGTCCCGCGAACAACGCATACGCCTATTTCGTCAAGGCCAAACGGACTGGAGTGCATGACGGCCTCTGGTCGAAGGAGACGACCGAGGGCTGGCGCGCTCTGTCAGCGGCTGAGAAGAAACCGTACGAGGACCTGGCCGCTGCCGAACGCGCGAGGTTCGCCAAGGAGATGGAGAAGCTTACGATCTGAGGAAGACACTGATTGGGAGCAGTCCCACGCGACCTGACTTATGTGAAGGACCTTGACGGGAAAAGGAACGGTTTCTTCTTGGTGTGGGATTCCGGGTGAATTGTACGTTAGTGTTGTCCTTTGATTCGCCAGGGTGGTTCGATGCGTGCTTCGCATGGTACACGACTTTTGGTGTGAGGTTTTTTTGCCTTGTCACCAACACCAGCTGTGGCTTCTAATCCACCACCCGGCCGCTATGCTACCCATAGACACCGTGCCAGCCCGTTCTGCCGTCACGATCAAACCAGCAATCGAGGCCCATCTTTGGGATCTCATCGCAGTGTAGAAACGGTTTGTGGAAATCAGGGGAACTTCATTCAGCCTCCAGTCAGTAACTCCACCCTTCAATGCGACCCTGGGTATCATGAGACCTCAACGACGCACCGGTGCGAATGCCCTTGTCTAACCCCCCCCCCCCCAAAAAAAAAAGTTTAACCACTTCCAAAGACCCTAGGCCCGACCACAACCAGGACATCCCCCGCCGCATCGTAGTACTTGACCTCCATGTACTTGAGCTTCCTATAGCTGGCCACGTACAGGAGCATGTGCAGCTCCGCGGCGATGTGCTCCCAGCCGTAGAGCCTTATCCCCCACCACGACTGGTCGCGGCACGCCCTGGTGCCCATCCTGCCTTGCCGTCGCGCCGGATGTAATTCCCGAGGAAGCCCCATGTCTCGACCTTCTGTTCAAGATCCCAGCCGTCCAGCCTCACCAGCCAGTATCCCCTCTCGAGTGGCCGCATCTCCCTGGCCTGGTACTTGGGCCTGTACTTGCTCCCCATCTGCATCTTCTCCGCCAGCTGCTCCAGGTGCTGGGGCGCCCTAGGCCCAAGCCGGTGGTTGGCTACGGGTGGTTCAGTTGAGATCGGTTGGGCCATGTGTACCCAGTCATTACTGTCGGCGGAATACGCAGAGTTCTCTGGCAGTGTACCGGGAATTGTGTTTGATGAGCCACCGGTCCTGCAGCTGGGGCAGAGCTCGAGAACGATTCGTCTGCAGCACCGTCCTCCGCAACGTCTGAGACGTCGATATTCATTTCGACAGGACCTGGGGTCTCAAGAGTACGTTTGTGTGGTATGCGGACAGATGGGTTTGAATCGAGAGCAGGACCAAGCAGGCTTTCTAAAGCAGGCACATGAGAGAGGTTGCCATCCGCGACGTTCCTACCGCGCTCAGGCACCTCACCAGAAGCCCCTCCTGAAGAAACAGACGCCTGCTCTCTCGACTGGAGGAAGTACTTCAGCACCCTTGTCGGCGTGTTGAAGGCAGGCGCGCGGATGTCATTGTCCGGCATTGAATCCGGAACCTCGCTCGGGGGAGCAACCCATGATGGTTGGGAGTCATCTCTGAGCTGAGATGATGCGGGATGTATGCCGGGTAACGGTGCTGAATGCTGGTTTACTCTTGCCAGGCGCGGTGAACCGATATTATCCCAGACGCTCGAGAATGATGCTTGCGGGGATATCACTTTGTCGGAAGGCGCAGCAGTGGGTTTTGACGATGGGTCGTGGGGGAGGTGGACGAATCCCTTTGGCTCGAAGTCCAGGTATGCCTGGGCCAGTGCTCGATATCTGGTATCATCTGCTGCACCGAGCGTTATTGACGGAAGGAGGGCAAGAAAATGTCAGTTGCGCTTGAATCGGGGGTAGTCATCAGGGCCAAGACCTGCGAACGCTCCTTGTACTTAAAAAGACCCTCCGGGACTGGCAGGATGAGGGCTTGGTGAGGGCACGCAGCAGCGAAATTGATTATGTAAGAACCCAAACTAAATGTATATATAGTATATAAGATAGAAATATTAGAAAGAAAAATCTTTATCTAATAAATAAAGTTTTAATTCTGAGTTCCCAGGTCATCGTGTCTTTGAAGGATAGCAAGCGCTCAACTGGGCTAGGATTGTTAGACAGGTGCCTGTTGGAAGTGCCAGGGCCGCGCATGTGGGGCCTATTGTAGAGCGGCAGGACGGACTCGACCGGATCCAAGCCGGAGTGGAAGTTGGTGATGGCGGCCCGTTCCGAGTTGGACAGGGAGCATATCCGGGTGGCCAGGTAGTCCGGGTCGTTCCTAATCTTGGACAAGAAACTGAGAAAGGTCTCCCTGGCGTCGGCCGAGATATCGTGGAGGAAGGAGACGGTCGAGCCAGCCATGTGGCCGGCAGCGACAACGGAGCCTGTGGGTGTTTCCAAACTTTCGGACGACACCATCCCGGGGGAGTGCAGCAGCTCTACCTCGGGCTCGAGGAGGGCATACCTCCTGACCTCGTCGCAGCTCTTGCGGACATCCTGTACCGCGCCGTAGAGAGCCGCAAAGCTCTTCTTGTCCTCGGTGCGGAAGCACTCGGCCAGGTTCCTCTGGGCAATCTCCCCGCAGCGGGTGAGCCGCGCAGACAGGGCGGTGGAAACCAGGGTACGCTGCAGGCGAATTCTCGTGTTGGCGCGCTTGCGCTCCTGGTATTTTGATAACCGGACCAGATGGGCGAGCTCGTCTAGCGACGTGCTCTCTGCCGCGTCAACCGGCGCCAAGTACGAGTTCGTATACAGGGAGGCGTCGGTGATGAGGGGCTGGGGGATCTTGACGTATTATACTGCATCAAGCTACGTACAAGGTTCAGCAACGGCAGCGACGTGCTATTCCGATGTAAATTCATTCAAAGGTATCATTGGATGCTGACTGCGTCTGCCCCTCGGGGTTTGTCCGGGGAGCTTCGCGGCGCTGGCCACATATCCAATTTAGTACAGCCGTTATACCTTTGCGCGCTCACGCTGCGCTCACGACTATCAGGTATGGAGACTTGCTAGGATGCTTTGAACCTAACCTGTCCCCTATCATGTCGACCGCGGCCCAGGCAAGTCGCGTAACTATACCATTCCATCCACCGTGTTTCCCCACATGGCTGGCAGTAGCTGCTCGACGGAACGTCATAAGGCTTTGGTCAAAAAGATGCAGCTGGTGATCGATACTAGTATCAGGCATTGCATTATGGCATGGAGTGGCTCCGTCTGCGATCGACAGTTATGCCATACGTGAGATATTTTATACAGCTGTCCCAACCCAAGGTCCTGTGTCGCTCAGGAACTTACCCAAAAAGAACGTTGTTGAACTTGAGAAGGCTTCGGGAAGCAGTCAAGGAAGCATCGGAACCCTGTGAGATATTCTTTGATAGTCTCTATCTAGACAGTATTACCGCCTTAAGTTCGGGGTTGGACGTCCTCTTGTAGTCATTTACTGATAGTTGCAAGTCCGAGTGTGTACCTTCATACGCCAAATATGTACCGAGACTTGAGGACGACCACACAGGAATGAATTCGCCTAAAGCTCTCTAAACAGCTCAAGAGATTTAAGTGGGCAGGCCGAAGTAGGAACGTTTAAACTAGCACCAAAAAAAAAGTATACATTGTAGAGTACTGTAGCTCATGCTTCGGAAGGACGAGTTACTATTTTGGCCTCACGTCTAAGGCACGAAAAGATTGGCTTAGTAGGCCAAAAAAGGCTCTATCCCAAGATCATTATCCTGTGCGTAAGTGAACGGATGGAATTCCTTCAAAGCCTCTCGCATCATAATGGTACTTTGCATAGTCGATATAAGGTGAAACAGCAGCACGCGCGCATAGGATAAGGCCGCAGAAGCAAAGTCCAAGATTTCGGGTCATAAATGAGATGGGCTTCCATTATGAAGTCTTGTTAGGGCTGGGGTAAGGCCAGGAGCAGGTGAAGCAAGTTAATTTACAGAGCGAGAATAGATTTTCTTCATTTCAGGCCCATCAATTCGAACACTTGAGAACCTCTTGGTCTAGACATCATTCGCTCGGACTTTCTGCTAATAATAGGGCATCCGGTGAACTATAGAGATACCTGAGACCACCAAATTACCTTGGTACTTGGACGGACCCATTCCTCTTGATGCCCGAGGCGGGGAACAACGGCGATGGGATATTCGGACGCTTGAAATATAATGAACGCTAAAGTTGAGGATAGGAAGAACCCGAACTTTGACAAGGTTACAAAGCATTTTAGGAGAGTAGAACACGTTTTAGCCATTCGAGTTAAATATGCCTTTGGCACAGGTCCGCCGCCGGAATCAGGGCCTACAATGCCTTACATGCGCAAACAGTGTTCCTGCGTCTGACAACTGATTCTCCTCAGAGGGGTCATCGGGCTATCCTAGCCGAATGAGGTCAATAGCCGAAAAATATCAGACCATCCTGTTTATATGCTTGACTTTAAGCTGCATGTGTGTTCAAGCATGTCAGTTGAGGCGACTCCGGAGGAGCTTCTAGACGGGGCCCTACGGAGGCTCGCTCGATCGCCGATCCGATAGACGGGGGAGCCGAGCCAATCAAGTCTCACAGCAGGTCATATATGCAATAGGACGCATGCCTCATTCCATGTTCCAGGGGAGGTTTGAGAGCAGATAGTATGTCTAGATCTGGCAACAGCCTTCATATGCGCTCATGGCAAGATGATGGTGAGCCGCGCGCTCTGCTGGCTATAACATTCAGAACAAGTCACGTCCGGAGGTTAAATCTCCGTCTCGTCATGAAGATACTTATGTATGGCAGATTTGCCCCTGCATGACAGCAACCTTGAACGTACCCTAGATCCAGCGCACAGAGTGTGATACCTGCCACCACTGCACGTCATCCCCGACCGCCTGGTCATCTCTCGGATTCGTACAAGTAGCAGATTTGAAACGATGCGGCTGCTTGCCGATTTCCCAGAGTCGTCCCATCGTCTCTGGGGCAAAAGTGCCCTCAGTCAAAACCCTGCACAGTCGACTTGGCAAAGTATCCTGCGAACGGTCAGGCCTGGACTCGACTTTGAGTTCTCGCCAAAAATTCGGAAGATCTTCGGTGGCCTGTTGCTGTTGCTCCCTTATGAGTGCCAATAGGCCACCTGGTAGGTGTAGCCGACAGGTATGAATTTGTTTGGGATGTGGCCATATCCTCATCTGCTCTATTGCGAGCGACCCGTCCAAAGACATGTGCTCCGAAGAGCAAGCTGGTGGCGTCGAAACAGCCTTCACTTCAAGAACGCTTTAATGTCACCGAGGCCCCCGCAAACAAACACAGATGCAAACACCCGAAGTGTGATGGGAAAGGTTACTTAAGGCGGGAGCACTTTAAGAGGCATGACAACGAGTGAGTGTGGTTTACATAACCTGACAAATGTCACTCGTAATCCGCCACGATGCACAACCTCCCTGTGCAGCTGTAAGAATAAAAACTACAGTGAGCTTTGGCAGCGGGTGCGTCGATGAGTAGAGTCGGAGAACAGACTGGATCAGCAACGAATTAGACGAATGTGGGCCTAGTAAGAACGCGATATTCTACATAGTCGTCGCCTCCAATAGAGATAATGGTTCCTCGAGAGACAAGCTTACCCTCGAAGGGGCCAGTCTGCTTGCGCTCGTACTTGATGCCCATGTAGGTCTTGGCGTCCTCGTTGTTGGCTCGCAATTGATTGGCCTCCTGATCAACCAAGACGTAGTTCGGCCGGGAGACGTTGTGTTGCACGAAAGACTGCCCGTCGGCGTCTCCATCCGCGTCTCCCTCCATGCGCTGGCGGGTGAAGTAGGCAGCCTCGCGCCGATCGTTCTTGGTTTGCCTGGCCTCAACGTGGGCAACAGCATTAACGGCCAGGTCATTGGTGCGGAAATGGACACTACTTGACCGATTGGCGGTGCGGAATCTGGGAGGCTGCTTGAGCTGACGGATCTGGTTGGGCACAGTAGAAGGACGTAAAGGACGAGCACGGGCCTGACGGGTCTTGTGAGTGGGCACCCCAAGATTGTCGTTGACGCTGGAAAGTATGGGGTTCTCTCTGGGCTCATGCTTGATGAAGCTGGCAGCAAAGCGTGCGCGCGCTTGATTGATGGCGATATCCCGGTTGCCATCCTCGTCCTCAGGCCGCTCTCCGTCGTCCAGCTGCTGCTTGCGCACGCGACAGTACTCTTTCAGTTCCATTCGGCTGAGATCTCCGAGGTAGTCCTCGAACTGGCACTGGTTAAATGAAAGCCACAGCGCGCCCGCACCCGGTGGGAAGTTGCTCTGCAGCGGTCGGCCGTCGCGAGTCTCGCGGCCAATCTTGATACGAAGCTTGTCGTCCTTGCTAAGGATTCCGAAGACAGCATGTTTGTCCTGGTCATCCGGCTCGGCCGAGCCCTTCCAGAAGCCAAGGAGGATCTTGGTGAGCCGGGTTTCATGAAGATCAGCCAGTCGAGGCTGTGAGTTGGCATGGGCAGCCTTCGTAAGGTGAGTCGCACTAGCAGAGGACGAGGCTCCTGTGCACCAACGCTTCTGAGGGCGTTGAAGAGCGTGATCAGGGATGTCGACGCCATAGGCTATTTGCTGCGACTGATGAGCTTGACCCTGCAGCCCCATGGCCTTGCAACGTTTAATGGCTTGCTGGACAGCAACTCTATCATTCGCACCACCGTTGTTCCTGGCGTCTTCCATGCCTGATCGGATCTTGACATACTCCTTGACCTGTTCCTGGAGCAAAGCCGGTATTTATCAGCCGACTCTTCCTTTTAGTCTCCTTGAAGGGGATACCGTATTAATTGAGAAAATTCAATTTTGCGCTAGGCCAGTAGTGGCATGGCGGCCAGCCACTGACCAGGGCCTCCACAGGGGCAAATCGCCCCGTTTTTCACCCCACCAAATTTTGCTAGGAGGAAGTCCTCATGAGGCCACCACTACCGTATTTTCTAAGCAAATTCAGACAACCCCCTAGGCTGACACAGGCTTAGCTTCAACGCCACCAACGCCACACTAACCATATCTAGCCTAGCAGTCCTTGAACGCGTCCTTCAACCTTTCGCGTTGTTTTGAGGCCTTCGTTGACTTTTTGGAACTATCTCCAGTACCTATCACCATGGCGGCAAATATCAAGCAGAAGAGGCCAGGGCCAAAGCCAAAGCCTCTTTCAGAGCGAAAGGAACCACTCTTTAAGCCTATTAGACGCGTAGAGCGTTCCTATAAACACCGCAAACGTATTGAGGTCCTCCTCTTTCTCCAAAAGCATCGCGTCCTAGGGGCTCTAGGCGAAAACGGAGGACCTATCCGATCAGATCTCCCTTCCTCAACAGCTGGATATCGCCCTCCTACTATCTCCGAGGCCTCTGAATTCTTCAAAATACCCAAGCAGACAATATATAGTTGGTGGAAGTCAAGAGACAAGATCGTGGCAAGAGAAGACTCACGTGAGTATACTCCTAAATGGCCAGAACTTGAGGACCAACTCTATAAGGCTTTCTTAATACGACGGGCGGAGAATAGAGTGGCTTCTGTTGGCTGGTTCCGTCGGGAATCTAGAAGACTCTTTAAGGAGATATACCCTGAGAATTCAAATTTATTTGTCTTTTCAAGTGGTTGGTTCCAAGCGTTCTTAAGGAGGCATATTATCTCACGACGGAAGGTTACTAAGAAGGCTACCAAATTGCCTGAAGAGTATCTTCAAGTTGTGAATAATTTCGTCAAGTTTATCAGAAGGGTCTCTCAAGCTCCAGCTGTCAGATGTGACGGGCATTTGACAAATGTGTGCCTGAGGCATCATTATGCCCATCACGACAAAACCAGCCCCCTGAACGGGCGGGGTCGCACTAGAGAACCTAGACAAGACATCATCACAATACACACAGTGACCACCCCATCAATTGGACCATAATTACACGTCCCATATACCTAAAAGGGTGATAATCTGACACCAGCAGCTCTAGCAGCTCCAGCAGCTCCAGCAGCTCCAGCAGCTCCAGCAGCTCCAGCAGCTCCAGCAGCTCCAACAGCTCCAACAGCTTCAACAGCCTCTACCTCTACTTCTCTATCTAAGGATACTGTCAGATGTGACGGGTGCTTTGGGTTAGGTGCCTGAGGCACCAATGGTTGAATCATGACAAAACCAGCCCCCTTACGGGTGGGGTCCCACCAAGGAACCAAGACAAGACATCATCACAATACACCCAGTTACCACCCCATCAATTGGACCATAATTACACGTCCCACATACCTAAAAGGGTGATAATCTGACAATTAAGAGTCTCAGTGCCTCAATTTAAGAGCAAAATGGCCGACAATATCAACACGAAGAACCTTAGCGCACTGCTATCGAAGCCCGAAGAATGGAATGATTGGGACCACGAATTCCTTCTCCAAGCCGAATCCTACGGGCTCAGTGCTCATATAAATCATCGAGAAAACCTCCTACCGAGACCACAGAAACCCGACATCCGACTGCGGAAGTATACGAAGACCGTCGCAGCCGCACGAGGCGCAACCTCCCAGACAATCGGAGGATCTGACGACGAAATCGACGAAGCCGAGGTCATCCAGGAGAAGAGGAACGGCCAATGGTTGCTATCCGATCTCACTGATGCCGGCCTGAAGACCTATAATCTCGACCTCCAGGGGTACAAGCAACTCGAGCAGGACTACAAGGAAGAACAAAGCTCGGTACAGAAACTCAGAAAGTGGATCATGCAGACAGTCGCACCTCCATATAAGTCAACATGCTGTAATGCAGGAGAACCGCTATGGAAATGGCATAACAACCTGCAGAAGAGATGCGGACAGTCGAAGGCAGATGAATTGCTAGAGACAAGAACTGCCTACAAGAACTGCCTACAAGAACTCCCTGAAACCGCCGAGGAATCCGAGGGATGCCTTGATGTGGGTTGACAAATGGGAAACCGCAATGGCGAAAGCTACCCAACAAGGGGTTGCGGAAACGAAACAAACCATTGCATGGGTCCCGGACCTATTGCAAGCCTTACAAGGCATTATGCCAATATGGGCAACCACATTTCGGCAGACACGAGAACAGGAAATTGCAGATGGGAGCATTACCTTCAGAAGCGTTGGGAACCTTATCCGTAAGGAGTTGCAAGCCTTAAGCTCGCAGAACAAAACTGCTAGAGCGTCAAAAGGGGCATGGGTAACTACCTATGATGGCCTGAAGGGTCATGACAGTGATGAGGACGCTCAATCTGTTGATGAGAAGAAACCACGCAGAAAGGGCTTGAAAGAATCACGTGGAAGCAACGCGGGCCAAAAGCGCAGCCGGTCTAGAGCTGAAGGCTCGACTGATATGTGCGCGGCATGCGATCGGCCCCACGCCCTTGCAAACTGTTACTACGTGTTCCCGGAGAAAGCCTGGAGTGGCTTCCGGAAGAGTCGAGTGACTGAAGAAAAGGTGCAGGAAGCCCTTGCAAACAATGCTGATTTACAAGCAAAGGTCCGAGCCCTCAAAGGTCCGAGATCGAAGTCCAAGTCAAGGACACCTAAACCGACGAAAGAAGAAGTCGTCGAGGAAGTCGAAGATTGACTCCCAGGATATTGTGTCACGAGTATAGAGGCTAGGGGAGCTTTTGCCATAAACGCAGAAGAATACCCTCTTCGACACTCGGTGATACTTGACCCAGCGAGTACGATCTCGATCACAAACAACAGCGAGGGACTGTTTGATACGAAACCAGCCACACACGATGACTACCTGTGGGCTGGAGACAGACAACTACCAGTACTCGCATACGGCACAATGCCGGTCCGCACTGGACCGACCGTCCTACACCTCGAAAACGTTGCCCTCTGCCCACGACTCCTGACAACACTCGTCTCTCTGAGGCAACTTCGAAGGAAGGGTATCTTTTGGGACAACGAACACGATCCAACAACTTTGAAACGACGTGACAGGTCAACTCTGTGCAAACTCAGGGACATCCACGGCCAATACGTCATCGACTACCAACCACACGAAGTGCAAGCGTCCTTCAACACATGGAGGAAGAAACACACTACCTACACCAAAAGGAGACCACTCACAGGCGAAGCCATCCTCTGGCACGGCCGTCTTGGTCACCCAGGCCCGAGCGCGCTTGAGCACCTAGTTGCCTCATCTCAGGGGGTGCGCATTCGGGGACCAACAACAGTCGAATGTGAAGCTTGTGCCTTAGCCAAGATCACGAGGCAAATCCGTCGAGCACCGAGGGAGATCCTCGAACGAGAAGGGGAAAGGATAGCACTTGATTTTCACGACTACGAACCAGGAGTCAACAACTACACATCACAACTGCTACTCACATGCAGAGTGTCAGGACTCATCTGGGATTACTATCTTGAAAGTCGCGATAGCGAAACCCTCCTCAAGGCTATGAAATCATTCCTGGGGATGATGGAAATTCAAAACAACACCAAGGTCAAGGTGATTGCAGTGATCGGAATGGTCCGGTATGGTATGGTATGGAGGTCAAACCATACCATACCAGCTGCTTACATAATAACCGGTATGGTCTTACCGGTAAGACCAGCAATACCGCCAAGACTGCCAAGACTTGCTAAGAAGATGATGTTGTAGAAAGAAGAGAGGTAATGTATTAGCTCTACTTCACTATCCTCGCTATCACTGCTATCCTCAACCTGGCGCTTTCCATACCAGGCCCGGAGACACTCACAAGCCTCTATGATATCTGCCTTCAGCTTACCACGGCGATCAACTATAGTAAGCTTTGCGCTACTAAAAAGCCGTTCGCACTCATCTGACATAGGTGAGATCGCAAACAGATCCAGAGCGAAGCGAGCGAGGTCTCTTTGGGAGTCATAACGGGATAGCCAGTACGCAATGGCCTCGTCGCAACCTGCCTCTTCGTCATGGAGCCGGTCGGTAGAAATATATTGCTCATACAAATCAGTTGTAGAGACCGGGGCGTCTATTCGAATGCGCTTGTGTTCCCTCTGGCGATCAAACGCTGGGTCAGGATCTCTCTCCTTCCGGACTTGCGGTGGTAGCATCTCAACAGGGTACCTTCCCTTATACTCTGTCTCCCAGAGCTGTTTCACCGCCGATTGTGCATTATCAAACCACTTCTTTTTTTCTTCGTCGCCTTGGAGAACCCATTCTTGCCTGAACCATGCCCACTTTCGATATGGATCGAGTATTTGGGCTGCATAGTACGCTGGTGGAAGATCAGTATCTTCGGGGAATCGATTCTGCCAATTCAGCTGCTGGTTATTGTAATACTCCTCGCATTTGGACCACGCAGCATCTGCGCAACTTTGGAGGTACTTCCATGTGAAGTTATTGTCGTCTTCGGCGTGGATGTTATAATAATGGTCTTTTGTCTCGTTTATTTCTCGAAGAAGGCAGTCCAAAGTCGAAAACCAGTCAGCGAGGGACGTCTTTTTTCCCTCAGAAAGCAAAGTTGCGGCGTAGAAGTCTTTTAGAGCAAGCTCAACCTTTTCAAGCTCGAACCAGTGCTGTCCATCGAGCTTGAAGTTCGAAATCCCATGAGAGCCTTTCCCAGGTACATGGCGAGCTGAGAAGATCTCTAAACGTTCCCGAACATTCAACGCCCGCGTAATTGAATGAAACCATGAATTCCAGCGTGTCGAGTTGTTCTGGATAAGCTCGAGCCCATCGAATTCAGAGAGATCTCCGCCGATAATGATTGCAGCAAACTCCTCACGGCGTTGTGGAGTTAGCCTAATGTATCGTACGAGGTTGTGAAGCCGACCTAAACATCCAAATTTTTTCCAGAGCTCTTCCACCTTTGCATAGTCTCCGCGTTGATAGTGCTTTTCAAGCTTTGCTAAATGCTTCTCACAGTTCCGACCCATGAGAAACGCCTGGCAGCAGAGGTTGACAATGTGGCCCAAGCAGCGAAGTCGGCGATGGCGACGTTGTTTCGAGTTCATCCATGAGCAGAGCTCCTTGAGTATGAATTCAACAGCGGTATCATTCGATGAGGCATTATCCAGCATGAAGTATCCAATCTGGTCTCCACCAATGTCATATTCTTCCAGCAATCCAAGAACGACTGATCCAAGATTCTCGCCCGTGTGTTCGCCGTACACACGTCGTATACCTAAAACGGTCGTTTGTCGCCTGCCAGAAGTGTCTATCCACATGGCGACGACGCCTAGAATCGCGTAAGGGTTTGGCGAAGTCCAAAGATCAAAGGAGATGGAGATTCTACTCCGCGAGCGCTGGAGGTCCTCTCTGAGCCGTTGCTTCTTCGACCGAAAGGCTTCAATAACCCAATTTCGAATAGTTCTCGCTGCCTTGGGGAGGTGGTTGAGTAGTGACGGATTCAAAAAGAAGAGTAGTTCTCGGAAATACTGATTTTCTAATTGAAAGAACGCAATATGGCAGTACACAATCCAACGAATGAGCAGCTCTTTGAACTTCTCAATTGAGTCTTTCCAGAAGAAGGCATTCGTAGCAGCCGCGCTCTTCTGCTGCTCCAGTACAGACTTCCGTGTCGAACTGTGTTTCCTGATACCACTCTGGGGATCAATCTGGTGCTTCTGTTCAAGATGATTTCTCACTCCAGATGTGCCGTTGATAACAAATAGCTCTTGCTTATACTTTCCGACTGTACACTCGTGACAGTAGTACACCTCTTTCTTATCACTGTCTCGGATGTAATGAAGACCATACTTCCATACATGTGATGAGCCTGGACGAGCTGCCTTTGTGGTCTTGGCGCGATTCAGGTATGTGATGTGGTCTTGGACGAACTCATCCGGAGGTTCGGGATATTGAACAGGAGCAGGTGATGGCGTCGAGAAAGGTAATGTCGGAGCAGGCGATGACGTAGGAGTATTGAGAGATATTGACGTTGAACGCGTCGTCAACGAGGACGGCGATGTTGGAAATGGAGATCCCATGGATAATGATTGCAGGCTATCGTACCCTACGATGTGTCAGAATGAATGGGTGTGATTGATTGAATTGTTGGTTGACTCTGCTCTCCGCTGTCCGCGGTTCTTCTGCCTATAATTATAGGTGATATGGTCCTGGCCTCTTGGCAGCGGAGACTGCGGGGTATTCTCCATAATTGTGGCAATGAGATTCCTTAAGAGGCAGGTCCAAGCAGTGATGACAGCTGTGGTGCCTGTTGGCATAGTGTGGTGTCAGATAATTGGCTCCACAGGGATCATTACCTCGGCCTATTTTTAGCGTTACCGGTATGACCTGGTATACCGGTAATACCATGGTATTGAGATTTCCTCAAACCATACCAAGTCTTGGCGGTATATACCATACCAATACCAACTCATACCGGACCATTCCGATCACTGGGTGATTGAATGTGATGGAGAACTGTTCAGCCGAAGACGAGCTGTCAGAGAGTTCCTCGAATCAAAACACATCAAAATCGAGCCCTCAGCACCCAACACACAAGCACAAAACGGAGGAGCCGAGCGCTCAGGGGGTGTGATCAAGGAGAAGATGCGTGCAATGCGAACAAGCTCAAAACTCCCACACTCTCTTTGGCCCGAAATTGGACGAACAACCGTCTATCTCAACAACCGAACACCAAATTACGGACTGGACTGGAAGACACCCTACTACCAATTTCACTCAGCGATTGCCAAACGCTTGGGTATCCCACGACCAGATCCAAGACCAGATCAAACTCATCTTCGCGTTTTTGGCTGCAAGGCCTACGCGATGACCTCAGACGCACAGCTCAAGAAAAGAAGACGTCAACGTCTCGAGCCACGTGCATGGATTGGTTACCTTGTTGGATACCGATCATCGAACATCTACCGGATATGGATTCCCTCTACCGGAAAGATTGTCAATACAAGAGACGTGATCTTTAATGAGCACGAAGTGTTTGATGGGAATTGGGAAGGCTTCAAAGATGAGCTTCTCACCACAGACATCAATCGTCTCGCGGAGTGGACAAGAAAATACGCCCTCCCAGACAATGACACAATATCGGAACCGGAAGGAGAAGATCTGATTGAAGAAAGCTCCCCGGCAGAAGATTCCGAACACGACCGCGAATTTGAGGGACTTGATGCCGATAGCGCCCAGGAGGCAGACGTAGAGACTGCAGAGGATGATCGCTCCGAGGCGGACCGAGAATACGGCCCCTACACAGAAGCCAAATTCACCCTGCTACCTACTCCTCCTCGATCGCCGCCATCAGCCCTGCTCGCACACACAATTCAAACCCAGTCTGACGAAGAAATGCCGTCTACTGAAGAAAATCAAAAGACAAGCCCGTGGCAGGCCGCATTCATCGCTGGCACAAAATCTGCCCGGATGGCCAAGTCAGAGGGAAAATACCTGACGAAGGCACAAATTGAAAGACGCTTGCGTCAGGGGGTGAAGTTGAAAAGAAGCAACCTCCCCGAACCGCCAAGATGGCACAATGACCTGGATAATCATCCACTTGGACCAATATTCAGACAAGCAGAAGCTGACCATTTGCAGAGTCACATTGAAATGAAGTCATGGACCGAAATCCTCAAGAAAGACCGCCGCGCAGCAGGAAAACAAATCCTGGACTGCATGTGGGTGTATGTCTACAAATTCAACAAGCATGGCGTTCTTCAGAAATGCAAAGCAAGACTCGTGGTCCGCGGAGATCAACAAGCGCGAGGACAAACACAAGAAACCTACGCAGCAACTCTCGCGGGACGGTCATTCCGAACACTGATCGCCATTGCCAACAAATTTGATCTCGAGCTGATCCAATACGACGTTGTCAATGCGTTCGTGCACGCTCCTATCGATCAAGATATCTTCATGAGAATGCCTCGAGGATACGAGAAGAAGGGTACAATCTTGATGCTGAACAAAGCACTCTATGGGCTGCGGATTTCACCACTGCTCTGGCAAAAGGAATTCACAAAGACACTTGCCCAATGTGGATACAAACAAGTCCCACATGAACCCTGCTGCTACACCAAGAACGGCATCCTGGTCTTCTTCTACGTAGACGATATTATCGTTGCGTATAGAAAGAACCGACAAGATCAAGTCGATGAACTTGCCCATCAGCTCCAAGAGAAGTATAAAATCAGTGGAGGGGACCCGATTCAATGGTTCCTGGGCATGGAGATCCTCAGAGATCGTCCGAACAGACGGATCTGGCTGGCTCAGACCGCATACATTGAGAAGATTGCCAAACTGGCTAACAAGAAAAATCTCTCCCACACAGTCCCCATGACAGCCGAAGAACTGGTGCCTCGAATCGACGCCGCCACAGAAGCTGAAGTCCAGGCCTACCAACGAAAGATCGGATCACTCCTATTCGCTGCCATTTCCACTCGACCAGACATTGCATTCGCTACATCAAGACTTGCAAGATTCCTAACCAATCCGAGCCGAAAACACCAAGATGCTGCCGACCGCGTGCTACTCTACCTCGAACGCACCAAACACCTTGCTCTTTGCTTCAAGGACACCGAAGAGTTGGTTGTCGCAAGCGATGCTTCATTCGCAGACAACACACTCGATCGGAAAAGTTCCCAGGCATTCGCAATGAAACTGTTTGGAGGCCTAATTGGATGGAGAGCAAACAAGCAAGACACGGTCACTACATCAACAACGGAGGCAGAGCTTCTAGCTCTTGCTCAAGCAGCAAAAGAAACACTATTTGTGAGCCGGCTCCTTACAGAACTTTCAGTGGACCTGGACAACAAGCGAATCAAGATCGAATGTGACAACACACAAACAATCAAACTGGTCAACTCAGAAGTCACAACACTCAAGACCAAATTACGACATGTGGACATACACAATCACTGGCTACGGCAGGAATCTCAACGAGGAACAATCCACGTGGAATACACACCTTCAGCAGAAATGATGGCAGACGGGTTGACTAAGGCATTACCGGCTGGAAAGTGGAAAGGATTCCTCCACCAGTTGGGCCTAAAAGATGTGAAAACAAGACATGGAGAGACAACCCTACGGGAAGACCCCATAAATAACAGGCTGAAAGCAGTTGAAGGGGAGTAAAACGCAGACTCCCAGTGCCTGCGAGTCTGAGGGGGTGTGTCAGATGTGACGGGTGCTTTGGGTTAGGTGCCTGAGGCATCAATGGTTGAATCATGACAAAACCAGCCCCTTACGGGTGGGGTCCCACCAAGGAACCAAGACAAGACATCATCACAATACACCCAGTTACCACCCCATCAATTGGACCATAATTACACGTCCCACATACCTAAAAGGGTGATAATCTGACAATAAGGATTCTTAAATAAGTTAAGTGGCCCACATTCAGGCCAACCCCTGATGTAGGCCACCCCTGTACTCATATCATCTACGCTAACCATACTTGTCAGGTGTAGGGGGTCTTGGCGCTGGTTTACGTGTAAACGGGCCGTGATTTACACACCTCCGCACCTGGTCTAAGCGATGTCACCCTACCCTTCAGACCGTCGTTTACGACGATATTACGATAGCTTGCCCATAGTAGTAGAGTTTAGATATCCCCGAGCGAAGGTTTCATCGCTGCAAACGCGTTTCGGGCCCTACGTGCCGTGATATTTGCTATCGCGCCCACCCCGTGCGGCACGGCATGTTTACCCCGACCCTCCTCCTGCCGACCAGCTGAACAAGGCCGTGAATAACGCCCGCCACACACCCCGTGAGAACCCCAAAATGGAGATGAACGTAGACCCGAGGGTCGTCGACTCGTATCATGCTTTCTTTGACCGATATCTCGAGGATATGCCGGTTAATACGCGGAATGCCTACAAGCCGAAGTGGGCCGAGTGGAGGGTATGACATTTGGCCTTGCGTACCGCAGCACCTATTCACCCACCCCCAGACATATCGTGACTTTTCTTTTATGGGAGAATTTCCTCTGAGGCTGATATCTTGCAGGCATGGTGTGCTGAGTCCTTTGAACCTGTCCCGAGAAACTGGGCTGTGAAGATGGAGACTTGGCCGAGAAACAAGATGCTCCCTGGGGACTTGGTAGATGACCAGAAGCTCTTCTTCTGGATCAAGGACTTTGTGATACCTCGCCCTCCCTCGAAGGGGAAACGGGTCAGGGCGCAGCAGGAGAGACGAGAACAACGCAGGAAGGTAAAGGCGCACAAGGACGCTCTCGCTGAGCTCTGCAACGAGATCATAGTTGCTATTGCCGAGGACGAGGAGACGGAGGAAGCTCTGCAGCTGCACCACAACTCCGTGAAAAGCTACATAACCGCGATCGTGAAGTTGTGGGCCTTCCAGTCTGGCACCGAGGTCAACCCACGGCCGAATCCTCGGTCTGAGCAGCTGGGAATGCTTGTGGATAACCTCAGGACCGGCACATACGAGCAGGACCGAAAGGAATTCGCAGACCGGCTCGAGGGAACACTTTACGATACATATACCCAGGAGGATATCCCCCGCCACACACAGGCGGCTTGGAATTGGCCCGATCGTACCTGCTTGGGGCAAGCACTTCGGACCAACGTTGACTTTCTTCTCGGCACCCACACGGCGAAACGGCCGAGCGAGATCTCAAACTTAGAGCTTCCAGACCTCTTCTCGTTTGCGTTGCCGCAGGCGTACAAGTCACGGCAGAGGAAGAGGGCTGCAGCGCGTGCGCTCGTCGCCGTGATGCGCCAGGGCAAAGAAAACCAGGAGGGCCGCATCGAGAAGGCCGGCGTTCTGAGGCACCGCGATCCTCTCGCTTGTGCCGTGGGCCAGACGGCATTCTGGCTCTTCTGGCGATTCGAGCACGAGAAAGAGCCGCTTCCAGACTTCTCAGACCGTCAGTTGTGGTACCATACGAAGGTCCTTCGGCGGGATAAAAAGAATCCTATAGGTTAGTCAACATGTCGCCCAACATCTTGATATCCGGCTCCCGCTGTGCTTATAGTCCAACCTTTGATCTCGAATTGCCAGCCGCCCTCTCGAGCAATACTGCTCGGGACTGGGCCACGAGATTGCTTAACGCCTGCGGTATCCGCATGAAGAAGCCCAGACACGGAAGACGAAAGGTGTCCGCGATGTTGGCAGAATTAGCCCTGTGCCCCGAGCCGGAGGTGAGTTAAGTGCTAGCCCGCCGCGCCGAGCTTTGGCGTAGCCCACACAAATAGGTGGCCTATCGCAAGCCGCGCCGCGAGGTGACCGATATCTCCACCACCCTGACTTGGATCTCGATTGGCTCACGCAATACTCGTCGCAGATCCGCCGGTCCGGTCCCTGGGCGACCGGCTCTGATGCCTTAACACACTCCTATCTTACGGGACTGGCACCGCAGTTCATGAGGGCGCTAGCCGACTTTGAGCCTGGATCCCCTGAGCTATACGACATCCCTCGAGAGATAGAGTCAAACCTCCGGCGGAGCTGACGAGTATGATATGGCCCGAAATAGACCACTGGGCGTGGTCCTGGCCCACGAGGGCCACCCAGAAGCCCGCGAGATTGACCGAGAGCACGGGGCAGCGGCCTGTATCGAGTTGCTGGTGTGGCTTCGGGACGTTCTTCTCCAAGATGCCGTTTTCCTCCGCAAATCGTTCCCCAAGCACCCGATGTTTCAGCACCCCGTGTTTAAAAGTCCGCCATTTGCAGTGTTTGCCCAGCAAGTTAAGGATATGTGCGCACAGCAGCAAGGAAACGAAGATAAATGGCTCCAAGCCGAGCAGGCCAACGAGTTTCTCACGCGAGCGGTCCGTGATCTTATCGGCCAACA